>JAKSZP010003964.1:0-338112 GCA_022478985.1 Massospora cicadina
AAGTTCATCCTGGAGTGCATTATACAAAGCCATGGTTGTCCACAGTTTATCCTAATGGACAACAAAACCAATTTCATATCCCATATATTGGTCAAATTGAATGAGCTCATGGCAATTTGTGGGGTTTTAACTATCCCCTACCACCCTGAATCTAACGGTATGGTGGAATGGGTCAATGGGACCTTAGTAAATATTCTACGCAAACTCGTAAATGAGTGGCCATCAGACTCGAGCACCCTTTTATCCACCGCTGTCTTTGTGTAAAATATCAGATAACACTCAGCAATTGGTAAGAGTCCATTTCAATTGCTCTATGGATGACATCCAGCGCTGCCTGAATTGCTTTACTCCTGAATTGAGGATACTGGCGGAGTCAAACCCCACCATTATTTATACACCTTAACAAACACGCTGATCAAGCTCCAAACTGAGGCATATTCTACCAGTCTTTCCAAGAAGATTCAGGATCATGCAGCTGACCAATGTAGACGGCACAGTCTTCCACAGTTTGGGGTAGGGGAATTGGTCCTGTTCCATGACCAACATGGGTTTGGAAGAAGAAACAAGCTCGCCAGCATATGGAGTGGACCATTCGAGATTATCAAGAAAACTGGGGTTAATGCCTACACCATTAAGGAACCTGTAGGGGTCAAATTATTAACTGGGTACACGTGAAGTTCCTCCGACCATACAAACTATAAAGAGCCTTATTGTCCAGTCAAGGAGGGGGTAATGTTGATTTTCCAATATGACTGGACAATAAGCCTAAGTCAATATGGTGAAATGAATGGAATCTGTGTGAATTGAACTGGTAATGGTAATTCAAGCGCTTTGAAGTGAGGCAATATTGGGATTAACAGGTTTATTGGATATAACGATTTATTATTGGTTTGCCTCTAAATAAAGCGATGTCAACATCTGACACTTATAATTTAAATCGCCTACAATTAAGGCGATAGCAAATCTAAGAATAACCTGCCAAAATGAGTGTCGGTGGAACCAAATAGGCCAAGCTATGAGAGGTATTGTCCAAGCCGCCATAATATAAGCGAGATGGGTGATCAAGAGGAGGTTTGTTGGTTAAATAGGAAGAGAAGGGAAGATAGAAGAGGATAAAAGGAAAGTTTTTAGATTTAAATAAAGTATTATAATGGGAGCAAGTGCCCCATCGTTTTTATTATTAATATGTTTATTTTGTTGTTACCAAAGGCCACGATTGTCATATCATTGGTCTTATTGCTCAGTGGGCTAAACCCTGTGCAAATCTCTTATGGCGTATCTCCAGGATTCTGCCAAATTACAACAGACAGGATGATAAGCCCAGAATATCCATGACAGAATGACTATAATCCGCCAACCAAAAATTTATAGTTATGATTATTTGAGCGCCTTGAGATGAGGTAATATTGGGTTGGAAAAATTAGTTGTTGGATCGCCTCCAGATAATGCAATAAGGTGATGTTAACATATAATGAATATTGAAGAGATTGCCTTGAACTAAGGTGATAGGGAAATTGAGAATACCATATTCTCCTAGAACCAATGAGAATATGGCAGAACCAATTAGTCTAAGCAAGAGAACAGTATCATCCAAAGTCACTGATATATAAGCGAGATGGGGAGATTGAAGATAGAGAATTGTTAATTAAAGAGAGAGCATAACAGCAAGTAGCCGCTGTAAATATTAAAAAAAGTATTGTTGGGGCAATTTCTCCATATCATTATATTTTAAGTGTGTTCCAAGGGCTGACAATCTCCATATCATCCCTCCAATTGCTCAGTGTGTTCAACCAAGCGCAAAGTCTCCCAGTGGATCTAACCATATCACCAAATTGTTAACATTGGTGCTCACTACAGGGGGCCCATTGAACAACCACCAATAAATTTAAAAATTCTCTAATCTGCAGCCATGGCCTTCACCCAAAAAGAATCGTACTGAATGGCTGCAGTGGACAAACCTGCGGAGCTCAAACCTGTTGTGGATGCTGTGCTTAAAAAACAAGAGGAGCTCCTTCAGGAGCACATGTCATAATGAATCAAATTAAAAGTGCAGCTAGTCAGCTGTGAATACTTGGACAACAGAACAGGCAGCTTGCCATTCTCCTGGATGATGCTACTAAGAGTCTACACTGTATGAAGTGGAAATTAACCCCTAACTTCTACCCACTCATCCTCATTGGGAAGCGGAAGAACAAGATGTCACTCAGGAAGGATCTTTCTATAACATTTATGAGACTGAATACCTCACTGAAGAGCTTTTCTCCAAATCTGCGTGCAGTGTAATCCACTCAAATCATGATAGCTGCCCTGGGGATAATTATGTTTTAAACCAACAAAACCCCTAGGTGATGGCAGTCTTGCCCGCTGAAGATCCCTACGCTTTCCTAAAAGCCGCTTTCCCTTCTGAACCAGCCCCTCTTCGAGATCCCACCCATGGGTTTCAAGCATCTCTGCAGTACCCTTTTAAGGCTCACAGTATTGAGTGGGAGGAGAAGGTCTGCATTGAAAAGCCACCTCCATTTGACTGCAATGGAAACATCCACAGGTTCTTTAAACATTTTGCATTTGTGACATAAGGAGCCCCTGATTGGTGGAAGGCTATATTGCTGATATACACGTTGGATGTTGGGAGCTCTGACAAGCTACTTGCTACCTTCCAAGCAATTCTGTTACATACTAAGAGGTGAATTATAATGGGCTGCAGTTGTTTGGAGGTACCTCAAGATGTCACAGCATAAAGCTGAGCTTTTGACCCTTGGGTTCCAACGTAATGAGACCCTCACTGCATTTGCTGATTGATTTATGGCGGAAGCCCATGTGTTAATAGGAGCAGGCGTTCTAGCTGAAGCTGACATGTGCATTGCAATGACCTCTGCGGTGAAGCCATACCATGAGCTTTACAATTTCATGACTCCAATTTTGGATGATGATGTACCCCTGCTCAAAGTTAATCAGTTTCTGCGCCATCTATATGCTTCCTTTCCACCACCCAATACTTAGAAGAAACATACCTTGTCACCACCAGACCTTCTTAATTGGGGGAATTAAACCATCCTGTTTAGCTTTCACCTAGAAACCCCCAGCCTTATTATAACTACACGCCTCATCCTCGGCCGAGTTAACCTCAGAAGTTTAACTTCCAGGATATCCCTGCTTAAGATAATCATTCACCGCCCAACTACCAACCTGGGCCTAATTATGCCGACCATCAGCAGTCAGCTTATTACCTATCTCTGGTTACATCAATCAGCCCTAATCAAATTTTTTTTGCCTGGCCATTTTATGAAAACTAAGGACATGGACCCTACGTGGTGAATTGTTTTTAATGCAGCCTCCCAGGTCATCTTTGCATAAAGATGCCCCAAACATAAGTCCAATACATACAGCAGAATCAATGCTAGCAGGGAAAAGAAATAGCGGAGTTGAGATGGTACCTCTATCTCTGCTATTCAAACACCCAGACTTCCCACCTGAACCAATTGTAGTTAATATTCATTAGGAATCTCCCAGTATGACGACAGGTTTCTATATCTTCAGCTGGTTGAAGGAGTAAATGTACTGACATGGGCACAAGCTAAGGTGCATTGGAAGAAGAGCCTCAGGAGCAACAAATGCTGTATTTCTTCTAAATGTTCAAACAAGCTTCTTCAGATAAGATGGAACCAGCTGCAGACGCACCTACCCTGAAAGGTGTAAACGTCGCCCTTCTGGTGGATGCTAAAACCAAAGAATACCCCAAAGTCAGTGAGGGTTTATGAGCTTCCTTGGGAAATGAGACAACTTAAATGTCCACTTATTAAAAATTTAATATTCTTCTTATTCTAGATGTACCTACAGTTACATTTTTGTAGCAAACAAACGCGTCTGTGTAATCATATATACAGGCGCCCCAGTCAACAAAGTCTCTACTAAGTTAGTGGCGAAGATGACACTAAAACCTGTTGTGGAATTTCAAAAGATGTATGGCACTGTGGGCGTGGAAAGCACAGTCTCTGAGGGATCATCCAGTGCGCTACCTTTGCGGATTGGTCAATTGTTATTGTAGCCCCAGCAATAGCGTTGCCAAATGATAGCTACGACCAGTTTTTGGAACTGCTTTTATGAGACACTTTGGTGCTGTTGTTGACATGACTGAGAAAACATTCGAACTTTTGGGACAATGGATTCCAATTTACTTTACCTTTAACGGAGTTCTGAAGGATCCGGTGCACATGGGACATATAAACCTCATATACAGTTATGGGTGATCCCAGTTCGTACCATCAACTGAAGAGTAAGACCTGAGCCCTTCCCCAGCAGATATATAATATCAAGGGCTGCCGCTCAGAGCTGCTGGACCTGTATCCACCTCTTTGAACACCAAGCATTAATAAAGACTGAGTTAGAGGTGGAAGTGCCAGCTGGGCTCTATGGGGAGGTCATTGGCTCTTATTAGCAATCGTGGCTTGAGCCTCATGTGGCTCCAAGCATTATACTTCTGGGACATGGGGGAGATCCAGGTCTTGTTAGCAAATTTACAGCATGAACCAATGAAAATCTGCTGACATCAAATAATGGCGTATTTACACTTGATCCCTGTTGAGGAGGTCCCCAGGTTCATGAGTTTAGTCACAGGATGTATTTGGTTTACCTCTCAATTTACATCCCGGTGTAATAATGGTGGTACTGCATAAAAATATAGTCAGGTTATTGGAAGAACAGAAGGATCAAGCAATATCTTTATTTAAAAAATATAATGAGATTTTTTGCTGCGAATGATCATGACTTAGGATGCGCTGGGAGGGGGTGGTCCATCAAGTGGACACTAGGGATCATCCCCTCATCAGGTCTCTTCCAATACGTTGGTCTAGGGCAGCTGAAGAAGTCATCACTGAGGAAATTGATAAGCTGCTGGATCAAGGGATGCTTGAACCCTCAAGGATTCCATTTTCTTTGCCCATTATAATTGTCAAAAAGAAGTATATTACCAACCGGGTAGTATTAGACTACCAGAAGCTCAACAGCATTACCAAAAAGGACTCATAGCCCTTGCCACAAATTGATGATGCATTTGATCAGTTAGGAGGAGATTGTTACTTCTTGGCAATGTATTTAATATCAAGTTACTGGAAGATCAAGTTGCTCATGGAAGAAGAGGAGAAATGAGCAATTATCACATTCAAGGGTCTTTCTAACCGACCTGTATGCCACAAGGACTGTGTAATTCCCTTTCTACGTTTCAACAGGCCATGGACACTTGGATTTTAGGTTTTTTGGGGTTTCTCGCTGGTGCTTATTTCACCCAAATCCAACAGTTATTGTAGGAAAAGACGATTCTCTATTGCAGGTATAAATAATTATTAGTGGTTTATTAACCAACTTTAATTTAATAAAAAACAACTAAAAGTATTGATTTTATATTAATTCTATTAGTTGCCATAGGGTAATAAATAAACCCTCTTCATAAGTCAATACTTAGTATTTAAGATATTGAGGCTCAAAGTTCGGATTACTTAGTAAAGTCAATTTAGGGAATATTGGGATTTGACCTATTGGATCTCGGAAGACTCGCCTCATATTGATGGAACATCTTATGAAAAGTCAATTGTCAGGAGGATATGACCGTGAGGCAACAATTTAATTAATTTTACCCATTCAATGGGCATGAAAATATTTTTACCTTGTGGGACCCCTTCTAACCCTAAGAAAGAAATAAGTCTCTTCAGTGTTGGCTGTACTAATTTTGCTGTAAGAGGGTAAGGACCTCAGAAGGGCTCCCCAGTTTTGGCTTATAATTTGGTGAAATCTGAATGCCCAAACTCATGGTTTTTACCTGGTTATTTTTTTTTTAGTACTAGATGGTCCCTAACCTGGTTATTAATAGTGTTACCCTGACTTAAGGGGTTCCACTAGGAATCAACCAGGGTCTTTTGGCCTATTTTATTATCATTTTCATCTGACGCACTCTTTTTACAATTTTTGACTTGAAATTGTCCAACAGACACCATCCTCAGTGACCTGAAGCTTTCATGCATCCTAGTGTACCTCAACAATATCAATGTCTTCTCCTGAACGTTCTCTGAGAATCTTACCCATCTGGAGTAGGTTTTCCGCCGGCTTGCTGAGGCCAATTTCAAGATCAAGCCCCATAAATGCAACTTATTTAAGGATCAACTGGGGTACCTTGGGTTTGTGTTAGATGCAATCGGGCTGAAGCCCCAACTAGCCAAGGTGGAGGCCATCCAAAAGATAACTACGCCAACTAGTAAGTACAGTAGACAAGTCTTTTTAGTGATGATCAGCTACTACTGACGCTTTATACCCAACTTCAATTGTATTTGAGGCCCGCTGTTTGAGTTGTTAAGGAAAGATGCCATGTTCAAATGTATAAGATGCTGGCAATGCTATTTTGATATACTTTGGATGGCACTAATCACTGCGCCAGTGCTGCATTACCCACATTTCATTAAAGAGTTCATCATCCAGATGAATGCATCCCTTTCCGCTGTAGGTGTGTCTTATACCAAAAAAACAATGATGGGGAGGAGCACCCAGTGGCTTTATTGTAGTTGGAGCGTGAATTGTCATGAAAGAAAATATACCATGACTAAGCAGGAGTGATTAGTGGTGATATATGCGTACAAGTAATTTAGGTATATTTGCATGGAGTAAGGTTCAGATTCATAACGGATCACGCTTCATTACGCTGAGTGCAGAACCTCAAAGAGCCTGAAGGGTGTTTAGCCCAATGGGCTCTCAAACTACAGGCTTACAATTTGGAAATCCTCCACCAACCTGGAGCCAAACACCAGAATGATGATTACTTGTCAAGACTACCAATGATGGCCATCACAGCGGATCTGAGTGACGTTATGTAAAATAAAATACTCAACGGAAATTATGATGATGAACCACCCCAATTCATAAAAGCTTTAAATGAGAAATTGAATGAATACCTACAATGGAATGGTGAGTTTTAAAAGCGGATTGGCGATTCTACAGTGAACTTCCCATGACCCTTGGCACAGCCTAACATTATCATGAGCGCACATAGGGCAGTTGAACATGGTAGTGTGCGCAAGACGTAAGAATTGCTGTGCCCTTGATATTATTAGCAAAATATGAATTTTGACATGCTGGAAACTATAACCTACTACCACCCATGCTAAGTGAAAAAGCTTTTCTGCCAATAGACTACATACCAGTTAGTAAAAACACATTTTGTTTGGCATACGGTTTCCCTTGATGCCGTTGGCCCTCTTCCAACAGGATCTAACTGGTTTAAATACATTCTGGTGGTGATTGCCCACTTGTCATGTGGGTTGAAGCGTGGGTAAATGGGATTTGGGGCGTTCAAAATGGCCAAGTTCATAATGGAATGTATTATCCAGCAACAAGGCTGCCCTCAGAACTCCTTACCAATAACAGAATTAGACACAACCCACATCCTCAAAAAGCTAAACGAGTTGATTGCCATCCATTGGGTTTTGATGACCCAGTATCACCTCAAGTCTAATAGGATGGTCAGTGAGTAAATCTGACTTTAGTGAACATACTCTGTAAACTGGTAGTAGATTGACCTTCAGATTGGAGTTCCCTTCTTTCCACCGCTGTTTTGCTTATAATAATATCTATTACTCTACCATGGGGAAGAGCCCATTTTAATTACTTTATGGATGAAACCCTGCTCTTCCAGCGCTTCTTTATGCTTTTTTTGAAGATGATGGCAGAATGGATCCCCAACGCTATTTAATTAATCTAGTAGACACATTAATCAAATTGCAGACTGAAGAGTACTCGTTCAGCTTAGCCAAGAAGATAAAGAATCAAGCTTCCAATCAGATACGGTGTAGTGGCATAGCATAATTCAAAGATGGGGTATGGTTCTATTCCATGACCAACTTGGGTCTTTTCAGAAGCACAAATCGGCCAACATCTGAAATGAAGCATTTGGAAATATTGAGAAATCAGGTGTCAACACTCATAATATCAATAAACCCACAAGCGATTGGATTATCAACCAAGTGCATGCAAAGTTCTCCAGGCATATAAACAATAGGAGACTTATCATCCAGTCAAAGTGGGTAATGTTGAGATTCTGATATGACTTTTCAATAACCCTGAAATAGCCATTGTGGATTGGATATAATCATCAGACCATGATTTATAGTTATGATTATTCAAGTGCCTTAAGATGAGGTAAATTGGGTTGTAAAGAGTAGTCATTGGATCACCTCTAAGTAAAGGTGATAAGTGATGTCAAAAATTGATTTATATTGAGAATATTGCCTTAAACTAAGGTGATAAGGAATTTGATAATACCATACTCTACCAGAACCAATGAGAATATGGTGGAACCAAATAGTCTAAGCAGGGGAGCTGTATCATCCAAAGTCACTGATATAAGTGAGATTAGGAAATTGAATAAAGAGGATTGTTAATCAAAGAGAGAGAGTGGACTAGTGAGTAAACACTATATTTATTAAAATAAATAAAGTATCATCAGGGCAATTACTCCATATAATTATATCTTTAAGTATGTTCTGAGGACCAATGATCTCCATAACATTCATCCAATTGCTCAGTGGTTTTGACCCTGCACAAAATCTCCTGGTGGATCAAAATTATATCACTAAATTTATAACAAGTGTTTTATAAAGTAAATATAAATTACACTGTTAATTAAGGTTTATCTTAAACTAAAAAAAACTAGGATTTGAAACTTGTATGAAGGTTCTGTTCAAAATCGCAGTTCAGCTAAAAAAATTTTTTAGGAATTTTTAATGTATTTTTAAAATATGAAAAAAAGTTTAAAATTCACCTTGATAAATTGATTATTATAAGACAATATATTTTGAGAAAGTGTTAATAAAGTATACTAAAAAGTAACAAACCAGGGGAGGGTATCCCAGTGGTAGAGTATGGACTCAATGACCACTGCCTCCTGAGTTTGATTCTAGTAGAAGAACTTTGGATAGGTAAAAATTATGACTGTGTTGGCATTGTGCACCAATGCCCAAACTAAGAAAATAGATAGCAAGGCAGTCCATGGAATTCTTTGCTTATCTAACACAATGCATGAAGATTTTTCAGGGTTTACCCACCTTTCCCACTAATTCAATTTCCCCATTAATTGTTCAGTATCATCCACGGGTTGGTCCACCTTTGTTGAATTTAAAAACCCAACAAACCTACATTCTTAAATTTTTTATGTGTATGGAGCATGGGTGTTGCTATACAATTATATATGGGTGTTGGGATTTTTGCCCATATTCCCAGCCTGCTAGATTACCTGGTGTCGCTAAGGGAAAATTCCCTAAAGCAAAATGAATCAGAAAAAGGTTGGCCCAAATTTTGGAGGAACTATGTTCAGGGGATTTTGGGATATTCGTCTGGTCATATCCATTGGGATCAATCCAGATGAATACCTAATATCTCATTGGGTGGTGCAGCTGATGAAATAGGGGCATCTGATAGTGATTAACTATCAGGTGTACTGATTGGGATTGGTCGGGTTTCATCACCAACTGATTGAGAATGTATAATGAGTTTTGAGGTGAGTGATGCCACCTGCAACTAGCAAATCAATAAGTTGGTGAAGTGACCTGCCATAATGGGTAAAAAGTCCCATTGCCTAAGCAGTTCGCTAGCCAATTATGGTTGGTTCTCTGGGTTGAGAGGAAAATGTTAGGGACATGTTTCCAACTCTTTCCATTTGAGGTCTCAATGATGTCCAACATTGAAAACCTAGCCAGGATGGGGAAGACCATCACTGCTGAGACGAGAAAGGTGATTCAATGGCAATGGCTAAATTTCATTGATGAGGTGTCAACTGAGGGTTAGATGGCCAAATCCCCTATAAATTCACTAGAATAACTATAATAAAAAACACATTAACACTTACACATATATCCATATACATATTAATACATTGAAACATTATTAGTTTTATTGTAGATTCAGTAATAGTTAGACTATCAGCATCTAGCGTGAAGATTCCATCTCAAGGATATTATTGAAGAAGGCAATAATTAGTAGAATCTTAGAAGAAGAGTAGAGATCCAAGCGGGGATCTAGAGATGAAGGGAACTACATTTAAGGGATTGCTGCTGACTGTGTGTTGGGCCGAAGGAGACTGCCATCAGAGGATCTTGACAAAGATTGAGTGGATATTAATATAGGGAATGAATCTTTACAAATATGACTATCAAGTACTAATTGGAAAAACTGGCTGAGCGTTGGGCCTGAAAATAGTTCTAACTCAACTACAGATAATAGTCTCCATACTATTATCAGATTATATATTTTTACAACGTGAGGTGCACAAGGAAACTGAACCTGTGCAGTAAAAAGGTTACTGGTTTGACAACCAATAATCAACTCTTTAGTAGATTTTTACATTGGGATTTTTTTAAAATTTAATTATAACAACAAAAATTGCAAAAATTAGATACAATATATATAAAAGACAAGTTAATCAAGGTTTCTCTTAAGCCACAAAAGCTAGAAATTTTAATTTGACATTGATGTTCAACTCTAAAATGTAGTTCATTTAAGTAACTATTCCTTTCTAACTTTTTTAGTATATGGAAAAGCAGTTTAAATTTTGCTTTAATAAATTTCTATTATAAAACAATTAAGGTTAAAAAATGTATCTAAAAATAATTTTAAACCAACAAACTACGTTTATGAATTTTCTATGTATATCCATCTTGAGTTTAGGATTTTGGAGTAGGTAAAATTTTATACCCAATTTTAACTTAAAAATCACAAATATACAATTTTAAATTATATAAGTTAATTTTCATCATATATCCTAACCCACATAAGCTTAACCTAAAAAAGTTTGTAATGAGAGAGCTTTTTAGTTCATTGATATTTACTAAAAAGCTATTTTTAATATCACTACTTCATATATTTGACATCTGGTTTATTAGGTATAAAATGTTCTTTATAAAATATTAAAATTTGTAAAACCATATTAAAATAATCTTTCTTTTGGGAGGATACCCCAGTGGTAGAGTATGGACTCTCTACCACTGCCTCCCGAGTTTGATCCCAGTAATGGACTTCAGGTAGGGGACAATTTTGACTGTGTTGGTTTTGTGCGCCAATGCCCCAAACTGAGATAGCAAATAGCAAAGGTGGTCCATGGAGTTCCTGGCCTATCATACGCCGCGCATGGAGGTTTTCTGGGTTTTATCCTCCTTTCCCATTTTCTTCACTTCCCTAATCAGTGCAGTATCATCCCCAGGTTGGCCCACCTTGAATAAAAATAATTTAAAATAATCTTTCTTTCAAACTAAAAACCCAAAACAAAAAATTTTGTATACAAATTTCTCTTTAGTGTTAAGTTCTCAAGTAAGTAGGGTTTTTGAAATATAATTTCTAACTAAATATATATAAAACCTTAAATCAGTATATAAAAGCCAATTTATATAATCTTCTAAATCACATAAGCTATAATTTAAGATTTATTATTTAAGATTTTAATTTTTATGCACCTACTAAGAATATATAGTTAGATAAATAAAGTTTCTATTCTATAGCCAGGTGATAGCAATTATACTATAATGTTTTAGCTAGCAGTTTTGTTTATTTGATCGATTAATATAGGCGCTATAGGATTGCACTGCAAGGGTGATTAGCTTATAGGGTATATCCTGCTACCAATCTGCTGCAGGTTTAGTTCAGAACAGGTTCAAACCCTATACTGGCTAGTACAAAACTTCCTCCCTTTTCCTCTTGATATTTCATATAAAAAATACAAATAAAGATGAGGAGATAAGATTAAAATAAAATAGGGTGGTTGCCTATCAGGGTACAACATGTTAACACTCTGGAATAGAGTTTGGTTTTTAAAGGTATTATGATTTTGCCCACATTTTGGATTGGGATCTCTCTTTCTCTACAATAACTAAATTGAAGCCAAATTAGATTTAAAAGATATAAAAAACAACCACTCAATTGAGCCAAAGCTTACTGATGTCAATGCAATTGATGCCTGTTGCCACAGCTTGGGGTGGTGGTGCACCACCAGCTGGCATCTTTCAACTGCCACCAAATCATGCATGGACTGGATCTACTAGCTTCCCTAACGCTACTGGGCTTTAAGTCCCCCCTTGGGACTTGCCCACCATCTTGCAAGTTCCCAGGAGGTGCTCTAGAGCCCTTTGGTGCTCCCACAGAGCAATTTGAGTTTTGGCCTCCAGGTTATTTATGGGAACCTCTTCCCATATGCAAACATGGCCATCATTGAGATGGTCACAGCGGTGGTTGAACATGCCAGATCCATAGATTTCCTCCTCTTTAAGGGGTATTTTGACCTTGGCTTCTGTTCCAAGACTGATGAAAATGCAGCATCTAAGCTGCCATTATTTTTTAAAAATCCCTCTTACCATTCACACCCAGCTCCCAGATGAGGCCACTTTGGTGGTCCAGTTCACTGGGTTGCCCTCTAAACTTTCCCCCAAACTCCTCTGTTACAAGCTCATGAAGGGTTTGGCCATTTATGGTGCAGACCCCATGTTGCAATTCATGGTTCTGAATGGAGCAGACCATTTAGCATGGCTGAACGCCTTTGCAGCGATCTGCCCATTTCATCACAACACCCACCTCATGATTCGCCTTTACATGTTGATCATATCTGCCCCTGATCACCAAATCTGGGCGTGCATCAAGAATGGCCACACTATTTGCCCCTTGTGCTTTGAGCTTGATCACACAAAGCGCAAGTGCCCTACAGCTTCTTCCTCCAACACTTCCACCACTCCTCCCTCCAGCATCAGTCAGCAGCCAGTTCAGCCCAATTTTTCAAATGGGGTAATCCTCCTGCCTACAACCTCAGCAAATTCTGGCGCCGCTTCCAAATTTGCATCCAATAAAAATAAAAAAAAATCAAAAAAATTTAAACAATTAGACCAGATAACAGAATCCTGAGTTGATGGCTGACTCAGTTTCAGCTGAGCTGCCATGATCAATATCACATGGCAAAGCAGGTCCTCCCATTGCCCCAATTCTGGTGTCTGGCTCAGTGCTGGCTGAATCCAATCCATTCTAGGCTCTCAAATTAGATTGATGAGGATGAACGTCTGTACCATGTCAAGCTAAAATTTACTTTGGAGGAATTTTTTGTTGATCCTCGCAAATTGCAGCCCCACCATTTTCGCCCTCAAAACAGCTGTCCAATCTATAAAAATACTAATAAAATGGCAGTTGAGGCTGCAGCTGTCCCTGCCAATACCCTACTTCACCAGCAACTTCATGGGATGATAGAGCCCCTTGTTGAGTGTATTCCTATCCCCAATTTCCTCGTGATCTTGAGGAAGATGTGAAATATGAAATTGAGGAGCTCCCTTTTGGTCTGTGCTGCACTTGCATTGGTGTGGAAAAAACTTCTCTTTTTAACACCGATTATCCCAAAACACACCAGTGCATCAAGTCTTTCACTTGTGTGCTGTTGTCAGGCAGATGGCAAGTAAAAAATAGACTGGCCTACCAGCCTGGATGCCGGAGCACCCAAGTGGCAAACCAGAATGCCAGGGGCACTGCTGCTGGTACAACAGATATTGAACTGGAAAGGAGTTTAGATTTTGACAAATAAAAATGGGAATTTGGGGAGGGTATTTTTATTGGAAATTTAAAGGAAGAGAATTGACCAACAATTTTCTCAGGGCGATGCACCCAATTAAATAGTCATCAATTTTTAAGGAAAATAAGCCAGGATCAGGTCCTGCATGTTTGACCTAAATGGTGAACTATTCAGGAATGGGCGGGTTATTTCACTGGGGACTGACATTAGCAAAATTCAGCAATGAGCCAAATTTCAGTTGGTCGACCTAAGCGGTGAACTATTTGGAGATGGGCGGGTTAGTTCACTGGGGACTGATATTTGCAAAATTTGGCGATGAGCCAAATTTCAGTCAGTTCAACCTAAGCGGTGAACTATTTGGAGATGGGCGGGTTAGTTCTCTGGGGACTGACATCGCTAAGTTTGGCAGCAGGCCAAGTTGTGGTCAGGTCAACCTAAGAGGTGAACTGTTTGGGAATAGGAGGGTTAGTTTTCCTAGGGACTGACATCGCTAAGTTTGGTGGCAGGCTGGGTTGCGGTCAGGTCAACCTAAGAGGTGAACTATTTGGGAATAGGAGGGGGGAAGATTTTTGATTATTGTGTAAATAGAATTTGCAACCGTCAGGTGTTCCGACCTATAGCTCAGCCTTCATACCTTTTTGACCATTTGAAATCTGAGTATCCAGCTGATTGCCACTCGAATTAGTTTTAATTAATTCCATTTTGGTGATCTCGGCACAGATTTTTAATAATTCATTGTAACAGTTCTGCCAAGGAGAGTGCAATTACCAAAAGTGGGATCTGAAGCTGAGGGACCATTTTCCAGTGCTCATCTACCATGCAAGCAAGACCACCCTGAGTAACGGGGTATGGCCATCCTCTTTGGTATTTTCTTGCTCAGGAACAGAAGGTTGGCCCAATTAATGCCCAGCGGACATTCCTCGGGACTTACATTACCCTTTCCTTTTTCCAAGAGAAGAGCCTCATCACTGGGAAACTGTACGAGAGCCACCTTCTTGTGCGCCTTGGGTGAATTGATCGCCATTACTGATGTTGGTTTCTTTTGAAAACGGGGAAGCTTGGGGGGAGATGTGGGATATTTCATCCAGGTTCATACAATTCGCGCAAATATGCATCTTGCCCCAACTGTTCTTATGGAAGGAATGTCGCAATTTCTGGAATGCCAGGATAACTTCTTCCTCAGCCTCTTCCCCATTTTGTGATGATAATCAGTTCCATAGGAATTGCACCTTTGAAGGGCAACAACTGGGAAACTACTGGGTTTTGGAGGACAAACTCATTGCAAGTTGAGATGTCAGACTCTACTGACATGGCAAGGTAGCCGCGGCAACTATGGGGTATGGGTTTGGAGTTTTTGAGTGGGGTGGGGCAAGTGTGGGCAGGGATAATCTTTTTTCCAACCTGATTCAGCTGGAAAGAAGGGGCCATTGCTGCACCAATATCTTTGAGAAAGGTGGAAATGGTAGAGATTGATGGTTGGTCAATTATGTCAGGCAGATGGCAAGTAAAAAATAGAATGGCCTACCATCCTGGATGCCGGAGCACCCAAGTGGAAAACCAGAATGCCAGGGGCACTGCTGCTTGTACGATGGATATAGAACTGGAAAAGAGCTTAGATTTTGACAAATAAAAATGGGAATTTGGGGAGGGTATTTTTATTGGAAATTTAAGGGAAGAGAATTGACCAACAATTTTCTCAGGGTGATGCGCCTGATTAAATAGTCATCAGTTTTTGGGGAAAATAAGCTGGGATCAGGTCCTGCAGGTTCGACCTAAGTGGTGAACTATTCAGGAATGGGCGGGTTAGTTCACTGGGGACCAACATTAGCAAAATTCAGCGACGAGCCAAATTTCAGTCAGTTTGACCTGAGCGGCGAACTATTTGGAGATGGGCGGGTTAGTTCGCTGGGGACTGACATCACTAAGTTTGGTGGCAGGCCAAGTTGTGGTCAAGTCAACCTAAGAGGTGAACTATTTGGGAATAGGTGGGTTAGTTTTCCTAGGGACTGACATTGCTAAGTTTGGCGGCAGGCTGGGTTGTGGTCAGGTCAACCTAAGAGGTGAACTATTTGGGAATAGGAGGGATTTTTGATCATCGTGTAAACAGAATTTGCAACTGTCAGGTGGTCCAATTGATAGCTCAGCCTTCATACCTTTTGACCATTTGAAATCCGAGTAACTGGCTTATTGCCGCTCAAATTAGTTGCTATTAATTCTATTTTGGTGATTTTGGCGCAGATTTTTAATAATTCATTGTGACAGTTCTGCTGAGGAGAGTGCAAGTACCAAAAGTGGGATCTGAAGCTGAAGGACTATTTTCCAGCGCTTGTCTACCACGCAAGTAAGATCGCCCTGGGTAACAGGGGTATGGCCATCCTCTTTGGTATTTTCTTGCTCAGGAACAGAATGTTGGCCCAATTAACGCCCAGTGGGTGTTCCTCGGGACTTACAGCTGTCTCTCATCACTTTCTCTGAGCATCAACTTGCTCAATATGTTGATGCAATGGACACTGCTTGCCTTAGACAAAGAAAACTCACAATTATACCTCCTTATGCCCCATGTCGCTGATGCCCCCACCCCAATGCTGTCCACCATGGTTCACCAGCTAAAGCGGGTACTGGACAAAAGTTTAACCTAAGCTTCCTCACTTTCTGATATGGCCTCCTAGGCTGTTAACTGAGGTGCCATATTAGGAATTTTATATTTCTAATAATCCCTTTGTTTGTCCTTTTGCAAATAAAGATGTGTGGTGTCTCCCCCTTTTAGGTTGGGTACCACTAGTGCTAAAAAAGGATTTTGCCCACATTTCCAGCTTCCTAGGGTAGAGAATCTGCTGGTTTGCTGGGGATAAGTCCAGCTAGTAGGTGATTTGTAAAAATATGATTTTGATATCAGTATAATAATGTCAGTGAGTTTGGGGTAATTCACTGTGTTTGATCTGAGGGGTCAATCCATGAAAATGCCTAAAATCTCATCAGGAAGATTTGCAACGATATTCGATGAATCCCCCCTTGGGTTGGGACCATCTAGTACTAAAAAAAAAGATTTGCAACGATATTGGTTCAACTGATATTTAATCAAAGATCAACTATTAGATGTGCCAATTGGGATTGGTCAGGTTTCATTATTAGCTGATTGGGGTTTATTTAGGAGCTGTGAGGAGAGTGAGGCTTCCTACAACTAGAAAATTGACCAGTTGGTTCATGACCTGCTATGATGGGTAAAGAGTCCCATTACCTTAGAAGGTTGCTAACCAAATGTGGTTGGTTCTCTGTAATTGAGAAGAACTGTTAGGTACACGTTTTTTGCTCTTCCAATTTTAGGTTTCTGGGATGTCCAAAGGAAAAACCCTTAGCTTAATGGAGAAGCCCATCTCCAGAAGAGACCTTAAAGGGAAAATTATTGGCAGCAGCTGACGTTTCATTACTGAGGCGTCAATTGAGGTGTTAGGCACCAATTACCTATAAATTCCTTTGTTTTTATAATAATAAAGCAGATCTAAATTAAAATTAAGTCCTATTCATCTTCAATTTATTATCGTTTTATTACATTAACTGTTGACTTTTTTGTGTGATAAAGAGTAAGGATAGGAAGGCTTCGTAGCTAAGTGGTAAAGCGCTTAGTTGGGGAAGCTGGTGACCTGGGTTCGAACCCCCATTGGGATCATGTACTTTTTGGGACCATCTAGTACTAAAAAAAGAGTAAGGATAGGATAGAAACATTTATGAATCTCCCCCTCGGGTTGGGACCATCTAGTACTAAAAAAAGAGTAAGGATAGAAAATCCTTAAAAGAGAAGCAGATATTTGAAGTAGAACTCCAGCGACTCAGTGTGATGGGAAACAGTGTCAAAAACCTCATAATCTAGAGTTAAATTTAGTTCCACCAGAAGAGGGAAAAGTCCCTATTTGTCAATATCATCAGCATCATGTGGAGCATTCCAAGTTTAGCATTGGAACACCTATCAACCTGGTATATCTATATATGGCTATGGATCTTAGTCTCCATACTATTGTCATTTATAAATCCACATTAATATTAATCAATAAAAATAGTGCACATAATAACTGAACCTGTGCAGTTAATTTCTGTGGAGTAGTATCAATGGACGCAGATTTTAATAATTGGTGCTCACAACAGGGTTTAGTTGATTAATATAAGCCAATTCTAATAAAACTATTTCCATGATGTCCTGCATAGACAAACTAAATAAAACCAAGGAGAGATTTGGCAACCATCAATAAGAACACCCTGAATCTGTCAGATTATAAAATTTGCTTCTCTAGAGAAGAGAGTTATTAAGAACAAAGAAGGAGTAGAAGAAGTTTTTAAATTCAGCAATGATCTGCTCAGAAAATATTGTCCCTAATTAGAAAAGAAGGAGAGCTTATTAGGGAAGCTTTATTCCTGAAAGTGGAACTTTTCTTTCTCATTGCAATCACTATTGCAACCTATTCAATTCAAGACTGAATCTAGTTTGATAATCTCACAGAGGAGATTAGTCTGTGCCCATGTCATGGAGCAGTTGGGCAAGCAAGGTAAGAGGAGCAGGTGGAAGGCCCGCGGCTTCCAACATTTGAAAACACCCTGGAGAATCTGGTGGAATAGACAAAAATCTTAAAAAACTGGCGGTCACAATTTCCCCAGAGATACTCATATGGCAAGCATGATGCAACTAGTACATCAACATGCCACACTCCCAACCACTTTTGTTGGTGTAATTCAGAGTCTGCGTGTATCTGGACATCCAAAAAATGGCCTTATGGGAAAATTTTGTGAAGATGTACACAAAATTTTCCCAACCGCGGTGTATGTTGCACCTCACTCCATGTCATGTGGTTGTCTGGACCTAGGTTTCGAGAGCAAAAAAGCAGCAGATGAGGCTGCAGTGGTGCGCATAGTGGTTGACCTCCCCAAAGGGCAATGGGTTATCAAAACCAAATGCACCAGATGGACAAAATCAAACCAAATTTTCCTCACGTTTGACTTTTTACCTACTACAGTAAAACATGACATTTTGGAACAACACCTGAAAGATGGTCTCACTGTATATGGTGAAATACAATCTTTTGAGATGCAATGCTTTATGCTGATGCCACACCTGTGCACTGGCAAAGCCATCGCAGTTCTGACCCCAACTGAGGAGATCACAAAGGACCTAAACCAGATCCCGCAATCCACTTTTATTGATATTGCAGGGCATACCACCCACCCTTTCCGGGTGACCGTGGACAGTGCGCCCCCCATTTGCACCCACTGTGACATGTTCAGCCACAAGGCGCATGCATGCCCCATCAAGGAGGGTGTCACATTCTAAGAGCACCCCTCGGCGGCCATGGCCAATGGAGAGCTGCACTATGAACCAACCGCAAGCACCAAGGAGGCTCTCCCATGGGGAGCACAAGGCTGCTACCTATTGGTAAAGCCTATCTCCCCGCAAGAATGGAAGAAGGCTAAGCAGGCCTGTAGGGCTGTGGCCAAGGAAATGGCCAAGGCCACCACCGCTATCCCATACTCACAATGCCAGGAGGACATGGAAACCTTCACAGCGGAAGCAACTCAGGAATCCATCATTTAATCAGATTGGGAAGCCCATGCCAAGTAGGCCACTCAATCTGAGGATCCAAAGGGAGACTCAATCCCACCCAATCGTTGCACCCAAGCTCCAGTCAAAACTGACTTGGGACCTATCCCAACTGAAAAATTTTTTTTGACCCGCTCAATGGTGCACCAAACTCATCTGCACTGCAAAAAATTCGTCTGACGTTGAGAAAACAAAAAGCGAAGGCCAAAGCCAATGTGACTCTTTCTGCAAAAATCAACAAAAACTCTGATAGCATTGCTGCTAACACCCGCACTGCTGTGAAAGCCTGTGGGGACCTAGAAGAGGCTGGTGGGCCCGGGGGCCCACCCCCTCGCACCTAAGGTGCAATGGGGGAAACCTTCACTTTAGGGATGTTGAATATTACTGGACTCAAGGCCTCCCCGTCCTGGGCTAGGAAACTGAGTTTCTTTACAACACAACTTACCCGTGGATATCCTGGCCATCCAGGAGTCCCACTGTCCATGAGGTTCCGAGGAAACTTGGAAAACAATGCTCCTCCCATCCCTATCCTTTTGGTTGAAGCACTGTGGGGTGCTAATTTTGGAAAAATAATTTTTTCAAATTTGTATCCTCAGAAACATTCCTAAATGGCTGAGTGCTCGTTGTCACCTTCTCATGGGCTGACATAGCGCACGCAATCGTCAACATCTATACCCCAAATGGTGCACATGAGCGTCAGGAATTTTTTCGTCAGTCAAATCCCTCCCGCTACCCCCTGATTCTTTCCTAGTTGGCGACATGAACTGTTGGCTAACCTCACCAACGGACCAGTGGCCTCCATCACCCCACGCCCCACAGGGTCACATTGAACTACACGTTCTAAAGGCCACCCTTGGGTTAATGGATGCGCTGCCATGACATGCCCCACTGCTCAAAAACATGATGCATCCCCACATCCACAATGGCCAATTAAGGTCCATGACCTGCATCGACCTTATTCTAACGCTGGCGAAATTCCAACCCCACATCTCCCACTTCAAAACAATGAAAATAGAATTCTCTGACCACTGACTGGTCTTAATAACATACCACCTACCTGTCACAATTGCTAAGGCCCCACATTGGTGCAAAATCTGCCCCCCCAAGCTCGCATCACCAGGATTTTCCACGTGGGTGGAAGAGGCAACCTTGGCAAAAAAGTTTGTTGTACCATTTTGCGCGGACCCCATTTCCACATGGGCAACTTTCAAAAAGGACACCATCCGCCACTCTCACCATCTCTCCTCCAGACGCTCACGAGCCACATCAGCAGTTATCTCGTGTGCTCTGGCAGAACTGGCACACTTGGAGTCCAACATTCCAGCTACAGGATGCAGCCCTGCATGGGGCCAGAAGTGGGCGGAGGCAGCCGCCCACCTCAACGCACTTGAAAGGCAACACTAAACATCGGGTTTGTGTTCAATACAGGGCCACACACATCACTAAAGGTGACAAGTGCACCACATATTTCTTTAAAAAAATTTTCGCACCATGCCAGAGCGTGGCCTGCACACAGGTGCAAAGATTGGATAATTCCATTGTGGACACACCAGCTGAAGTGGCAATCGAAATGCAAAAATATTACTCTGAGTTATACTGAGCCAAACCAATTCAGCCAGCCAAATTGGCAGAATTTCTTGACCAAGCTCATATCTGCACCATTTCCCAATACCCAGAAATAATGAATTTGATTACTTTAAATGAATTATGAACAGCCATTCGCGGTGCACCAAACCAAAAATGATCAAGTCCAGATGACATTCCATATGAATTCTATAAAAAGTATTTCAAATATATATCCCTACTACCGCTTGCCTCACTTAACCAGAGCCTTCTGGAAATGCGCCTCCTACCAGGAGGACAAGAGTCCTTCACCATCACACTCTTCAAGAAAGGGGATAAGCTTGAATTAGCCAACTGGCGCCCCATTTCTCTAACAAATATAGACACCAAAATTTTAAAAAAATCATGGCTAACAGTTTAGGGACTGTAGCATCAGCCACCATCTCCCCAGAACAGTTCGGTTTCATCCTCAGAAGGTCAATTTGGGATAACGTGCACTCTGTTTCTAATGTATGTCAGTCCACAGCCTCTGGGGCACTTGTATCCTTGGACCAACAAAAAGCCTATGATAGAGTAAACTGGGAATACCTAAGGGCCTGCCTCCATCAATTCCGCCTACCCACTCGCTTCATCAACTGGGTGATGCTGCTCACGGAATCTGCAACAATGGCAGTGCGTGGCCCTGGCTTCCTAACGGAAGTAGTCCGCCCTCAAAGGAGCTTATGACAAGGGGACCCCCTCAGCCCACTCTTATACAACTTCAGCCTTGACCCACTACTGCGAAATGTGAATGCCCAACTCACTGGGGTCCATGTGCCAGGCCAAGCCCCAGTCAAAATATTGGCATTTGAAGATGATTGTGTGGTTGGGGTGTCTAATAATCAAGATGCACGCGCGCTTGAAGCTCTCATCCAGGAATATCCCTGGGTAAGCAACGCGGCACTGAACGCCTCCAAAACTGAAATCATCCTCCTTGGTCAGTTTCAGAACTGCTGGGCCCCAGCAATTAGTTCCCAAAATTGGCCCATCTGCTCGCCCATGTCCACGCCTTACTAACTCAACACACACCGCTCCACTGGTGCTCCCCTTCGTGACACACCCTACCATAGGACCAGTGCGCCATCTGGGCGTGTGGATGGAGGCAGGTAGATACGCGTCAGCAGAAATGGAGTGCCATATTTTGGACAACGTGACGAAGCGCATCGCCTCCCTCGGAGCCCACCCTACTTCCCTTACTGGCAGGGTTGTTTTAGCCAACTCTATACTCCTATCTAAAGTCTGGTTCGGAGCCCACGCCATCCCCTTCTCTCTAAGCTTCTCAAAATCTTGTATGCCTTGCTGCAAGGATGGCTTTGGTCAGGCCGCCTCCACCAGTGCAGCTAGAGGTCATGTTTGGCCCTCAACATCATGGTGGCATGGGCCTGCTTGACTTCAAAGCCCATGCTGCCAAGATCCTGGGCACCTGGATCGCGGCCGTCACCGCTCCTACACTCCCATCCCAACACTGATCCCGCGCAGCCTGCTCAAACTTCTCCCAAGCCTTGGGCCTCAACAATCCATCAAACCCCCACTCCCTGATGAAATACCTGGCTTTACACCCATCGGCCACAGGTCCTCACGGTACTAAAACCCACTACAAACGAACCCTACTCTCCATGTGGAGCGCAGAGTGGAGAATTCGTATTAGTGGACATACAACAAAGAGGCCGCCCCTCTCCTAAGTTCACACAAGAGGTACAGGGGCTACCCATCCATGATGGCGTGATCCCCATTCGGCCCCATGTCCTATCCAGGGTGGATTACCTGGACATGATGGACATCCCTTATTCCATTGAGACCCAAAAAACAATCTGGAAATATGTACATCACCCTCTGTTGCAGCCTCAAGTCCGCTCCCATGTAGGCGCTGCCTGATGTGGGTGTATCGTACAGCTGAGCGCTCTAACGCTTTACACTCATCCTGTGTCATGTGCGGCCATTATGGAACGCTGTTCCACCGCCTGGAGAAGTGCCCTACCTCTAAAGCTATATGGCGCGAAGTTCAACGTCTGCTGGGCCAGGATCAAACGCATCCCTTCAGTCTGTCAAGAGATATGTTTGCTCTATCAATGGCCTCCCCTCCCTTCCACCCTCCCTCCATGCTCTGGTGGTTGCAATCTCCATGTGGACCATCCACACGATTGTCTTAGATGCCATCGCAGGCTCCACCCCCACCCTCCCAGAAACTGTCCACAGATTCCAGTCTCATTTGGTGGACCACTTTCAAGCGTGGATGTTTGGATACCTCCCACTGCATCACCAACAGCTGGTCTCCTCCTGGTTCCGAATTTGGTTCATCAAATCAGACCCTTCCTCCACATGTGCTCAATAGTGGCTACGGCCCCTTCACACGTTCCCTCCCCTCCCCATAAGTGGCGTTCCCGCTGGCAACAAGAGATAGCATCGCTTCTCTGGGGTGACTCCCCCGGTACTAAGTTTATCTGTCCTGAGACATATTTGGAAGTGTCCATCCCATGGTTGGCCTTCCCCGCAATGAATTTAAAATTTATTCCTGAAAGTGGAATGTGAAACAGATTGTGTGCAATTATGCTTGTTAGGCTCAGATATGGAACATTTAGTAAAATAAGTCAAAGAATTTAAAACCATAAATGCAAATACAAATCATATGCAACAAATAATGCTGATAAAGTACTCTAAGAACCCCATTTGGGAAGTCAGCGACTACTAGAAACATGATGACTATGTTCACAACCATTTCAAAGATGACTCCCAAAATTACTTTTCTTGTCGGTTAAGTCATTGAGCCACGAGTAGCATTTAAAAATTGAAAGAATTCAAATTCATGCCCAAACTACCTAATTTTTATTGGGACAAAACCCTGCATTCTTCCGCCCGTTTGAAATGACTATGTTTGGGTGTGGCAATAGGTAGAAATCATTAACTGTTATGAAAAGCTTGGATACTGACTGCCAGAACTTGATGTGTTGCCCCATCTTAAAGGGGACAACTGGCCTTTTATTAATCCAAAGCTGCAATAATGAAGGAGTTTGGAAGTCCCTCGCATATAAAAAATGCAAAAAAGAATACATGAGAATCCAACTTCTAATTGAATAAAACCTTAGTGAATTTCGATGACCATTTCTATCAATAATCACAGATTTTGGTCAGAGTGAAAGTACAGACCAATTTTAATGCGTAGATCACATTACAAGCAGCTCTTTGGTTTTAACAATTTGCACTAAAATGATGTCTTCTGCACTGATCACCAAAAAGTCACCTCACAAATGTCAGATCATTAAAAGATTATAAGCCACATTTTAGGCCCCTAACTGCAGCTACAAACATAGTCTAATTAAGAAATTTGGACACCAAAAAATTTGGCTAACCTTCTAAGTAATCGCCTAACTAAGTAATACTAGGAAATAAACCTGAGGGATTTAAACAAGTGGACAAGAGTAATATTCGCTGTAACCAGTGCAGGGGTAAGATCACTTCGGTGCCCAGTGCTTCAGCAAGATGCCCAAGGAGCAGATTAATGTGGTACAGGCTAAAGAATCAAAACCTGCACAAGAGTTAAGAAAAGGTCCCATGTCCTAGACATGGAACAGTTTAGAGCTGCAATTAAACCTTTTCCTCCTGACATAATGAACAAAGAAACTGGCATCAATGATCTGTTTGTAGATGACAATGTGCCAGATCAACCTCATCAAGAGGTCAACTAGATTTCAACGCCATAATCAGAGCCAGACCAAAGGAGTTTGACCCCAAAATAGTTAAGGAGGTCATTCGCCCATATGCATGCCAACTAGTGGACAAGATCTGATCTTCTGAGAATTAAAAAAATTTGGTTGATACCAAATTAGATGAAGCGAGAATGTCAATTTCCATAAGCACAATCAAAGAATCTTTTCCTAAATTTATCAGCACAGATTATTCATGAATTCAATTTAGTGAATATTGCTGCCATACACTCAGTAAACACTACTATACAATACTCTGAACATAAATATACAGACATAATGGTTGATTTAGTACAGTTGAGAGCAATAGTTGACTGTGTGGAGCCAAACAATATTGTCCCAACCAAATTAGTCAAGAAGATGAAAGTCTCACCCGATTTGAAGCACAAAAAGGAATATGGGACTTCCAGGCCTGATACTACCATTTCCTGTGGAGCATATATTGCACTGTCGCTCAAATTTGGATCCTTGGTGATATCAGCTCCAGCTATTGTCTTTGGACAACCAAAACTAAGATAACCTAATTAGGATCAACTTTCTAAGAAAATATGGAGCCAAAATCATCTTGAAAGCTAGTACACTGACCATATTAGGTCAAAAACTGCTTTGGTTTATCAATGGAACAGGGAAAATCTGTTTACCAAGATGAACAGCTTTGTTAGTCTAATATGTTATTATGGCATTAACCTGAGATATTATCAATTAAGTTGGGTGAAAGCGTAGAGAAAGTCTTGCAGAAATCATGGAAAATTAATAAATTCTTTTATGAATGGAGACAAATACCATACCATTAGGATCTCAGATTATAATTGATATGGAATTGACTATTGAAATACCAGAGCTATTTTACAGAGAGTTTGGTTGTCCATGGAAGAAGTCCAGAGTTGAGCCAGAGGTGGCGCCTGGATTAATTATGCTGGCAATGGAAAAATCTGAGTTCTCTTGCAAATCTGAGTAGAAAACTGATGAGAATTAAGTTATAAAAAGATCGTCACAATTATATCTAATCCCAACAGTGAAACTGAGAAAATTCCACAATTTAAAACCCTGACAAAATTGAATTGCTGCAGGGGTCACACAAAATATTAATATATTATCCAACTGAGAACAACTCACTGATCTGATATAAAGACACCAGGAGGTGGTGTATAAATTATAAAAAAAATACTGGATAATTTTCACTTATGATGATCTTGACTTAGTGAAAAAATCTATTGGGAATGATTGTTTTTGGCCAATAACCCCTATAAACTTATTACCTGAACAGGTTTGGATTTTGTGAAATTCGTCCACATTGTATAGTTGTTGATATAATCAGTTGATAATAGTATGATGACTATTATCTGTAGTTAAATGGAAGTCATAGATCTCAGCCCAATGTTCGGTCAGTACTTCTGCTCAATTTACTTGTGATGTCTCAAAATAGGGATTTGTTCCCTTGTACCATCTAACCCAATCTTCTCTTAGATTCCCATTGATAGTTTCTCCAGTTTGGCACACAGTCAGCAGCAATACCCAATTTGATTCCGCTTCTTCTCTGGATCCCCGTTCTGATCCTTACTCTTTTCCTTAGAGAGTATCCCAATTATCACACACAGTAATAATATCTCTGAGAAAGAATAGAACAAATGGATGCTGATAAAAATTTACTAAGCTGTTATACCTACTGTATACTCTGGTTTTATTAAACTATATCTTTATTGGTAAATTCTAGGGGATTTTATAGTGGGGTTTTCAGCTCACAACTCTCAGTTGACACCTCCTTAATTAAACAGCAGCCATTACCATTGAATTACCATCCTCATCTCAGCAGCGATGGTCTATCCCATCCTGGCTAGTATTCTATTATTGGATATTCTCAAGATCTAAAATGGAAAGAGTCAGAAAACATGTCTCTAATGTTTTCCTCTCAATCCAAGTGAACCAACCATATTTGGCAAGTGACCTGCTTAGGTAATGGGACTTGTTACCAATTAATGCAGGTCACTCACCAACCAATTGATTCGCTAGTTGCAGGTGGCATCACTCGCCTCACAACTTACTATTTACATTCCTAATCAGTCGGTGTTGAAACCTGACCAATCCCAATTGGTACACCTGATAGATAATCAATCATTAATGCCCCTATTTTGTCAGCGACTCTGCCTGATGAGATCTTAAGCATTTGTCCAGATCGATCCCTGATGTATTTAACCATGCAAATAACCTAAAATCCCACAAACATAGTTACCCAAAAATTAGG
The DNA here is from genome assembly GCA_022478985.1 of Massospora cicadina. NCBI lineage: Eukaryota > Fungi > Entomophthoromycota > Entomophthoromycetes > Entomophthorales > Entomophthoraceae > Massospora > Massospora cicadina. The sequence continues at coordinate 26,700 of JAKSZP010003964.1, forward strand.
TTCAACCAATTTTCAATTTACCTCGCATTAGGAAATTATTCCCTATCAATTCCTGGTAAACTAGCCAGCTGAGAATATGGGAAAAATTTCCCAACACACAACTTCACTGTTGCTTATATTTCCAGCAGGAAAAGGACCAGGGCAGGAAAACACCACTTCAGACACTCAGTTGAATACTTCATTTTCTCAAGCGGAGTACAATCACCAAAACTCAATGCTGCTCAGGACGACCTTCATCATGCAGCTCTCTTCCTCTTCCTCCTCACTACTGCCTACTCAAGTACGGTCCCCACAATCTACTGTCATGCCAGGCTGATTGATTTACTCATGAAGATATTAATCCCAGGATCTGGTTTTCCCCAATAAGGGCATATGAACTGCTGTCATATACAAGATTCTTGGTCCGGCATCCTCAAATTCTGATTTTCCTCTCATCCTAGACAGAATACTTTTACCATCAATGTTCATTTTGCAGCCCAATTAATAATGCTCATTTATGTTCACCCTTGTTATTTTCTCATAATAACCCCTTGGCTCATAAACCTCTTAATTCTAGTCTCTGAAGAACTTATCCCATTATTTTGAGATTAATTTCTCTGAAATTAAAGCTTAATTGATTTCAGAGTGCATAATATTGACTATTGTAAAGTCTGACATCCCCTCTCATCCAGCACATATGTCAAATTCTGAGTCTCTGTACTAAAAGCTGCTCAATATTTTGTCTGATCAAGACCTTCAGCTTTTCCAGTGGATGAGTTAATCCGCACGCTAGAACCTTTTCTATGGTCCTTCCAGGACTCATACTCTTAGTCAAGTAACTGTAACCCATCCTTCTATGGAATTACCAGAAACGGCAACCAACCCTATTGAAACCAGGTTAGTGATTGTCTCAAATGTCTCATGACCAATCCTTCATCTGTCATTGATTCCTGAGTTAGATTTTGAAACTCTCCTGGATTTGGCTCCATTTGCAAATGAACCAAACAACACATTAATGCTCCTGAAATAATGCCCCTTCACTCTTGATTGTTCCTTCCTCTCTGGGTTGGACTTGCTTCCTGAGTTCCTCTTACAAATCAGACAGTATTACAAGCCTGCTGTCTTGGCCATTAAACTCACCATTGGCAACAGCATTCATTTCAAACTCCCTACACAGAATTAAGGGCCCAAGTCACAGAGGTTTTATCCATAGTGCTGAATCCTTCCAATCTTAAGCACATCCTAGATTGGAATATTGCCACTTATGTTCTTCGCTTTACTGGCCAATGACTTCAAAGTTGGCCACAAAGCTTCCAGCCTCTCCTGTCTTCCATTGCTCATTCAGTTTCAGCTTCTGAGAATCTTGTAGTCATTGCTTTCAGGATGCCATTCGCTCATTGCATGACTATCTTGTTTCTGGCGCATCCCATCAGTTAATATCTGCTGATGGCTTTAATAGGGGTCATGATTCAGCAACACCCATATAGTATCCCTTGTTCTCTGCTAGCCCATATGTCCAGTGTTCTTGATGATGCCCTTTGGCAAGTGCTCAAGACTAATCTTCCAGCTCCAGTACCATATTGGGATTACTCATGGTTATTCGCTGACTGCCTCTTCCTGTACTGTTGCTTCCCTCCCGCTCTGGGGTTTCATGTTTGGCTTCTTCTGACATCTCAATTTCCTCCCCTAATCAAATTCTCGCAGGGATCTGCATCCGCTCAACAAACTTGGTTTCATGTAGGTCTAGCCCTAGCTAGCATCTGAGCTCACATAGATTTTGATGGGTTATTCATTCCTACAGCGATCTATCCTCCCTCCCCAAGAGGCGACATAGGCGGAATCATCCCCAAATTAAGGATAATCAATAAAAAAATTAAATTAGAAAAAAATATAGCTTTTTCTATGCAGTTTTATAATGTTTTTTCCAATATCTTTATCAATCTTTATTTTTTCTTCTTTTTTTCCATTGGTTTGACCTTATTTCAGTTAAGAGGTCCATTTTTTATTTTTCCCCCAAACTGGATCCTAGTTATTCTTAGACCTACCAGTTTTCCATGGTTCAGAGGTCCTTTTTAGAATTGATCTAATCATTAGGACATAACCAACTTAATGGTTCAGCGGTCCTTTGGGAACTCTTTTTTTGTTTTTTTTATCATTACATCACTTCAAATATTTAGCAAGGACAATTTACTACTCTTCCATCCAAGAGGAACTTGATAGAGTAGGCTTCCATCACTGTCTTGGTGATAATCTCAAATGGATCTGACCACAATGCATCCAATTTGTTTCTTCTCCTGAAACCATGCATATTGCAATAGGAAACTCTTTTGCCTATTCAATATTCTAATAAGTCCAGTCAGTTCTTATCTGTCAATCTTGCTCATATCCTTTTCTTCAACATAGTATCAAATGCTTGTGATTGCATTTTGATCAGGATATTCATCAATAGTTTAGGCACTGCTTGGCACTCATCCCCAATGTTGGTTCCACCACTAAATATAAAATTGACAGCAACACAAACTCCCATATAGCATTTAAAATGTCATTTTTCCTGTCACCATATGATTACTGATATTGTAGGCGAATATCACAAAACTAAAGGTATGTTCCCCATGCAGAAGTTCTTTCTGCGACCAGCTTCCTCACGTCATGGCCAGTGTTCTATTAACTCATTCTACCAGTTCATTTGTCTCAGGCTTGCAGGGTACAGAAATTACTCCTAAGATCCCCATTATCTCATTTAACCAAAGAATCATATGTGATGTGAAATTGTCCCATTATTGCTAAGCAGGACCTGCAGGCATCCATGTTGGTATACTACTTGATCCAAGATGAGCTTCGCAGTGCTGGTAGCATCTTCTTTCGCAGGGCCTTCATCTTAACCAATCTCTTCAGATGATCATTGCAACTATTATGTACTTGACTCCCCCCGTGCTCATCATCAGCAGTCCCAACACATCGATGGACACCATATGCCAGTCAAATCCAGGGAGGGTCAGTCAGTATCCAGTTGTATTCTTATGTTGCTTGTGCAGCTGACACTCCACACAACAAGCTAGATAGTCAGCAACATCCTAGTTGATTAACCCCCAGTAGTAGTACTGGCATATATGGTTATCCATTTTTCTTAATCCTCCATGCCCAGCAACTTAAGTGACTTGAACAATAGTTGCTCTTTCTGATGGCTTTTGGAATAGTAACTGCTTCCTATTAATCATTTTAAACACTTGTCCATCCATGGTCTCAGTGTTTTCCATCGCTTTTCAAAGTGCGCCTTGGATTTCTTAATGTTTTTCAAATTTCTCCATCGACCATTCTCTGAGATAAATCATCTACCTGCTGGTATACCATCTGGACCATTGGTAACCACAGTAAGCCATCCGCATTCTGGTGAGAAGCCCACACTCAGTGGACAATATCAAAATCATATGCCTGTAGCTTTAATGCATATCAGACCAATTGACCTTCTGGTTCTCTAAAAATGTGGAGGCAATGCAACGAGTAGTGATCTGTCACCACTTTGAAGTGCATTCGTGGATTTACACCTAAAACTGTTTACAGGCTTAAATGACTGCAAGGCATTTGCGCTCAGTTATGGTGTAATTTCTCTCAGCGGCTGAGAGTGTCTGGCTCACATATGCCACCAGATGTTCATCCCCAAGTTCATCTACTTGGTTTTTATGGCGCTAATCCCATCAATGAAGCATCAGTTTGTATAATAAATTCTCAATCAAAAATTTAGATACCTAAAAATCAGGTAATATATTAGATATTGGCATAACTCATTGAAGGATTCATACACTTCTTCATTCCATACGAATCCTTTCTTCAGATCCTTCAACAAATGGAATAAGGGCTTGGCGATTCTGGCAAAATCCCAAATAAATCTTCTATAGTATCTGACCATTCCTGGGAACACTTGAATCTCAGACAATTTTCAGCTCAGCCATCTGTTCTATGTCTTTGATCTTCTGGTAGATTGATACCCTTGGCATCCCATGCTAGCAAATACATTTCGTCATAGGTCTGAAAATCATGGACCATAAAAATCAATATCTAATTTTTTATATCTTTTATATATTTTTGTACTTTCTTTAGGACTTGTAACCTACAAAAAATTCAAAGGTCCTTCTTTTTCCCTTCATCCAAGCTGTGTCCTAGGTATACTCTAACCTACCAGTTATCATGTTTAAAAACTTATCATCTTAAGATTAAACCAACCATTTGGTTCAGTGGCTCTCTTCTGAGACTTGACAAAAGCATCAGGACATAACCATTTAATGGTTCAGAGGTCCTCTGGGAACATTGCAAATATTTTCTCTTAGGTACAATATTCCTGATTATGTAGTATTGACCTTCTTCACTATATAACTAGCAGCGCTGTTTCTTCACATATAGGCTACACTTGCCAACTTTTGCAATACTCATGAATATATTAGGCCTTTAATCCCAACTAGTTATTCTTTCAAAAAGGTCCTAATTTCATCATATATTTCAGCAACTGATGCTTGAATCTTCATTTCTCATTAGTCAACAGTTCCGCTTGATCCAGAGCAGCAAGGACTAACTTTGCACAGGCGCTCAAATTAACAAACCCACATAGCCCACCCAGACTACTTTCATACCTTGCCAAGCACCCTACTGCAACAGGACCGCATGGAACCTCCCCTCATTTCAAACATATCCTCCGAACAATCTGCTGTATGGGATGGACTATAGAGAACATGGGTACTATACAGGGAAGGGGACGACCCAGCCCCCAATTAAATTAAGAAACCCAAAAACCACCCTTAGAGAGATATGCTCGCAACAACCCCAAACATAGCTAGTATAGAATACCTAGATATGTTGGACATTCCCTATGATTTAATCACACAGAAGGCAGTGTGGAATATGACTCATCACCCACTCCTACAGCTGAGGATAAGAGCAAACGCTTGACGCTGTATGAGAAGGACCTATAGGATGGCGGATCATTCCAACTCCCTCCACAAAACATGTGCAGTATGTGGAGGGGAGGGATCCCTACATCATCGCCTAGAAACATGCCCCCAACCAAAGCTATATGGCAGTAAGTCGCACGCCTGCTCAAAATCCAAAACGAACAGGAATTCTTGATATCAAAGAGCATCTTCACGCTCCATATTGAGTCACCAATCCCATCCACACTCCAGTTCCCTAATAATACCCATTGCAATGTGGACAATACACACAATTGCATTAGATAGTTCAAGGGCACGGTCCCAACCATTCATGGGGTAATTAACAGATTCCATGTCCACTTACTAGAGCACTTCCAAGCCTGGCTCTATGGATATATGAGACCAAAACAAAAAGCGCTCATAGAATCATGGTTCCCACTCTGGTTCATCCACACAGACCCTTTCTTTCACACCTGCTCCATAGCAGGGGAAACCCCCTCGGAGTAGAGCACCAACCCCCCATACCTGGCAGTCCCGCTGGCAACAGGGGCAACTTGAGTACCCTGGGGTGCCCAAATTTTATATTTGTCAGTTATTCCCTTAGTTTCACATAAATTTGGTAATGCCCGTCCCCTGGTCAGCTTACCTCGGTTAAATAAAATAACAGTTCCACTTGATTGTTCAGATCATTTTTCTCCTGAAAACGATTTTTGGCATTCATTGCCATCTAAAACGTTGGAAGTGATACCACTGATGGATATGTATATGATCCCTTAATCACACAGATCGTTCTGGCATTGTTAGCTTCATCCAATTTCTTCTTGAATTAATGTACTCATCTCCAGCAATTTCTGATCATTGTTTGAGTTTTTATGAGTCACATGATTCTCTCCACTATCTTGGATCAATTATTTTCTGTTTTGACTTCATATCATTATTGGTATGGCAACCCAATACTCTTAATTGATTGATTCATATTTCATCCAATGCCTCATCTAATTACTCACTCCTTAGGACTACTTAAAGTCGATCCAATTTCAATCTGAGTTGGCCCTACTGATCCTCTTCATCTCAAGTAGATGTCAGGTGGAACAAGTTTTCTTGCAGCAATAGATAGTTTCATATCTAGGCTGCAAGTCCTTTTCCCTAAACTTATGCATCCTCAATTTGCTTTACTCGGAGCTCCACTTCTGAGCTGGGTAAACGCCAATGAACATGATACACTTCACGTTCTGTCTTCATTATTGTTACTTTCCTTATTAACTTATTGCCAGAATTTGAAACATCTTCTTATGACATTATTTATAAGTTCTTCTACTCAATTACACCCCTGTAGTGAGCACCAATTTTCAAAAATTTATTGGGGATGATTATTTTCAGCCAATAACCACTATAAACTTATTACTTGCACAGGTTTGGATTTTGTGCAATTTGTCCACGCTGTATAGTTGTTGATATAATCTGTGATAATAGTATGATGACTATTATCCGTAGTTGAATGGAAGTATTAGATCTCAGCCCAACCCTTGGCCAGTATTTCCACTCAAAATACTTGTGATGTCTCAAAATAGGGATTTGTTCCCTCATACCATCTTGTCTGATCTCTTAGATTTTCTTTGTTTGTTTTTCCAGTTTGACACAAAGTCAACAGCAATCCCTGTTTTGATTCTGCTTTTTCTCTGGATCTCCGCTCTGATCCTTACTCTTTTCCTTAAAGAGTCTCCCAATTATCACGCACAGTAATAATATCCCAGAGAAATAATAGAACAATTGGATGCTGATAAAGTTTACTAAGCTGGTATATCTACTGTATACTCTGGTTTTTAAACTATATCTTTATTAGTGAATTCTAGGGAAATTATATAGGGGAATTCAGCGCCCAACCCTCAGTTGACACCTCTTCAATGAAATGGCAAACATAGCCGTTGAATTACCACCATCGTCTCATAAGTTATGGTCTTTCTCATCCTGGCTAGGATTCTGTCATTGAATATAATCAAGGCCTAAGACGGAAAGAGTCAGAAAACATGTCTCTAATGTTTTCCTCTCGATCTAAGTGAACCAACCATATTTGGCAAGTGACCTGCTTAGGTAATGGGAATTGTTACCCATTAAGTCAGATCATAAACCATTTTATTGATTCGCTAGTTACAGGCAGCACCACTCGCCTCACAACTCAATCCATACATACCCAATCAGTTGGTGATGAAACCTGACTGATTCCAATTGGTACACCTGATAGTTAATCAACTATCAGATGACCCTATTTTGTCAGTGAATCTGATTAATGAGATCTTAAGCATTCATCCAGATTGATCCCTGACGGATCCAACCAGGCAAATAACCTAAAATCCCCTGAGCATAGTTACCCTGAAATCAGAATCAACTGATTTCCACTTCACCTCGCTTTAGGGAATTATCCCCTAGCAATTACTGGCAATCTAGCATTTGGGAATATGGGCAAAAATTTCAACACTTAGTATGTACAAAAATCATTATCTACAAAGTTGAAACTGGGGAAAATTACTGATATGGATGAGACCAATTACTATTAATTTTTGGAATTATTGAGATATGCCGTAAGGTTTTTACACAGGGTCAAGCCCACTGAGCAACGGACAGATGATATGGATACTCTCAGCCCATGAGATAAACGTAAAGAATATATAATAAAATATGAAGCAATTGCTTCAGCCACACTACTTTTATTTATTTAATATAAAACAGCAGACCCATTCTGCTCCACTCACTTCTTTTTATTAACAATCATCTCTTTCAATCTTCTTGTATCTCTTATATCACATTGATTTCAGTTAATACTGACCCTTTGCTTAGACTATTTGTTCCGCCATATTCTTAATGGTTCTGGCAGAGTTCACCATTTATTAACTTCATGATTGCCTTAGTTTAAGGCGATCCACTCATTATGTGTTGTAAATCAACATCTCATTTTATTTCTTGTTCATTGACATCACCTTATAGCCTGATTTAGAGGCGATTTAATACTATCCTTCCCAACCAAATATTGCCATATGCTAAGATGCTCAAATAATCCTAACTCAGAATTATGATTGGCATATTCTACCCATTCTTCCATAATGACTTAAGACTTATCATCCAGTCATATTATAATCTCAACATTACCCACCTTTACTGGATGATAAGTCTCCTAATGTTAATATGCCCGGAGAAACTTTTCATGCACTTGGTTGATAATCTTACCACTAGCAGGCTCCTTAATAGTATAGGCGTCGACATCTGTTTTCTTAATAACTTAAAATGGACTAATCTAGATACTGGCCAATTTGTTTTCCACCCAAACCAATATTGATCATGGAATAGAACCATGTCCCAATCCTTGAACTAAGCTAGCCCACTATTCTGTACCTGATCGGCAACCTGATCCTTTATCTTCTTGGTTAAGCTGAATGAGAATGCTTCAGTTTGCAATTTGATTAAAATGTCAGCTAAAGATGTCAAATAATGTTGTAGGTCCTTCTGCTGTTATCTTCTACACAGCCATAGAGCAGCACCGGAAGAGCAGGGTGTCATCCATAAATTAATTGAAAGGGGCTCTTTCCCATGGAGGAATGATAGCTGATGTTATATATGAAGATGGCAGTGGACAGGAGGGAACTCAAGTCTGAAGGTCAATCCACTATTAGTTTACAGAGTAGGTTCACTAAAGTCCCATTCACTCGCTCAATCATCTCATTAGACTCAGGGTGGTATGGGGTTGTTAGAAACCTTTGGATGTCCATAAGTTCATTCAGCTTTGGAAGGATGTGGGAAGAGGAGTTAGTTATATTATTGGTAAGGAGGAACTGAGGGCAGCCATGTCACTGAATAATACATTTAATTATGAACTTGGCCACTGTGACTGCCCCCAAATACCATTTACCCGCGCTTCAACCCACATGGCCAAGTGGTCAATCACCACCATAATGTATTTGGACCAGTTAGATCCTGATGCAGAAGGCCAATGGCATCAAGGGAAACCGCATGCCAAGCAAAGTGCAGTTTCACTTGCCAGTATGAGATCTTTTGGCGAACAGATTTTCCACTTGGCACTAATGGAAGCAGGAGATAGTTTAAGGCACATAAAAGTTCATGCTTCCCCATAATATCAAGACTAGAACAATTTCATTGTCTTGCACATGCCACCATGTTGACTGCCTTATGTATTCTCATAATAATACTAGACTTTGGAGATGGTCACAGGAAGTTCATCATAGAATTGCCAATCCTCTTGTACAACTCCCCATTCTTCTGGAAGGTGTTGGCTCACATTTCATTTAGAGCCTTTATCACTTGCGGTGGTTCATCATTGTATTGGCCGCTGAGCATTTTATTGTACATTACATCACTAAGATCTGCCGTAACTGCAATTGTTGGTAATCTCAATAAGCAGTCTGCATTTTGATGTTTGGATTCATGTTGGTGGAGGATTTCCAAATTGTAATCCTGCACTTTGAGATCCCATTGGGCTAGACTCCCTTCGAGCTCCTTGAGATTCTGCAACCAGTGTAATGAAGCATTATCCAGAATGACTTTAAACTTTACTCCATGCAGATACACTTTAAATTGCTTATATGCATAGATCACCACTAAGCACTCTTGCTCAGTCATGGTATATTTACGTTCATGGCAGTTCAGGCTCTGGCTGCAGTATGAAACAGGGTGCTCCTCACCATCATCATCTTTTTGGGATAGAACTGCCCTAACAGCAGAAAGGGATGAATCCGTCTGTTTAATAAATTTCTTTTTAAAGTCCTGATATTGTAGCACTGGCACATTGATAAACGCCATCCAAAGTGTATAAAAGATCGTTGACGGCATTCCATCCATTTGAACATGACATCCTTCTTTAGTAACTCAAACAACGGACCTCCAATACAACTAAAAAAAGGTATAAAGAAGCAGTTGTAGTTGACCATCCTTTAAAAACTTGTATTTTGCGCTTAAAAGTTATCGTAGTCATCTTTTACATGGCCTCCACTTTGCTGGTTGAGGCTTCAGCCCATTTGCATCTCTCACAAACCCAGGTTAATCCAGTTGGTCCTTAAAGAAGTGACATTCACACGTCTTAATTTTGATGTTGGGCTCCGCAAGCAAGCGGAAGACCTCCTCCAGATGGGTAAGGTGCTCAGTTAATGTACACAAAGATACATTGATATCGTCGAGGTACATAAGTACGCCTGAAAGCTTCAAGCCACAGAGAATAGTGTCCAAGGCCCGTTGGAATGTAGCGGGGCACTACAAAGCCCTTGTGGCATCTGTGTCAGTTGGAAAAGCCCTTTGGATGGGATAATGGCGCATTTCTCCTGTTCCACTGTGGGCAACTCAATTTGTTAATAACTGTACATCAAATCTATCTCTAAGAAGTAATGAGCTACCCTAATTGATCCAAGGCATCATCAATTTGCGGCAAGGGGTTTATGCCCTTTTTGGTAATGCTGTTGAGCTTCTGGTAGTTTATTACTACCAGTTGGTACCGTCCTTCTTTTTGACAATTTAAATGGGCAAAGCTCATGGACTCTTTGAGGGTTCAATCATCCCTTGCTTCAGCAGCTTTTTGATTTCCATAGTAACAGCTTCTTCAGCTTCCATGATCAGCGAATTGGCTGAGACCTGATGGGAAGATGGTCCCCAGTGTCCACTTGATGGACCACCCCCTATGCACATCCTAAGTCATGATCATTAGCAGTAAAGATCACCTGATCTTCCTGATCTTCTGATAACCCCATTAAACTTTTTTGCGTTATCAAAGACATTACACCGAGCTGCAGTTTGACAGGTAGACCAAATTTATCAAGCAACTAAACTCGTGAACCTCAAGGACCTCCTCAACTGAGGTCAAGTGTAAATATGCCACTATTTGATGCCAGTGGATTTGCATTAATTCATTCTGTAGATTTTCTAGTAGAACCTTTTCTCCCCATGGCCCAAAAGTATTATACCTGGAGCTACGTGGGGATCAAGCCATGATTGCTGATAAGGACCAATTAATTTTCCTATAGAGTCGATCTGGCACTTCTACCACTAATTCGGTGTTCACTATTACTAGGTTACTGGAGGGTAGTGGACATCATCCAGCTGCTCTGAGTGGCAGCCCTTGGTATTTGTATATCTGCTTGGGAAGGTCCCAGGTCTTGCCTTTAATTTGTTGGTAGCAAACCAGAATCACCCCGTCACTGTATGCCAGGCTGATATGACCCATGCGCATCAGATCCTTCAGCATCCGCTGGAGTTGAAGTAAATTGGGATCTGCTGCCCAAAATTTTGATGGTCTCCACCGTCATATCAACAAAAGCCAAAGTGTTGCATAAAAATGGTTCTAATTAGCAGGACATAGTTATTTTTTGGTAGCACTATCACCAGGGCTATAATGACAATTGACCCAAACTGCAAGGGTAGCGCGCTGTACACTCACTCAGAGACCATGATTTCCGTGCCTGTAGTCCCATACACCATGTGATGTTCCACATCAGGCCTTAATGTCAACTTCGCCACAAATTTGTGGACACTATGTTGATTGGGGTACACATATCAATTATAGCGCGGACTCAGGTTTTTGCTAATACAATCTCACAGTATGTAAAGTCAGAGTAAGATGTATTCTGATTGTTTAAAACGTGGAAATAATATGGGTCTCTTTTCCCAAGGAAGCTCATAATACCCTCCGACTTTAGGTTATTCTTTAATAATAGCGTCCACAGGGCGGGCGGCATTTATCCCTTTTAAGAGAGGTGCTTCAGAGGATGGATACAGCTCATCTGTAGAATTTTGGTCAAAACTTCTGACAGGCATAAGGCTTCAGTTTCTCCTGGGATCCTTCTTCCACCATGTCCTTGGTTTGCGCTCATGTCAATACATTCACACCTCCAACCAGCTGCTGATACAGGAATTTGTCATTGTACTAAGGGACTTCCGCTGAATGTATGTGGATAGGTTCAGGTGGGTCATTTGAGTTTATAATAGCGAAGGTAGAGAGTACTGTCTTTACTCTGCTCCAACTTTCCCTGATTGTGCTGGTCCTGCAGTAGGTAATGGACCATACTCTTGGAACAACCTCATGCCAGGTGCCCAGGGTGATCGCAATCAAAACAATTTGCCCCATAGGGCCTGCTTTCAGGGCAAAGACTGACGTGAAAGATATCTCTGATTTATCAGTTCTTATTAATAGAATATATGATATATGTAATCAGCTTAAACAATCGAAGATGATAGCAAAATCACATAGTAGATGAATAACAAGTCAGACAAGTTGATTCAAGCCTATCAAATTTAAATCAAACATCAGAACCCCTGAAGCCAGGTCTTAGTAGTCCTAACTAGGCAGTTGACTACTAGTTTAAGCTTTGATTATCTAAGACAAAAAGAGCATAAAGAATCTAAAGCTAGATAAGAATCAAGTAAGCCCTAAAGCTAGTTCAATTAGTCTGAATTTTTATATAAGCTGAATATTTCTAAAGTCATTCCTTGCAGTCAATAAAGTTAAGATACTTCTAAATACTTATTTGATTTACTTGCTTTTGATCCTTAGTAAAGTACAGGGATCTTAATTATCAAGCATATATCAGTTAAACAACTCTGAACATCCAAATAATCCCTCTAACTCAATTTCACTTATACCACTGTCACTGGTATCTTGGGCTAACAGGGGTGGTCTATTTGAAGCTTTACAACCTATATTAGGGCCCAACAGACCCTTATTTACAGCTATTATATTTTTCATCCGCATCCTTCCCTTGTTATACTGGACGCTTAGCTCAGTCATGGTAAGTTCACGAGTTGCTATGCCAGACTGAGTCAAAGATATTCCAGTCCCTGACACCTGCGTCCTTGATTGTTGTAATATATACCACGCCAAAAGTTAGACTGGGGTTGCTCGGGGTAACCAGGCCCAGCCTAATAGTTGAACTGTTGATGGTAACTCAGTTGAGTGTGAGGCACGTATTGATAATAAGGCTGGGGGTTACTAGGCGCACTCTGAACAGGGAAGGATAATTATCCCAGATAAAAAAGTTCAGCAGCAGATGCGGTAGGTTTTACTCTACATTGGAGGAGGAAAGTTAGTGGATAGATGGCGCAAAATCTAAACGATTTTAAGCAAGGGTACGTCATCCTCTAAATATGGAGCTATTACATTGTAAGATTGCAATATGGTTTCACTGCGGAGGTCATTGCTATGAATATATTGGATTCTGATAAAGTCCCTGCCCCAATTACCATGTAGGCTTCTGCTGTAAACCAGTCAGTAAACATGGTGAGGGTCTCATTATACTGAAACCCAATGGTCAATAACTCTTCCTTCTGCTGTGACATCTTCATGGTTCCTACGAACAACCACAGCACAGTATCCTTCACCTCTTGATAGGTTTTGGAACTGTTTGGATGTTAGAAAGTAACTTGGTTATCGCTTCTAACATTCAAGGTTGATATTAACAACTTAACTTCACATTAATCTGAAGCTCCTTCTATTGAAAACAAATCGCTTAAAGAATCATAGATGTTCCTATCATGATCAAACAGATGCAGCTTATCAATACAAACCTCCTTAGGAAGAGCATAATGCCTTTTGAGAACAGCGTCCAAGGAAAGTCTAATTTCTGCTTATTAAGTTGGACTAGTGTGCCGGAAGGATTCCCCTCCAGTGCAGCCCTGATGAAACATAGCTGACGCCTAGATTTTTATCTATTTGCTATTTTGGTGTTGATCAATGGGCCCCCTGTAGTAAGCAACATTGTTATAAGTTTAGTGGAATTGTTGAGATACGCATAAGGTTTTCATTCAGGGTCAAGCCCACTGAGCAACGGACAGATATATGGAGATTGTCCGCCCATGAGACAAACTTAAAGAGTATAATAATATATGAAGCAATTGCTCTAGCCTCACTACTTTTATTTATCTATTACAAAACATTAGATCCCTTCTGCTCCACTCGCTTCTTTCTACTAATTATTCTCGCTTTCAATCTTCTCATATTGCTTATATCTAATCAACTTTGGTTAATACCGACCCTTTTGCTTAGACTATTCGTTCTGACATATCTTAATTGGTTCTGGCAGAGTTCACCATTTATTAAATTCACAATCGCCTTAGTAAAAGGTGATCCACTCATTATTCATTATTTGTCAACATCACATTTCACCTGCTTTAGAGGCGATCCAATATTATCTCCTTCTCAACCCAATATTGCCTCATCCTAAGGCACTCAAATAATCATAACTCAGAACCATGATTGGCAGATTATAACCATTCTATTGTAACGACTTAGGTCTTTTTTCCCAGTCATATCAGAATCATGACACCAATATTCCAGTCAAAAGCAGAAGAGGCGGTAGTGGAAGAAGAATTAAGTAAAATAGTGGATCATGAGCTCCTAGTTCCATTTTTAAGCCCCTGGGTGAGTTTGATACTGATTGTGAAGAAGAAAGACAGCTCAAATCGAGTAGTAAATTATCATTAGCAACTGAACAAAATAACCAAGAATGATTTGTATCCACTATCCAGAAACATTAAAACGTTTGAACATTTGGGGGAAGCAAATATTTTTCCACAATGTACTTAATCTTGGGGTATTGGCGAATCAATTTGCCAACTGAAGACCAAGATAAGTGCGCAATAATAACTGCTCAGGGGCTGTACCAACTGACTCAAATGTCCCAAGGTCTCTGTAATGCGCCCCCAACGTTCCAAAAGAGTCATGGATGCTATACAAATAAATTGAAGTTATCCTGCGTCTTGGTGTATTTGGAAGATATAGATGTATTCAGTAGGACTTTACAGATCGCTTGCAACACTTGGAAGACGTTTATAAGAGAATTTCTGCGTCCAAAATAAAGATAAAGCCAAGGAAATGCCACTAATTCAAAAAAGTTGGAATAATTGGGGCTTATCATTAAACACCAGCGGATTTCAGCTACAAATGCAGAAGATTAAAATCATAGAGCGGATGGCTATCCCAAAGAGCATCTGAGATATCCAAGTATTCATTGGAATGGTCAGGTATTATTGAAGATTCATACGAGATTTCTGTGAAGATTACCAACTCACTTTTCAATTTACTTAAGGATCCACTAAAGGATTAATACTGAACAAAGAGTCTCAGGAGTCATTAGATAAGTTATGCCAGTAACTGTTAGATCTTTAGTTTTGAAATATACTTTTTATGATGAGGATTTAAAATATAAACTGATGATTCGTTGACAGCAATCAGCGCCATCCTGAGTCAAGTGGATAAACTTGAGGAAGAGCATCAGATAGCTTATGTGAGACAGACTTCATCAGCAGCAAAACTGAACTACACCATTATGGATCATGGATACCTCATGGTACATTATGCCTAAAAGCAATTTTGGGTTGATATCCATGGTATGCACTTCAAAGTTGTGATGTGCCACACCTCCCTGATCTGGCTATATAATCTCAAGGAGCCAGAAGAACGTTTGGCCAGATGGACACTAAAATTTACAAGCGTGAAACTTTAAAATGGTTCACTAAAAAGGAGCCTCCTATCAGAATGAAGACAGACTATTGAGATTACCTACAGCCCAAGTGGTACACCATCAGGTTGAAAAACTATTCCAGTGGTTGGTCAATGGAGAGATTGATAATGTGTTCTGAGAAATCCAAGGTGAAATTTAAGAAGCAATGGGAAACATCAAGGCCCAAAATGGGCAAGTATTTAAAATGATTGACAGAAAATGATTACAATTTCCAAAAACATCATAACAAGCAGCAATAATTCAATCCACTTACAAGTTTGTTGGGTATGGAGGCATGAGAAAGACAACTGACCATAGTTGCAAGTATTACTACTGAGAATCAATCAACTATGATGTTGCTTATTATCTGGCTTTCTGTGAGGAGTTCCAACTATATAACCACACAAGAATGCCACTGGATTTAAACTGGTCAAACCCATATTTGCTTGGCACACAGTGTCCATCGATGTAATTGGACCACTGAGTATGAGCTTTGGGGGAGTCAAGTACATCATAGCTGCAATTGACCATCTAACTAAATGGTTGGAGATGAAGGCAATAAATAAAGTTGATGCTACAAGTACCATGCACTTTATTCTGTATCAAGTCATTATCAACGTGAATGCCCACAAGTCTTGTTAAGTGATAATGGAATGAATTTCACCTCTCATCTGATCCTAAGACTGAATGAGATAATGAGAATCAGAGGAGTCATATCAGTTCCATACCAGCTGGAAACAAATAGACTGGAAGAAAGAGTGAACAGAACGCTAAACTCAAAACTGAGGAAATTGATTGGTGGAAAAACTTCCACATGGGGAGCCTACCTCAGTTTGGTAACATCTGCCTACAACATCAGCCACCATGAAGTGATAGGAAATAACTCTGTTTAGTTTTCTATACAGGCGAAGGAATGCGTTACAACTGATTCTATATTTGGTTATCAAACCAACATCAGGGATGAGTGCCAATCAGTACTTATTCCAAAAAAAATAAATATCCTGATCAAAATGCAATCTAGAGCATTTGATATGACCTTGAAGCAAAAAATCAAGGCCAAGACAATGGATGACAAGAATTGACCTGCAGTATGAAAATACCATGTGGGTGATAGTATAGCCTATTGCGATATGCATGGCTTTGGAAGAAAAACCAAACTGGATGTGTTGTGGTTGAGTCATTCAAAATTATTGTCAAGTTGACAATGGACGCCTATACATCAATAACCTCAAGAGAGGGCTATTATTAAATTGTATCCATGCAAAATACTTAAAGTATTTGATCCAATAAAAAATAGTAAAAATAATGAAAGTGTTCCCAGAAAAGTTAGACCACTAAAATGGTTATTTCCTGATACCTTGTTTAAGTCCTAAAAAGGGACCACTGAAAACTTTTCTCTCTCGTTGAAATCACTTTTGCAACTTATTCAATTCAAGTCTGATTCTAGTTTGATAATCTCACAGAGGAGATTAGTCTGCGACCATGTCAGGGAGCAGTTGGGCAAGTAAGTTAAGAGGAGCAGGTGTAGGCCTGCGGCCTCAAACATTTGAAAACGCCCCAGAGAAACTGGCAAAATAGAAAAAAAATAAAAAAAACTGGTAGTCACTATTTCCCCAGAAATCCTCGCTTGGTAAGCGCGATGCAACCAGTACATCAACGCCACACTCCTAACCACTCTTGTCAGTGAAATACAGAGTCTATGTGTTTCTGGACATCCAACAAACAGCTTTATGGGAAAAATCTTGTGGGGATGTGCACACCTTTTTCCTAACTGCGGTGTACATCACACCTCAATCCATGTCATGCAGTTGGCTGGACCTTGGTCTCAAAAACAAGTAGGCAGCAGACAAAGCTGCTGCAGTGCGCGTAGTGATCAATATCCCTGAAGGGCAATGGGTCATCGAAACCAAATACACCTGATGGACAAAATCCAACCAAATTTTCCTCACGTTTGACTTTCTGTCTACTATGGTAAAACGTGCCATTTTGGAGCAGCACCTGAAATTATGTCTCACCGTATATGGTAAAATACAATCTTTTGAGATGCAATGCTTTATGCTGATGCCACACCTGTGCACTGGCAAAGCCATCGCAGTTCTGACCCCAACTGAGGAGATCACAAAGGACCTAAACCAGATCCCGCAATCCACTTTTATTGATATTGCAGGGCATACCACCCACCCTTTAACGGGTGACCGTGGACAGCGCGCCCCCCATTTGCACCCACTGTGACACATTTGGCCATAAGGCACATGCATGCCCCACCAAGGAGGGCATCACAATCCAAGAGAACCCCTCAGCAGCCATGGTCAGCGAAGAGGCGCACTACAAACCAACCGCAGCACCAAAGAGGCTTTCCCATGGGGAGCACAAGGCTGCTACCCACTGGTAAAACCTATTTTCCTGCAAGAGTGGAAGAAGGCCAAGCAGGCCCACAGGGCTGCGGCCAAGGAAGCGGCCAAGGCTACCACCGCTATCCTACACTCCCAATGCCAGTAGGACATTGAAACCTTCGCGGCAGAAGCAACTCAAGAATCCATCAACCATACAGATTGGGAAGCCCATGACGATTGGGCCACCCAATCTGAGGATCTGATGGGTGACTTGATCTCACCTGATCTTTGCAACCAAGCTCCGGTTGAAACTGACTTGGGGTCCAACCTACCTAAAAAAATTTTTTTGACCCAATTGATGGTGCACCAAACTCATCTGCACTGCAAAAAATTTATTTAACGTTGGGGAAAAAAGCGAAGGCAAAAGCCAACGCGAACCTATCTGCTAAAACTAACAAAACTACTGATAGCATTGCTGCAAACACCCGCTCTGCCATGAAGGCCCATGGGGATCTAGAGGAGGCTAGCGGGCCCGGGTGCCCACCCCCTCACACCTAAGGTGTGAAGGGGGAAACCTTCACTTTAGGGATGTTGAACATCGCCAGACTCAAGGCCTCACCATCCTGGGCTAGGAAACTGAGTTTTTACAAAAAAATTTACCCGTGGATATCCTGGCCATCCAGGAGTCCCAATGTCCACAAGGTTCCGAGGATGCTTGGAAAACCATGCTCCTCCCATCCCTATCCTTTTGGTCAGAGCACTGTGGGGTGCTAGTTCAGAAAAACAATTTTTTCAAATTTTTACCATCGGAATCCTTCCTCAATGGCTGAGTCCTTATTGTCACTTTCTTGTGGGCTGATGTGGCGCACGCTATTGTCAACATCTATGCCCCAATATGTGCACGAGAGCGTTGGGAATTTTTCTTGTTGGTCAAATCCCTCCCGCTTCTTTCAGACCCTTTTGTAGTTGGTGACATGAACTGTTGGCTAAACACACTCACGGACCATTAGCCTTCCTCCTCCCACGCCCCCCAGGGTCACGTAGGAACTTCACGTTCTAAAGGCCACCCTTGGGTTAATGGATGCGCTGCTGCAGCAAGCCCCGCTGCTCACAAACATGATGCGCCCCACGTCCACAACGGCCAATTAATGTCCATGACCCGCATCAACCTTATCCTTACACTGGCGAAATTCCAACCTCACATTTCCCACTTCCAAACAACAAAAATTGAATTCTCTGACCAATCGCTGGTCTTGATAACCTACCACCTACCTGTCACAGTGGCTAAGGCCCCACATTGGTGCAAACTCCGCCTTCCCAAACTTGTGTCGCCAGGATTTTCCACTTGGGTGGAATCAGCAACTTTGGCAAAAGATTTTGTTACACCTTTTTGCGCGTACCCCATCTCCACATGGTCAACCTTCAAAGAGGATACCATCCGCCAATCTCGCCACCTCTCCTCATGACGCTCACAAGTCACATCAGCCATCATTTTGCACGCTCTGGCAGAGTTGGCACACCTGGAGTCCAACATCCCAGCCATGGGCTACAGCCCTGCATGGTGCCAGAAGTGGGCGGAAGCAGCCGCCCACCTCAACACACTCAAAAGGCAACACAAACATCAGGTTTGTGTTCAGTACAGGGCCAAACGCATTACAGAGGGTGACAAGTGCACCACATATTTTTGAAAAAATTTCACACCACTCCAGAGCGTGGCCTGCAAACTGGTGCAAACATCGGATGATTACATTGTGGATACGCCAGCCAAAGTGGCAATTGAAATACAAAAGTATTACTTCAAGTTATACCAATCCGATCCAATTCAGCCAGCTGAAGTGGCAGAATTTTTCGACTGAACCCACGTCTGCACCATTTACCAATACCCAGAAATAATGAATTTGATTACTCTGAATGAACTATGGACAGCCATCCGCAGTGCACCAAATTGGAAATGCCACAGCCCCAGATGGCATTCCATATGAATTCTATAAAAAGTTCTTCAAATATATATCCCCACTGCTGCTTGCCTCACTTAACCAGAGCCTTCTGGAAACGCGCCTCCTACAAGGAGGACAAGAG
This sequence comes from Massospora cicadina, assembly GCA_022478985.1. Classification (NCBI taxonomy): domain Eukaryota; kingdom Fungi; phylum Entomophthoromycota; class Entomophthoromycetes; order Entomophthorales; family Entomophthoraceae; genus Massospora; species Massospora cicadina. The sequence continues at coordinate 46,503 of JAKSZP010003964.1, forward strand.
GCCTTCACCATCACACTCTTCATAAAAGGGGACAAGCTAGACTTAGCCAACTGGCGCCCCATTTCTCTAACAAACACAGACACCAAAATTCTAACAAAAATTATGGCCAACCGTTTAGGGATTGTAGCATCTGCCACCATCTCCCCAGAACAATTCGGTTTTATACTCAGAAGGTCGATTTGGGACAACGTGCACTCTATAGCTAACGCATGCCAGTCCACAGCCTCTGGGGCACTTGTATTTTTGGACCAACAGAAGGCCTATGATAGAGTAAACTAGGAATACCTCAGGGCCTGCCTACATCAATTCCGCTTACCCCTCGCTTCATCAACTGGGTGATGCTGCTCACAGAATCTGCAACAATGGCAGTGCGTGGCCCTGGCTTCCTAACGGAAGTAGTCCGCCCTCAAAGGGGCTTACGATAAGGGGACCCCTTAGCCCACTCTTATACAACTTAAACCTTGACCCACTACTTCGAAACGTGAATGCCCAACTCACTGGGGTCCATGTACCAGGCAAGCCCCAGTCAAGATGATGGCGTTTGCAGATTTTTTGTGATTGGGGTGTCTAATAATAAAGACGCACGTGCACTTGAAGCTCTCATCCAAGAGTATTCTCAGGTAAGTAATGCTGCACTGAACGCTTCCAAAACCAAAATCATCCTCCCTGGTCGGTATCAAACCTGCTGGGCCCCAACAACCAGTGCCCAGCCTGGCCCATCTGCTCGCATGCATGCTCGCCCTCCCTGCTCACCCCACACCGCCCCACTAGTGCTCCCTTTCGTGCCACGCCCTACCATTGGCCTGTCAGCCATCTGGGTGTGTGGGTGGAAGCAGGCGGGTACACATCAGCAGTAATGGAAAGTCATATTCTAGACAACGTGATGAAGCGCATCGCCTCCTCGGAGCCCACCCTACTTCCCTTACTTGCAGGGTTGTTTTAGCCAATTCTATGCTCCTCTCCAAAGTCTGGTTTGGAGCCCACGCCATCCCCTTCTTCCCAAGCTTTTTCAAATCCTTGTATGCCCTTCTGCAAGAATGGCTTTGGTCAGGCCGCCCACCACCAGTAAGGCTAGAGGTCATGTTTGGCCCTCATCATCATGGTGGCATGGGCCTGTTTGACTTCAAAGCCCATGCTGCCAAGATCCTGGGCACCTGGATTGCAGCTGTCACCGCCCCTATGCTCCCCTCCCAACACTGGTCCCGCGCGGCCTGCTCCAACTTCTCCCGCGCCTTGGGCCTTAACAATCCATTGAACCCTCACTCCTTGATGAATTACCTGGTTTCACACCCATTGGCCACAGGTCCTCACGGGACTAAACCCACTACAAACGAATCCTCCTCTCCATGCAGAGCGCTGAGTGGAGAATTCGTATTAGTGGACACACAGCCCAGAGAGGCCGCCCCTCTCCTCAGTTCACACAAGAGGTACAGGGGCTACCCATCCAAGATGGCGTGATCCCCACACGACCCCATGTCCTATCCAGGGTGGACTACCTAGACATGATGGACATCCCTTACTCCATTGAGATTCAGAAGATTATTAGGAAATATGCACACCATCTTCTTTTGCAGCCTCAAATCCATTCCCATGTGTGGCGCTGCCTGAGGCGGGTGTACTGTACGGCTGAGTGCTCTAACGCTTTACACTCATCCTGCGTTGTGTGTGGCCAGTATGGAACGCTGTTCCACCGCATGGAGAAGTGTCCTACCTCTAGAGTGATATGGCGCGAAGTTCAACGTCTGCTTGGCCAGGATCAAACACATCCCTTCAGTCTTTCAAGAGATATGTTTGCTTTATCAATGGCCTCCCCCTTCCACCCTCCCTCCGTGCTCTGGTGGTTGCAATCGCCATGTGGACCATCCACACGATTGTCTTGGATGCCATCGCAGGCTCCACCCCCACCCTCCCAGAAGCTGTCCACAGATTCCGGTCTCATTTGGTGGACCACTTTCAAGCGTGGATGTTTGGATACCTCCCACCGCGCCGCTGACAGCTGGTATCCTCCTGGTTCCCAGTTTGGTTCACCAAATCAGACCCCTTCCTCCACATGTGTTCAATTGTGGCTACGGCCCCTTCACACGTTCCCTCCCCTTCCCCCATAGTGGCGTTCCCGCTGGCAACAAGAGATAGCATCGCTTCTCAGGGGTGCCTTCCCTGTTACTAAGTTTTGTTTCTTTTGGGTCAAATTCGGAAGTGTCCATCCCATGGTTGGCCTTCCTCGCAATAAATTTAAAAATTTAAAAAGGGACCGCTGAACAAAGATAGATGGTTAAGGCTTAAAAAACAAGACAATTAACCATTAAAATTGGTAGGCCAAAGTAACCTAGGTACCAGTTTGGGGGATTAATGTAAAGATGGAATGCTGAACTGAGTATAGGTCAAGTCAAAAAAATAAGAAAAAAACACAATAAAAAATGATAAATATGTAAAAATTAAAAAGAAAAAAGTATAAAATGGAAAGGATAAATATTATATATATTTTTATTCAAATCCCTAACTTGGTGATGATTCACCTTTAACGCCTCTTGGGGGAGGGAGGTTATATGACAGTAGAGAAAACAAGCTAATGAAATCAATTTAAGAGTGAACACAAGCATGGGTTAAACCCACCCTAAGCCAAGTTCTTTGAGTGGAAGCTGAGCCTTATGAGAAAATGACCAGGGGAAGTGAAATCGAAATGTCAGTACTGAGTAATTTGATACTCCCGCTTGGGGAGGAAAACAGCAATAAAAGAAAGGCAATCAGAGAATAACACCAAGTAATCTCTATATGGCACTAGCACTAGAAGATTGGTCTTGAGTGCTTACTGGCGGGCTTCATTGAGGACTTTTGACATATGGGTCACCATGGTGCAAGGTATACTTGAAGGTGGTTGCTGTATCATGCCTCCAATCAGAGCCATTAGGGGGAGATATTGATATGAAATTCTGGAATTGAGATAGTCTGCAACAAGAAAATGTCATCCTGAAGATGATGACTGCAAGCTTCCTGGAACTGTAATCAAAAATAACAATGGAAGTCAGGTGAGGCCATTAGCTTTGTGGCCTAACTATGAAGACCTTTTCCAGCGAAATGAAGGGGGTAGGATGCAACATCTCAATATAATATGCATCTATGATAGTTGGTATTGAGGGCCTCAACAAGGGCCTTAGTTAGCATTGCTTCTTAATCTTCATATGGGAGCTTGAAGTGTTCGTGATTCTCAATATATAATTCAGTCGAAAGAACTGCTGGTTTATAAAATTGGCCTAGCTGAAAAAGAAACTCTGGAAGAAAATCTGAACTGGGACGAAATGTCTGATTTATATTGGAAGGCATGTGTTGGGATTTTTGCCCATATTCTCAGCCTGCTAGATTACCTGGTATCACTAGGAGAAAATTCCCTAGGCAAAGTGAATCGGAAATTGGCTGGCCCAAGTTTTGGAACAACTACATTTGAGGGATTTTGGAATATTCACCTGGTCGTATCCATTGGGGATTGATACGGATGAATACCTAAGATCTCGTTGGGCAAAGTTGCTGACAAAATAGGGGCATAGATAGTTGATTAACTATTAGGTGTACCATTTGGGATCGGTCAGGTTTCATCACTGAAAGATTAGGAATTTAAGGATCAAGTTGTGAGGCAAGTGATGCCACCTGCAACTAAAAAATCGATTGGTTGGTGAAGTGACCTGCCATAATGGGTAATAAGTCCCATTACCTAAGCAGGTCGGTAGCCAATTATGGTTGGTTCGCTTGATCAAGAGGAAAACGTTAGGGACACATTTTCTGACTCTTTCCATTTGAGGTCTCGAGGATGTCCAATGACAGAATCCTAGCCAGGATGGGGAAGACCATTGAAGATGAGACGAGTATGGGTGATTCAACAGCAACAGCTGCTGTTTCATCAAAGAGGTGTCAACCAAGGGTTAGATAGCCGAATCACCTACTATATAATTCACCAGGATTTACTATAATAAAAAACCTTAGAAAACTCTAGTTTGAATATAACAAGTACTTTTACAGTAATATTATCAATTTGGTGTATAGTTAGACTATCAGCTTCTATTGTGTCATTCCATCTCTAGGATATTATTGCAGAAGGCAATAATTGGAAGACTCTCATAGAGAAGAGTAAAGATCTGACCGGGGATCTGGAGACAAAGGAACCACAATCAGGGATAGCTGCCGACTGTTTATTGGGCTGAGAGAGACTGTCACTGGGGTATCTTAATGAAGATTGGGTGGACAAGAATATAGGGAATGAATCCCTACAAGTGCGAATTACAGAGTATTTAATTGGAAGTACTGGCTGAAGCCTTGGGTCTAATAAAAGTTCAATCTCAACTACGGATAATAGTCTCCATACTATTATTGATTAATACATTCTATACAATGTGACAAAGTGCATGGGGAAATTGAACCTGTGCAGTAAAAAGGTTACTGGGTTGATAGCAGATAATCAACCACTTAAGTAAATTTTTACAAGTTGGTGTCACTACAGAGGTAGTTGAGTAAAGAAACGATTATAATGTCATACAAAGAAGATGTTTCCAATTTTGGAAATAAGTTACAGAAGGAAGTAACGAAGATAGAACGTGAAGAGGATCACATTCAGTGGCGTTCACCCAGATCAGCAGTGGAGCTTCGAGTGAAGCAAAATGAATATACTCAAGTTCAGGGAAAAGGACTTGAAGCCTAGATATGAAACTATCTAGTGCTGCAAGGAAACCAGTTCCACCAGACATTTACTTGAGATGAAGAGTGTCATTAGGGCCAACTTGGGTTGGAATTGGGCCCAATGTAAATAGTCCCAATTAACAGCAGGGCCAACTCATGTTAAAATTGGGTACGCTTTAAATAGTCCTGAGGAGAGAGTGTTTAGATGAGGCATTGGATTAAATAGGAAGGAATTAATCCAGAGAATTGGATTGCCATACCAATGAAGAGATGAAGTCAAAATAGGAAATGATCGATCTAAGACAGTGGAGGAAATCGTTTTACTTTATAACACTCAATCGCTGGTCAAAAGTTGCTGGAGATGAGTTCATCAATTCAGGAGAAATTGGATGAAGCTAACGAGGCCAGAACGACCTGTTTAATTAAAGATAGCCACAAGGGCTGAAAATCGTTTTAAGGAAAAAAACGAGCTGGACGATCAGATGAAACTGTTAGCTGATGAGATATGAAGATCTAAAAGCATCAGTTGCCAAATAAGAGATGAAATTAGGGCCAGTTGGACAAATTCCAGTTGGGATTAAAGGCCTAATATTCAGGAGAATTGCCCGTAGTTGGCAAGTATATCCTATACATGAAGAGACAGCGCTGCTGGTTGTATAGGGAGAAAGGTCAATACTAATTGGTAGTATTGAACCTAAGGAAAAATAGTTGCAATGTTCACAGCGGACCTCTGAACCATTAAATGTTAATGTCCTGAGATTTTGGTCATGTTCTAGAAGAGGACCACTGAACCAAATGGTTGGTTTAATCTTAAGAGGATAAAATTTTGAACCATGATAACTGGTAGGTTTAAGTACCCAGGACCCAGTTTGGATGAAGGGAAAAGAAGGACCTCTGAGCCTTTTTGTAGATTGCAAATCCCATTTCAAAAGAAAAAAAAGCAAAAAAATATATAATATATTAAAATCAACTTTATGGTCTAAGAATTTTAAACTTAAGAAGCGACAAGAAAATCCTGATGGCAAGATGGAGGAAATCCCACTCATGATGAGATGAAATTATTGGCTGGGGTAGCCAAAATTATTAACCTACTGGTTGATTAGAAGCAACTCGCTGATCTGTCAGAAGGCCAGCAAGAGGAGATGCTCAAATTGTTGAAAAGTATCGGAGAGCATTTGCCCAAAAACAACCATGATGCAGGATGTGCATGAGGTGTGATCCACAAGGTCAATACTGGGGAAAATCTTCTGATCAGGCCAAATTGAGATGATTCCACAATTTTGGGTCTCTTGATGAAATTGAGATTACCAGCTGTGGGATCAACTGATGGATGCCACAAATATTTTGTTTAAAGTGAGAATTTTACTTTTCAATAAAAGTAATAAATAGCGCTTTATTGAAGTTTTTTAAGTTTTTATTGTTTAAGCAGGGCAAACCCAAAGAAGGTCCTTTTTTTGATACTAGTATTTTCTATTTAATCTAGTGCAAATTTCGAGACCATGGGTATTTGAGGCAAAAGTATATAAAGCTGAGTCATCTAAATTAGAAAATATAGGCTTTCAGCCTATCAGATTGAAGATAAATATTTTGAGGCATAATCAACCTATGTGGTAACAATTTAATGTATTGTATTTAATCACCAGTGAGTAAAATCTTCTCACCTCGGCGGTGGTCAGACTCATGTGGTAATGATTGGTTAATTTGCATCCTATCATTGTCAAGTAAATTCTTCTCACCTCAGCAGTGGTCAGACTCATGTGGTAATGATTGGTTAATTTGCACCCTATCATTGTTGAATAATATCTTCTCGCCTCAGAGGTGATCAAACCCGTGTGGTAACAAACACCCCAAATTTGGCTGAGAAGTCAGAGTAATCCTATTATTAGTTATTACCTTTTTGAGTCATTTTTTGTTATAAACCATATTAAACTGATAGTTAGGATTCCACCAAGATTCCGCCAAGGTCTTTTCGCCATTGGTACTCATATCATTGATAACCACAATACTATTTGATGATTGGGCAGGATATGTGCCAATCATGGTAGCAGATTCAGGAGTACTAATACCTCCAACATTCTTTTTAAGTCAAGAAGGAGAATGTCCGACACCAGCTGTGGTAGCTGAAAGCATCAACCTATTAGTTGATTGATAGCAGCTCACTGATCTGCCAGAAGGCCAGCAGGAAGAGGCGCTCAAAATATTTGAGAAATATTGGGAAGTGTTTGCTCAGGACACTACAATTTGGGATGCGCACAAGATGTAATTCACAAGGTCAACACCAGGGAAAATCTAATAATAAGGATGAGACCAATCTGAAGATTGAAAGCTGCTGAAGCAGCAGTGGAGGATAAGATCAGCAAACTAGTGAAGCATGGGACTCTAGTTCCGTTGTCAAGTCCCTGGGCTAGTCTGATTCTGATTGTGAAGAAGAAGGATGGATTGAACTGGGTGGTGATTGACTACCGGAGGCTGAACAAAATTATGAAGAAAGATTCATATCTCCTACTGAGGATTGACGATACACTAGATTGTTTAGGAGAAGCAAAGTATTTCTCCACAATGGATCTGATCTCAGGATACTGGCAGATCGACTTGCTAGAAGAAGACCAAAAAAAGTGCTATTATTACTGCGCAGGGGTTATACCAGCTGACGAGGATGCCCCAAGGTATTTGCAATGGGCTGTGACATTCCAGAGGGCCATGGACGCGATATCAAGCGAACTGAAGTTGTTATGTGTCCTAGTATATCTGGACAATATTAATGTGTTCAGTAGAACGTTTACTGATCACATGCACCACTTGAAAGAAGTTTTTAAGAAAATGTCCGTGGCTAATCTGAAGATCAAGCCAAGGAAGTGCCACTTCTTCAAGAAAGAGTTGGAATACCTGGGATTTGTAATCAACTCAAGTGGATTGCAGCTGCAAACCCAGAAGATAGCAGCTATAGAGCATATGGCTGTACCAAAGAGTTTCCATGACATCCAAGTACTCCTTGGGATGGTCAGATACAATAGAAGATTTATTCGGGACTTCACCCAAATAGCTGAGCCTTTATTTCATTTATTAAAGGATCCAAAAAAAGGATTCATATGGAATGAAGAGGCCCAGGACTCCTTCGATGAGTTATGCTGGTATTAGATAGATTTTCCAATTCTGATATATCTGAATTTCGATTGGGAGTTTATCATTCAAACTTATGCTTTGTTGATGGCGATTGGCACCATACTAAACTAAGTATATGAACTTAGGGACGAGCATCCAGTGGCATATGTGAGCCGGACACTCTCAGCCGCTGAGAGGAACTACACCGTGACTGAGTGTAATGCCTTGCAGTCAATTATGCATGTAACATTTTCAGGTGTATGTCCATGGAATGCTCTTTAAGGTGGTGATGGACCACTCTTCGCTGCATTGGCTGCACAATCTAAGGGAACTGGAAGGATGACTGGCCCAATGGGCACTTAAGCTTCAGGCTTACAATTATGAGATAGTCCACTGAGCAGGTGCTTCTCACCAGAACGCAGATGGCTTATCTCAGTTGCCAATGGTCCAGCTGGTATACCCACAGGCGGATGAGCTATTCCAGAGAATGGTCAAAGGAAGAATCAGGGATGAGCCTCAAGAAATCCAAGGTGTGCTTTAAAAAGCGATGGAAAACACCAAGACTATAGATGGACAAGTATTCAAGATGATCAACGGGAAGTGGCTATTATTCCCAAAGCCATCAGAAAGAGCAGCAATAGTACAAGCAGCTCACAAGGTTGTTGGGCATGGAGGCCTGAGGAAAACAACTGATCATATTTGCTAGTATTACTGGGAATCGATCAACTAAGATGTCGCGGATCATCTGGCTTGTTGGGTGGAGTGCCAGCTGCACAAACTACACAAGAATACTAACTGGATACTGACTGGTCCGACCTGGACTTGCCTGGCACACGGTGTCCATCAACGTGATGGGATGTGATGATGAGCACAGGGGAGTCAAGTACATTGTAGTTGCTATTGACCATCTGACGAGATGGGTTGAAATGAAGGCCCTAACCAGAGTAGCCGCTACCAGTACTTTGAGATTCATCCTGGATCAAGCAGTAAACTGGCATGGATGTCCGCAAGTCCTACTGAGCAATAATGAGACCAACTTAATGTCTCATGTGATCCCAAGGCTAAATGAAATAATAGGGATATGAGGAGTCATGTCAGTACCATACCAGCCAGAGACAAACGGACTGGTAGAATGGGTCAATGGGATGCTGGTTGCGACGCTGAGGAAGCTAGTTGCAGGGAGAACTTCTGCGTGGGGAACGTACCTGAGTTTGGTGACATTCACCTACAACATCAGTCATTATACGGCGATGGGAAAGATGCTATTTAAATTTTTATATGGAAGAAAGGCAGCGTTGCTGCTGATTTTATATTTGGTGGTGGAACCTACGTCGGGGATGAGTACCAAACGATACTTGAACCAACTGATGAGTATCCTGATCAATATGCAATTGCAAGCATTTGATACAACCTTAAAGAAAAGGATACAAGCAAAATTGACGGATGGCAAGAACTGACTGGCTTTAGAAGAATATCGAATAGGGAAAATAAATCACCTATTGCAACATACATGGTTTCAGATGAAGAAACAAGTTAGATTCATTGTGGTCAGGTCCATTTGAAGTAATCGCCAAGATGGCGACTGATGCTTACTCCATCAAGAATTTCTTGGATGGTAGAGTTGTAATAGAGTCCACACTAAGTATCTAAAGCATTGGATCATTGAAAAAAAGTTCCTAAAGGACTGATGAACCATTGAGTTGGTTATGTCCTGATGGTTAGGTCAAGTATGAAAAAGGACCTCTGAACCAATCTAGATGGTTAAGTCCTAAAAAAGGACCTCTGAACCATGGAAAACTGGTAGGTTTAAGTACCCAGGACCCAGTTTGGGGGAAAATCTGGACCTCTGAACCAAAACAAGGTCAAGTCCCATAGAAAAAAAAAAGAATAAAGATAAAAAAATTGATAAAAATATTGGGAAAAAAGATTTTAAAATGCATAGATAAAAAATCTGATATATTTTTATGATTTTTATTGATTGTCCTCAGTAAGGGGATGATTCTGCCTATGTCACCTCTTAGGGGAAGGAGGATGGATCGCGGTAGGAATAATCAGCCTGTCAAAATTGATATGCGATTGGATGCTTGTGAGGGCGAGACCTACACAAAACCACATTTGTTGAGTGGATGCCAAGCCCTGAGAAAAAGAGACTAGGGGAAGGAAAATTGAGATTTCAGAAGATGCCAATTGCAAAACCCCAGAGTGGGGAGGAAAGCAGAAATAAAGAAAGTGGCAATCGACAAATAACCCTAAGTAATCCTGATATGGCACCAGAGCTGGAAGATTTGTCTTGAGCGCCAGCTGATGGGCTTCATCAAGGACACCAGACATGTGGCCAATAACAAAGAAGGAATAATCGACATGGATTGCTGAATTATGCCCCCTATAATGACATCAGTGGAAGATACCAATGGGGAACTCTGGAGAAGAGATAGTTGTGTAGAGATCGGATTGCATCCTGCAAGCGGAGACTATAGGCTTCATGGAATCTAAAGCTGAATGACTGGTGGAAACCAAAAGAGGCTGGAAGCTTCGTAGACCAACTTGAAAGAACTTAGCCAGCAAAGCAAAGAGCATAAGAGGCAGTATCCCAATCCAGAAGGTTATCCAGATCAGAGGGATTCAGTGCTAATGTCAAAGTGTTGGGATTTTTGCCCATATTCCAAGTCTGCTAGATTACTTAATGTCGCTAGGGGAAAATTCCCTAAGGCGAAGTGAATCAGAAATCAGTTGAACTGAATTTTGAAGGGACTACATTCAGGAGATTTTGGGATATTCACCTAGTCGTATCTGTTGAGGATTGATCTGGATGAATACCTAATATCTCATTGGACGGAGCGGCTGACAAAATAGGGGCATCTGATAGTGATTAACTATCAGGTGTACCAATTGGGATTGGTTGGGTTTCATCACCGACTGATTGGGAATGAATAGTGAGTTGCGAGGTAAGTGATGCTGCCTGCAACTAGCGAATCAATTGGTTGGTGAAGGGACCTGCCATAATGGGTAATAAGTCACATTACCTGAGCAGGTTGCTAGCCAATTATGGTTGGTTCACTTGAATCGAGAGGAAAATGTTAGGGACACATTTTCTGACTCTTTCCATTTGAGGTCTTGAGGATACCAACAACGGAATCCTAGCCAGGATGGGGAAAACCATCGCTGCTGAGACGAGGAAGGGTGATTCAATGGCAACAGCTGCTTTTTCATCAAAGAGGTGTCAACTGAGGGTTAGACAGCCGAATCCCCCACTATATAAATCCCTAGGATTTACTATAATAAAAAACCTTAGAAAACTCTAGTTTAAAGATAACAAGTACTTTTACAGTAATATTATCAATTTGGTGTATAGTTAGACTATCAGCTTCTATTGTGTCATTCCATCTCAAGGATATTATTGCAGAAGGCAATAATTGGAAGACTCTCATAGAGTAGAGTAAAGATCTGACCGGGGATCTAGAGATGAAAGAACCACAATCAGGGATAGCTGCTGACTGTGTGTTGGGCCAAGAGAGACTGTCATCAGGGTATCTTAACAAAGATTGGGTGGACAAGAATATAGGGAATGAATCCCTACAAGTATGACTTACAGAGTATTTAATTGGAAGTACTGGCCAAACTGTTGGGTTTAATAATAGCTCATACTCAGATATGGATAATAGTCTCCATACTATTATTGATTAATACATTCTATACAACGCGATGAAATGAACGAGGAAATTGAACCTGTGCAGTAAAAAGGTTACTGGATTGACGGCTTATAATCAATATCTTAAGTAAATTTTTACAGCATGGCTTCAGAAGGCTTGATGATTAACATGGGATTCGCTGAGAACGGGGCCATATACAATAAAGTGTCAGAGTCCAATTTGTCAACATGTGTAAGATGAAGATTTTGTATAATTCATTTGAGATAGTGGTCACTAGTTTCATCAGAATCAGATACCATCTCTAGTAATTCAGAAGAATGATTACCCACAAATACTCAACTTAAAGTATGGGCCCTGGTGGGGCCATCAATGAGATCCCTCTGAGTGGCATGACTCATCACTCATATGAGGCAGGCATCTTCACAGAAAAATTGTCCATATATTTTTGGTACTTGGATTTAGATATATTTGACATATGATCTGGGAAAGCTGGGGGATATGTTGGACTTTTTATAATTGTCTACATTATTTACCTCAGTGTATTTTAAGCTCTAATTTATTCTAATTTTGGTACAATTGTTTTCTAATCTATAAATTAAGCTCTTCAAAAAGAAAAAATAATAACTTTTCCTTCCACTCAACATCACTTTTTCAGCAAAATTTGATTAAAAGTAACTGTTAATTTTCCAATGCCATCTATACCGCATCAGTTTTCCATATATGTATGCAGATCCACCACCAGCTGCTCCAGTGTGGGGCTGCGGTGCTCCACCTGTTAACATTTATTGACCAGTGGGCAAATGCATGCAGACGGGCCCATCCATCCTGCCTAATACAACCAGCCGCTTTGTCCCCCTAAGGGACTTAGTATAACACCTTGCACAAGTCCACCAACCCACCCCAATCTCTAGCCCTATCTCAATCCAATATCCACTTCTGCCTCCGTGTCAAATATAGACATCACTTCCTATATACTGACAAAGCAATTATTGAGCTGGCAATGGCCACCTTCGCTTCAAAAGGATTTATAAACTTCTGCCCTTATAATGGCTATTTTTATATTGGCTTCCCCAGGGAAGAGGACGTGTCTTCTGCAGTGGCAACGCCCTTAATTTAAAAAACACAACCATTACCACCATCCATACTTGTCTCCCTAATGATACTACACTTGTGGTGACCTTTACAAATCTTCCCTCCCACCTTCCCCCTCAAACTTTATATGAGGAGTTGATTTTGGGGCTGTCCACTTATGGCACAAACCCCATCCTCCAATTCCATGTCTCAAGTGGTGCTGAACGCCTAGTGGCACCTTGAGCAATGGCCACCATTACCCCCCACCAGCTAAACATGGCCAGCACATCCCACCACTTGCCTATATCCCACTTGCACCTGACCATCTATTTTAGGCTCACACTGACAATGGTCGCACAGTTTGCCCCCTATGCCATGAATTGGACCATACAAAGAAAGTATGTTGTTACAACTCAAACCATGTAAAAACTGCCAACTCCGCCCATGTGGCCACTCCAACAGCGTTTGAATGATGATTTTGGCTACTCCTACCCCTCTGGCTGAGTGCTTTATGAATCTACAAAATCTTTCAACCAAATTCCAAGCCATCCAATTTACTCACAATCCATCCAATTGGGCTCAGGCTTGGACCCAAATTCAATCCAACCAATTTCCCACCCAAAGCTTACCCAACCTAAACCACGTATCCCTGAAACAATCCTACTCAACCAAAATCCTTGGAACTTATTGGATGAAGTGAACAAATCTGGTGAAATTGCCCCACCTCTGGATCAACCACATAGCTTAGACCCTTTTCTTAATTCATACTTCAATGCCCCATTCCCACTCAAAAAATATATCCCCAAACCCACCGTTACCCTTTCTTGAGAAACCATCAGGTAGCTGAGGCTGTGGTGGCTTCACCTGAAAGTTGCAATCTCCACAAACTGTAGCAGCCTCTGTTGCTGAATTTAAAAGATGGCTACATGACCTCACGTCTCCCTGATTTCCCTGCTGTTGTAGAAGTTGAAATCAACCAACTCAGAGCAAATACCCTCACCGCTGTCAAACTAGTCATTGATTTGGCAGATTTTTCTTCATCCACATGCATCACAAGAGCCAACATCACAAAATTTGCCCAGCTTCCAACGCCTGCATCCAAGCGGAACACCAGCTTACCTAACTTATAGAGGCTATGCTCCAGGACTAAATTGTCAATGATGATCTCAACAAGTTTATATTTCACCTTGAACCTCATCCCGCATATGCTCTAACCCCCTTGCTATCAGCATTGATCTGCCTCTTCAATGTTGATGCCAAAATCAATGATCTTCTTTGTCCCCCTTCCCCCTCCGCCATGGTGGGATAAGCGGCACGCCACTCTCTCTCTCTCTCTCTCTCTCTCTCTCTCTCTCTCTCTCTCTCTCTCTCTCTCTCTCTCTCTCTCTCTCTCTCTCTCTCTCTCTCTCTCTCTCTCTCTCTCTCTCTCTCTCTCTCTCTCTTTTTTTTTTTTTTTTTTTTTTTTTTGCCACCTGGTAGGTTAATGTTTTCATTTTTTGTGTGTCTCACTTATCTTTTCAGGCAGTTTGCTCATATTTTTGGTTCATTTCGTTGGAATTTCTGTTTTGTATTCTGTCCCCTGGTCAGTGTACCTCAAATATATTTTAGAGAAAAATGATACAAAAATGATACAAAAAAATTATAAAGAGATTAATAGAACAAGATAAATATATTTAATCTATCTTATTTTGCTGTGAGAAAATGCATTGGCAGCAGTCCCACCTGCTAAGGATATGGAGGGTATCAAGAAATAAATGATACCAAACCAAAATCCTTTAAATTACAAAGAGTTGTATAACACTGACTGGGAGGAAGACTGGCTTTCTGGGACTAGTATTGGCACAAACAACTGACTAGGCTGGCACAGCAGTGGGTTGTGAGGATGGCGCTCGGCAGAGGTGACAGCAAGGAAGAAAGGAAGAGGAACCACAGGCCAAAGGTTGCTATGAGCAGCGTTGAGTGAAAAAGGGATGTTCTCTGCTAAAAATTTTGAAATATCTGACCTGGAATGAGGAGGCATTCTCCTATCCCATTCTTGCTTTTGCTAAAAATCTAAGCAATAGTGGGGATGTGTTGGGATTCTACTTTATTTCTTTCCTAGGTTATAGAATCTGGTGGTTTGCTAGGGGATAAACCTACTAGCGGATGATTTAAATATTGGATGATTTTGATATTGGTTAAATAATGTCAGCGGATTTTGGGGTAATTTTCCAGGTTTGGATCCGCTGGGGCAATTCATGTGAATGCCAAGATCTCGTTGGGCAGTATTTCCAAAGAAACTGTATAATCTGATATTTAATCAATTTTTAATCATTAGATGTACCAATTGGTATTTGTTGGATTTTGTCACTGACTGATTGGGGATTTATTTAAGAGTTTCTAAAGCGAGTGATGAAGCCTTCAACTAGAAAATTGACCAGTTGGCTTGCGACCTGCTAAAGTGGGTAAAGAGTTCTATAACCTAAGCAGGTTGCTAGCAAAATGTGGTTGGTTTGCTGGGATTGAGCAGAAACATTAAGGACTCGTTTTCTTGTTCTTTCCGTTTTAGGTTTCTGGGATTTCCAAGAAGGAATCTTTAGCTCAATGGAGAAGCCAATCGTTTGAAGAGACCTCAAATGGAATTTAATGGCAACAGCTGCCGTTTCATAACTGAGGCTCCAACCAAAGAGTTGGGCGCTGATTTCTATATAAATTCCCTAGTTTCTATATTAAAGCAGATCCAAATTAAAATTAATTTCTATTCATCTTCAGTTAGTATTGTTTTTATACAAAAATTGTTGACTCTTTTGTGTGATAAAGAGTAAAGAATTGGATAGCCTTAGAAGAGAAGCAGACCTTTGAAGTAGATATCCGCAGACTAGCGTGACAGGAACCAAGGCTGAGAACCTATAAATCTAAAGTTGTATAAAGATCTGACAGAAGAAAAAAGTCTCTATTTTATTAATATCATAAGCATTATGTGAAGAACCTTCAGGCTTAGAGTTGGACCACATATCCTCCTGGTTTGTCTATATTCAGCTACAAAAATAGTCTCCATAATATTAATTATATATTCACATTAATATTGATCAACACATATAGTGCACATATTAACTGAACCTTGTAGTTTTTTACTGTGGGCTAGTATCAACGGACCTAGATTTTTACAAAATAGTTTGAAACTTATACTATCTAGTATGAAACATTGTTTTCTCCTTCCCCTCTTGATATCACTTCTGATATTATTTGAGTATGCCAACCAGGGTCAGACAGTACCAAAAATAAAAAAAAAACAAAAGAACCTGATCAAAAGAACAAACGGGAAAACAAAAGAAAAACTTTCAACCAGGCGGGGGCAGAAACCTCTAACCCACCATGGCAGAGGGTTAGGAGGGTCGGGCAGGATTTTTGTAGAAATATCTGCCATGAAAATGTCATTTTGGTTGAAAAAATGGACCAAAGCAGATAGACAGGGTGTTGGGGCATCAGCATAGTGTATGTGAAAGGCGGTGTTGTAAAGAGTTCTCCTCCTCTTCATCAAGATAAGTGCGGTAGACTACTTAAACAAACTCTGTATGTGATGCTCAGCTTGAATGTGGGCATTGGGAGCTGTGCAAAATCGGAAATACTTTGGTGGGTGATTTTATCAGATGGGTTAAACTCCAGTAGTTTAGTGACATGCATGACAGCTGCTTTGGCATTGTCAAACAATTTTGAGATATCGCTACAGGCTGATTTGGGGAAATTGGGGGAAGTAGAGTGTGGGCAGCCCAAGTTGGTGCTGAGCCACTTATTGGATTACGTCTTTGTGTAGGGTTAGGAATTGGGGGAGGCCACCGCTGCTAAGGCGAGCTGATGGTCACTTTGGTAGGGGCTGCATTGGGTTTAAGAGTAAAGCGTTTTGGTGATGGGGTGTCATCAAAATCAGAAATGTAAATCTGGCCCAACAATAATCAAATTGGCTGAGAGGTTGACCAGAGCCTCACTCATGATATTGTTGCCTGATTCAACAATCTCAGCCAATAGGTCCCATGGATTTTGGTTCACAAGAATAGAGGATGAATTTGGGTGGTTAGGATTCAAATTGGCTGCTTGGGTACGAAGAGTGGTCCAAGACTGACTCTGATTGGCTGGGGTAGAGTTGGGTGGGCTAAGGTGGGTTTTCAATCTGGTGGGGGCTGATTTCCCACTTAGGCCCATCAGATGGGATCTCTGAGTGGGAGGGGGCAGCAAACTGCCTCATTCAGAATCCGCTGAATAGGGCTCCAAAGCCATATCAGCGTAAGTGGCATGGGGGCAGTATTTTTAAATGGTTGAGCCCTAAGCAGAGGGGACAAATTTGGCAATAATTATCAACATGAGCCCAGAAGAAATGCTCAGTTGCTGCTGCAATACATGCACAGGGGGGATCTGGTGGGCTATGACAGGATGGTGTGGTATTATGGTGGTGGTTGCACGAGGGTCAGCAAGGCGTTCCACTCCAGATGGAACAGCAATGATGAGGTTGGGCTGAGTCCCATAAACCAGAAGCCCCGCCATCAGCTGATCATACAAAAGTTGGGGGTAAGATGGGAAGGGAGGGATGCAAACGACACCACCAGTGTGGTGTTGGATGGGAGGCAAGTACAGGTAGTAGTTATAGGAGTGTTTTTGTAATTAAATGGAGTTGAAGCTGCTGCTGCAGCGTCCTCCTCCATTTGGAAGCCTATGTCAAAATAGTCCTTAAATGGGCGAAAATTCAATAAAATCTGCTAGTGCAAAGTCAGCGGTGGCAATCTCAATAATTGCTTTGTCAGAATATGGGAATAGCCACCTGTATTCAATATGGAGTCAAAAGCAAATGTTGTAATGAGGAAGGGTAAGAGGGTGGGGGCGAGATGGGTGGATGTGCGCTAGGTGGAGTGCTAAGTCCTGTGGGGACAAATCGGCTAGAGGAGTTTGGTGGGCTATTTGATCCCATTCACATACATTTCCCCGCAGGGGGGAAAATGCTAGGGGTGGAGCATTACTGCCCCACACTGGGGATGCAGGCGGCGGATCCATTGACATTAAGTGGGAAGTGGACATGGCCAGATGACGATGGATAATATAACTTTTAAACTTTATTAGAATTTGCTTAAAAGTGAGATTGAGCAGAACAAAAGTTTAAAGTAAATGAGGTGGGTCAACCTTGGGACAAATATACCACGTCAAGTTTCATAGCCTGTGCTGGTTTAGAACCAGTTTAAATCAAAATCCAACCAATATTGGAGCAGGAACCACCCCACTATGCTATCCACTCCTCTTTTTTTATTTATTCGAGGATAGCCAATCAGGGAACTGTCACATCCGATGTGTGGGAAAGGAAAGTAAGGAGGGGGAGCACATTAAGTATTGGAACCAGAAAGACAGGATGGGACATGGTACACTTGGGTGTGGCTAGTAGCCACGGGTTGTGGGTGACTATGACCTTGAGAGACTTGACAGTTCAAGGGCTAGTAGGGTGTACCGCCTATGGAGATTGTGAGGTTTTCCATGTCACATCGAAGGAACCAGATTGGGAGTTAATTACCCATCTGTTTCTTCCATTGTGTTATAGTGATCCAAATATCCAGGCTTGGAAGTGGTCAGCCAAGTGGTTGTGGAACCTGACGATAGCTTAGTTAATGTTTTGGAAGATCCCGTTGAAGGCATCAAGGGCAATTGTGTGAATGGAACATATTGCAATACTCACAATTAAAGCCCTTAGCGTCTGGGGAATAGGTGAGATTATGTTGAGTGCTAGGATATCGCGGGATAGTCAGAATTCAGCTGTCGGTGATTGCTGGAATAAGTATATCACATTGGCCCAGATAGTCTTGGACGGCGGGCACTCTTCCAGGCGGTGGGCCAGCGTGTTGTGTCTGCCGCAGATGGCACATGACTTGAACATTGAGAAGGTGCAGTCAGCTGTTCTAAACGTATGATGCATGTAGCGCCTCACTGTGGAGCTCACTTGTGGGGATAAGAGGGGGCAAGTGATGAGGTCCCACACCTTCCTTTGGGTGCTCAAGTCATATGGGACGTCTTGGTAATCTAGATAGTCAATCCAGGATAGAGGGAAAGGTGGTAGTGGGGTAGGTGCGCTGGTCACATTTTGTCCTCTGTGGAGTCACATATACTCTATTAGCAGGTTAGTATCGTCAGATTTTTGTGCATAGGAGAAACTCCGACCCCCTTGTCTTAGGGTGTACAGGACGCGTTTGAAGTAGCGGTTAGTGTTGTGCGGTCCTGTAGCTGTTGGGTGTGTTGTTAGGTACTTCATTAGTGTTGTGGGGTTGGATGGGCACCTCAGATGTAGTGCCTTTGCAAATTTGGTTTGGGCTGCCTTGGCCCAGTGGGGGAAAGCGGGTTGAACGACGTTGTCATAGCTATCCATGAGCCAAAGATTTGCGTTGCTCGTTCCATGAAGTTGAGCAGCCCCATCCCGCCTTTCTTCCGTGGGCCATACATGGTCTCCATCCTGACTGGTGCGCGGTATCCAGACCACAGCCAGTTCTGCAGGAGCTTGTAGACTGAGTTGGTAAAGTTGGTGGAGAAAGGAACTGCGTGAGTAGCAAACCATAACTTTGACAAGATCAGGTATTTGGCTAACACAACCTTTCAGCTAAACTAGCTTTACTCCTTTGCATGCTTGTCATTCTTTTTGTGATGTTGTCCAATATTTTGGTTTCAATGGTATCAAGTGCATATCCACCAGCCTCAAGCCATATTCCCAGATGACGGACTGGGTTGGTGGCAGGGTGGGGTGTGAAGGATAAGCACAGTGGTTTTATTGGCGTAGGTCTTTATCTTGTGGTAGGATGTGCGGTGGGTTGGTTTGGTTGGTTGTGGGAGGGGGGTCCAATTTGAGCTGAATTTGCCCATTACATTTACCTCTGTTTTCTGTTTGTTCAGCTTGACGTAACTCACTGACTCATATTGGTGGATAATGCGCTCAATTGCTCTGGCATCCCTATTGCCTGAGACACCGACTACACAGTCATCAGCAAAGGCGAGCATCTTGGTTGGTAGTTGTCCCTCCAACCTGATTCCAGAGAGCTTGGAGTTTACTATGCGGAGGAGAGGGTCAAGGCTGAAATTATATAGTAGGGGGCTAAGCGGGTCACCTTGTTTGAGGCCCCTTTGTGTGGTGATGGTGTCAGTTAGGAAACCTGGTCCTCTGATTGCAAACCTGGCCAAGAGTGTTAGGAGGAGCATCCAGTTTATAAAGCGGGATGGGAGGTTGAAGGCCTTTAGACATTGTTCCAAGTAGTCCCAGTGCACTCAGTCATATGCTTTCTTTTGGTCCAGGAAAGCAAGGGCGCCAGTGGGGTTAGCTTGGCAGATGTTGGCTATAGTAAATGTTATCCCAAATCGAGCGATTGGGGATAAAGCCATACTGATGGTGGAGAGGGCTGTCTGTGTAATGCATCCCAGATGCTTAGCTAAGATTTTTGTTAGTATTTTAGTATCAGTGTTGGTGATAGCAATTGGACGCCAATTGTTTAGGTCTGCCTGATCTCCTTTTTTGAAGAGTGTGACCACATATGCATCTTGGCCGCCAGGTAGAAGGGCTGTGTCCTCTAGGCACTTGTTCTTAGTTGCTAGTAGTACTGGGGCGATTTAATCGAAATACTTTTTGTAAAATTCATATGAGAGGCCATCAGGCCCAGGGCACTTGTGGCGCGGAGGTGATTTTATTACCTCCCATAGTTCCTCTCTAGTGATGGGTTTGGCAGGGTCTGGTATATCAGCTATATTGTCAATATTAGCAGATGATAGAAATTTTTTTATATTGATAGGTGCCGCGAAATCCGCTGTGTACAGGTTGGTGTAAAACCAGTATAATTTGGCCGATATTTCAGATGGTGTGGACACCAATGTGTCATCTGCTCAACGGACCTGTGTGCAGGTTGCCAAGATTGAGATTGGTTCTAAGCGGCGAAAGAAATGGGCTGTGTGGGTTTCACCAGATAGAAGGTACTTTGATTTGTGCCATACTTTCACATAGTGCTGGTGTTTTTTAAAGAAGGAGTTGACTTGTGCAGATTTTTGGAACCACAGGCGTCCCCATTGGGGTCTATATCCCTCGCGAGGTGTGTTGTTTTTTAAGTGTTGGAGCTGTCTGATATCCTTATTGATTGTTGTGGACATCGCGGTCAGCTTTCTGGAGTTCAAGCGACAGGCTTTCTTGGCTACTCTAGTCTTGAAAATTTCCCACTTGGCGATAGGGTTCCCCGTAGGTGGTCGTTTTTTTGTCTTTGTTGTTATCACCTTCTTGATCCAAAGTTTAAGCTCTGGAAGGTGGATGGTGCTTGGGTGAACTTTGTGCCAGGTCAGTGGCTTTTGGTATTTTGCCATGGATGATAGTTTTATTGAAACCATTTGGTGGTTGGTGAGGGGGATAATTGTTGTTGTAGAATTTGATACACGGTGACAGAAATCTACAGGGGTGAGCATCAGGTCAATCTGGGTCATTGAGACCAATTGTTTGTTATTGTAGTGGGGCCTCGTCATGTTGGCCAGCGTGGTGGCCTGTTTTAGGATGGTGTCATATAGGCCCAGCGTTGCTTTTAGTATGCAATGTTCCGTGTGGCCGCGGGGTATGGCCTTTGTTTTGGGCCAGCGGTCAGTTATGGGATTAAGCCAGCAATTGAAATCTCCCGCGAAAAATGTCGACTTGGTGAAGGGGATTGAGAGGATATCGGAAAAAATAATTTGGAGGTTGTTTGGGTCATTTGGGGCATAAATGCATGCCATGGCGAAATTTTCTCTATTCCACTCATAATCCGTTAAAACAGCCATCCCTCCAGGAGGGAGGATGTGCTTCGGATATTAACTGGGGGATTGCAGTTGGATCAAATTACCACCACACAGTGGTACATCCAAGAGGATTTAGCTGGGAGGAGCATGGTTGACCATGACTCCTCCTCCCCCGGTGGACAGTGGGGTTCTTGGACGGCAAAGATGTCCATGGGGATATTGCGCAGGAAAGCCATTTTTTTGGCCTGGGACATGGGGGCTTTGGCTCCTGCAATGTTGAGCGTCCCTATGGTGATTGCGGTAATCTGCACATCAGGAACGTTGGGGCAACCCACTGGGGTCACCCCATTCCTTAGCAGTGCGGGTCATACTATGAGTTTGGGGCTGATCATACAGGATGGTTCCAGCACGTTGCTTGGTGGCTGTAGCATCGGTTTTGTTTGGTTTCTTTGGGCTCATATTACTCCGTGGAGTTTGGCTCTGGCGTTGATTGTGTTGTTCCCCACCAGCGTAAAATTTTCTGCTACTTACCTGTGGGCTATATATGTAGAAGCTAGGTGTCGGGGCAACTGAATTTTGTGCAGGAGCGTTGTCACTTTGTGATTTGCTGGGATGATCTTCCATATCATACTCATGAACCACATTGTCGCTGGTCACACGAGATTGGCTAGGAGGATTCACAGTGGTGCATGGTGGTTCTGCTTTAGTGTAATTGGAGGCGTCTGATTGGTTGTGTTTAAAAAAATTTTCTTTGATTTTGTTGAGTTTTATGTGGGGGATCAGAAAGGTTATTTCGCCGCACTGCCATGGCATCTAACTGGATCTGGTCTGGGGAAATCGTGGTGTGGGCTTGGGTTTCAGTGGAACTCGCGGCCTGCTTGTGGGCGGCCTGTGTGCAACAGAGATCCTTGCGTAATTTGGGTTCAACTAAAGTAATTTCAGCTCTTTTTACCCCAGTGGAAGGCGTAAGTGGCGTCCTTCATTTTACCAAAGGTTGGGCTTGTTTCATCCATATCGTCCTTACAAAATTTCGGTGCTTCCACCCTGTATTTGACAGGGCACGCGTGGTCTTTGTGGCCTAGAGCTGAGCAGAAGCCGCAGATGCGTGGAGTGTGTTCTGGTGTGATGTGGAAGGGGCAAGATATGCTGCCGTCAGGGAGATTGATGGTCATCATGCATGGAATGAGGGTGATATCTTCTACCACGTCCTAATCAGGTTCAATAATGGCTATTGCCTTCCCTGTGCATAGGTGGGGCAAGTGGGGGAATTTTTCAAATTCAAATTGTTTAATTTCGCCATAACTTTCTAGGCCCACATAAAGTTTGTCCTCAAGGATATCATGGTGCACGGTGCTCAGGAGTCAGTCAAAAATGATGAACATGTCATTTGTCTCGTTCCATCATGTGTGCACCGTGCGGATAATGTGATCTTCATTGTTAATTTTTTATGGAAAATTTGGTTTTTGCTGCATCTGCTGCTTCCTCCATGGTTATGAACCCGACATCCACCCATCCTCTATGTAAATTTTTAAAATTTACCAAGACAGTATTTGGGAAAATTATGGAGAAGGCCTCCCCCATCTTTTCCCATGACTCAAGGGAGGTATCACTGACCATAATTCTAAGGCCGTGCTTGAGGGAGGACAAGGGTTGGGAATGTTTGATTTTTGTGAAAGCGCCCATTTTTTGTAGAAATTATAAAACTCCAGGTGTGGTGCTATGCTCACCCTTTTTTGGAGGAGGTTGTCCCAACGTGCTGCTGATGCGTTTTTCTCCGATGGGTTGGGTGGGTTTAAGGCCTTTTGCGCTGGCCACTTTTGCCCAGCTGGTGTTGGTGCATACAAATCTGCTCATTTTCCTGGTTGATTGTCAAATTCGGATAATTTGTGGAGAATCATGTTACTAATAGTGATAGTAATGGGAAAGAAAGGCTCCACTCCTCGCTTGATATCACTTTTTTATAAAAAATTGAATAAAAATATGGATATCAAAATAAAGGAAGCTAAGATGGTTTCCTATCAGATTAGTTACTGCTACCACTAGATATTTATTTAAAAAGTTTTTCTAAGTGAGTATGTTTAAGTGGTTCATTTTTTAAGTTCAATGGTTTGGCTGAGTATTTGATGGGTATTTATAATTATAAATCTAAAGCAATCAAATTAAATCATCAGATGAATCATAAAAACTTTAGTGAAGAACAGGAATCTGGCCGCTAGTATTATATAAGAGGATGTTTAAGATCCCATTTTTACATTTCCATACTTGATAAAGCATCAGATAACAGAGATGAGTGGGAGTCATATGAGCTATTGTGAGCTATGGGCCAGGGGCAATAATGTGGACAGTACTTCTTAAGGAACTTAACATTCACTCAATTGACAATGTGGACTTTAGTGAGATCCTTTAGATTGTAGGCATATTTAGAAGCCTTCTCTTCATATAAGCCCTTTCCAGTTATATCCTAGTTTTCTATATTTTCAAAGCCATATTTGTCATAGTTCTTATTAGTTCCCTTATAATAAAATAGTTAATGTCCAGCAGTCTTCATTATCATGCGCTATAGCCTTAACTTTCCAAGACAGCGCTATATAGTAGGTAGAACTTTGTAGCTGAATTAAGGTTTTTGTGAGCTTATCAAGGTATCTGATAGGAATCATGCGCTCTTCTGTAACACAGAAATACAAAATTGGAGGCAGCGTGGGTCGTTTTTTCATAAAGTAAGGCAAATGGGGAGTGCACATGGCTGAGTGGTATGTGATATTTTACACTAATACAGTATATTTTAGTAAAAGGTTCTGATCAGATTCTTTGCCCATGAATAACATGTTTAAATTTCTACATGAGTACCGTCCACTCATTTAATGGTGCCATTGGTCTTGAGGTGATAGGGTGTAGATAGTACCCCTCTTATACCCATTAAAACATTAGCTTTGTGTACCTGGGTTGTAATATTAGTTCTGTTGTCCATCAACAGAAACTTGAGGCATCTGTGCCAATAAGTAATACCTTTATAGAATAAACTTAGCTGTAGTCATAGACCTAAGTCCCTAACTGTTTTGACCTCCACCCATTTGGTGAGGTGATTGATGGCTACAATGATATATTTAAACTGATAATGTCATGTGTAGATGACATCATAGTGGGGACCAACCCCAAAGCTAAGGATGGATGCCTGGAGGCCCAAAAGGTGAAGCTACAAGGCCTCCCAGACCTGAAGCACACCCTAGACCAGCGCTGGGTACAGGAAAAGTATGCCCAGGTTGGTCCTAGTGGGGTGTCAAGTGCCCAGCCCCTGACGTTGGGCCAAGCGTTAAAATGAACTATCTACTAAATAAAGGCGGACAGTTTGATTTGGTTAGTTGAGGAACGGGGATTTGAAACCTGTTCCATCTATGAAATAATGCGCTTAAGTCGAATCCAACTTCAATCAATCACTTGAGTGAAGTCAGTTTTGGCCTATTCTACTAATTCAGATGGCAGTATTGCCCTATTGGTGAGTCGCTGCTTGGGCCCACTGCAGCATAACCCCAATTCCCCCGTCAAGCTTAAATACATTATCCCCAACCAACATTCCTTGTTAGTTGACTTCCCAAATAAAATTCCACCGTTTTTTCCGCTTTTTTAAAATTGTTATTACCAAAGGTTATGTGCACGGACCTCTTCAAGGAGGTCTCACGCTCCATTCAACTTGCAATTTTGAACACAATCTGTTTTTTCCCAAGTGCACCGTTGGTTCGCCCAGGTCCCCTCCAACCTGGTCCATTTACCTCTCCTCTTCATGTGCACCGCATCATTTTTGGGTGTTTCCTGATCGCGCTTTTTGGTTTTAGTTATTATTGCTCCAGCACCCTCTTCTGGCCGCTAGTAGCTTTAGTACTAATAGCTAGTTTCCATGAGTTGGCTCTGTGCACCGAGCACCTCCACGCTGGAAATAGGAGATTTATAGACACTCTCCTTACAGATAAGAAGTATTGGCCAAGACCCCACAACGTCCATAAAGATGGCGTGCCAAGTAAAGTTGGGTTTACCCAATTGATAGAAGTGGTCTTCTGTATAGTGCTTCATCTTGCCATTATTGGAAGCAGCTAATCTTGTATATCATAAGATATGAAATTTCAATACTAATGAAAGTGTTATTGTTCAAGGATTTTTTATATTGACCGTGCTATGTCATATTATTAGTGGCAATAATCAAAGCTATTCACTTGGTGGACCTAGGGGGCCAAAAAGGATTGTTTTTTAATAACCGTGTACATTTTACTGTTCTTAGCAAAAGTATTTTGCATTAATTTTTGTCCAAAATGCATTGAACCTCAATAGGCTCATTACCATATTGCTGAGCAACCATTTTGTCAGAAAAATTATCATTGCAATCAGCCATTAAAACTATATTAGTTAGCTGGGAAAATTCATCCATTTTTTTGCTTGACACCAGTTCGTTGTTGAATTTCAAAGTTGTACACATGTAATTTAAAGTCCTAGCAGGCTAACCATCCTTATGAGTTTTAAAAAGCCCCAAGGAGCTCCTAGTGCTGGCAATTATTTAGGGATGGAGGCCTGAGGTAAGGCCCCACCATACTAGGGCTGCACAAACCTAAGCACCACTAAATGTTGGCCAACTGCAATTGGGAGTATCTTACGCTACCCCCTAAGCTGACATATGCCCGCCCTGTTTATGTACTGGACAGCTCGTCTGCACCAGCCAGGACAGGCGATATGCCTCTCATCCCCCTTGCGGGGGACAAGACTTGATGATTGTCAGGAAAGTATTTATATAAGGCCAAATCTCAGCGAGGTGGTGCACCTTGCACAGGCCCAAATAAGGGAACTAGACATCAGCATAAAAGAGAGGATATCCCTGAAGAGGGTGCTTGAGCTAAATTGACATAGGCTAGGGTGGTTGACATGATAAGTACTAATAGATATTAAACAACAGCAAAACTTGGCTAGTCCCCAAAGGGGTTATTATAACCAAGCTTTGAACAGGGCTAGAGTCTAGGGATGCTTCGGTCTGGATGGAATCTGGGCGGCCCAGCGGTGTCTCTGATGCTGTTGTAATTTTAAGGCAAGTAAAACGGCTAATGTTGCATGAGACCTCCCCAAAAAGTCCGCACACATTTTCGCCCAAGTTAATATAAGAAAAAACGTGAATCTAATGAGGGATTTATTAAAAAAGATGACCAACAAGAAAGGTTGGTCTTGAGTAAACATATTTAAGCCAACTCAAGGAAATCATCAATCAGAGAAAGTGGTACTAAGCCCTGACACACCAATAGGTGCACACTTCCATCTGACCAGGTAATGTACTTCAAAATTGACTGAACTTGAGTAATGGATTGAAATTAATCCCGACGCAAGTCATAAATTTCATAAATTGAATGGGTTTTGAACCCCAATTCACTAATTAACCATATAGCCGTCAAAATTTAGATGGTAGAATGTCCATTTTAACGCTACATTCATTATACATGGCTGGGAAGGTTGCGTATTCTCTGAACCAACCTGGGCATACCTGGCCTGTACCCAACGTTGGTCCAAAGTGTGCCTCAATTCAGGAAGGTCCTGAAGCTTAACCTTCTTGGACCCTTGGCACCCAGCCTTATCCTGGCAATTGACCCCTTAGATATAGTCATGTAAACATGACATTACCCTCTTCTCTTTTATGGGATCCACCCCCTCCAGGGGCATTTTCCAAGGAAAGTTTTTGTGAGCAGGGGCCAACTTCATGGCATTGACAGCTTGCTTGGACTTGGAACCTGCAGCCTCAGGGAAAGGCTCGTGGAATGCTTTAATTAAGTCTTGGGCATGGACACAATCTCGTCTGGAACCCAATAGTTCTCCTCTGCATCGAATCCCTTTGAGGCTACAAGATACTAAAGTCTTCTTCTTACATTACAGGAGGCTACTATCTCCTCCACTTCCACTCCAGCACCCCATCCATGATATAAGCATTAGGAGTCTCTGGTTGGGGGGCCCTCAAACAATTTAAGCTTGTATTCATGAAAGATTGAAAAGATTCGAAATGAGGAGGAAAACCAACTGATATGAGGAGTGGCCCACCTTTCTGATGACGCGGTATGGCCAAATCCACTTGTTCCTAGTTTTTTGCATGGTTGTTGATTGGGTTTTTAGCATCCAGCATCACGAGATCTCATTTCTTTTACGCTGGTTTTAATCATCTCTTACCTTCAGCATACTTCTTGTAAGCCTACATGGCCGCATCTAAAATTGTGCTTACCCCTGGTGTACTTTCTTGATCATTTTTGCAAAGTCCACCAACGCTTCTACTTTAAATCCATAACTGGGCTCCATTTTGAAGGCGGGATAGAAGCCAAAGTTGGCGAATAAGGGGGAACAACCAATTGGTATATGTTATGCGTTGTTATAGCTAAACTGGGCCCTGATGAGATGGGAAACCTGATCTGAATGATCTGCGGCAGTGTAACACCGCAAAAACAGTTCAAGACACTGGTACACTCGTTCAATCTGCCCATCTGATTGGGGGTAATAGGCAGTTTAATGGCAGGGATGGATTTTCAGATATTTACACAACTCTTCCCAAAAATATGAAGGTAAAATGTGGTCCACAATTGCTAATTATTTCCTGAGGGAATCCTTGAAGAGCAAACACATGAGTGAAAAAGAGCCTAGCTATCTCCGCGGCAGTGACTGTGGTTCTTCAGGGAATAAAAATGGGCGAACTTCATAAAATGGTCCACCACCATGATGGCATCGTAGCCATCAGTTACAGGCAGTTCCACAATAAAATCGACTGATAGAGAAGTCTAAGGCTCTTTAGCCTTTTGAACTGGTATTAACAGCCTCGCTAGTAGCTGGCAATTTAGTTTCATTTGGTTGCAGACAGGCACTATTTACAATACCTGCCCACCTGTGTGGCTAACCCTTTCCAATTGTAAGTACGGAGAATTAACTTCAGAGTCTTTGCCTTTCCAGGATGACCAACAGTGATTCCATCATGATGATCCCATATGCTTTCCAGGCGAAGTGGTCCAGCGGGAACCCATAGGCGCCCCTGAAATCACACCATCTCATCCTTCACGTGATAACCCCTGGTAATATACTCCTGAATCAACCCTCTCTTAGCAAGGACCATAGCATATTCAGCCAACAAAGGCTTAGAAAGGACTAACTTTTTGAACATACCATATTCCTTCACACTTTTCAAAAGAGCAAGTGCTGGCCCAGTTGGCCAAGGAAGAGGAAAGTTGAGACATAATCTTACCTGACGGAATCATCAAGTGGTTATTATGCACCTCTACCTCCTTAGGATCTGAGCTAGTGCAGGGTTGAGGCTCAAAACATCCACCAAACCATTCTTCTTGCCCTTAGCAAACTCATAAAAAAACAAAAATTGGGCTAGGGTCTCATGCCAGTGGGTTTGCTGTGCGGCCAAGACATGAGTTGCGCAGTAGTAAAACAAGGCTTTGTGGTCTGCACATACATGGAAGAGTTGGGATGAGCCATGCTAGTGATGACGCCATTAAGTTAGTGCCTTAACCACTACGAGTAACTCTTTATCATATATGGCATAATTTAACTCTGGTAGAGACATCTATCTGGAAAATATCCCACCAGATGCACTATTCCACCTTCGCCTACTTGTAATAGGGCCGCCGCTATGGAGAAGTTGGAGGCATCAGAGGAAATAATGAACTCTTTATTGGGTTTGCCATGGCGAAAACAGCCGTGGGCAGCAGAGTGCACTTTACCGCTTGGAAGGCATCCTGCAAAGTTGGGACCACTGGAGCACTTTTGAACCACTCGCCTTACACAAGGGCGCCACCACTTCAGAAAGATTAAGCGTGAATTTCTTAAGGAATGAACACCTCCCCGAAAAACTTTTAAATTCTGTAACTGAAGTTGGAGTGGGCCACTCATAAGTCGCCTTCTCCTTGTCTGGAGTTACCTTGTGCCCTTGGTAAAACATGACTTTGCCCAGAAAGGTGACTTCAGACTTGAAAGAATTCATATTTACTTATTTTTAATGTAAGGTCATCCTCCCTCAAACTTTACCACCTGGTGAAGGTGTACTGCATTAATTCATTGTTAGAGGAAATACCATAATATTATTTAAGCTACCGTGCATACCACCAGGTGGTCCCCCAAAGCCGCATCAATATGGCGTTGAAAGATAGCAAGGGCATTTTTAAGCCCAAAGGGCATAGCCCCAAATTTGAAAATTCCTTTTCTAATATGGAATGCAGTCAGCTAAATCTGGTCCTTCTTGATACATATTTGATTGAACACATTTAAAAAGTCCAGTTTGGAGAAGACTCTTGCCTTCTTCACATAACGTGCAATCTGTGAGTCCTGCAAAATGGGATTTAAGTTTAGTACTGTGACGTCGTTAGGATTCCCATAATCTACACATGGGCATAATGTACCATCGACTTTCTCCAAAAAGAGAAGTGGGGAACATACAAGGGATTTTCGCAGAAAATCTGCCTTTGACTAACTGCTCCTTAACACGCACATCTAAGGCCGCTTCCTCCAGTACAGTCAAAGGATAAATTGGGGAAGATATACGCATTAGGTCAACAGTAAGCTTAAACTCTCAATAAAACTCAGAATGAGCTGGTAGTGCTTTGGCTGAATCTGCATTAAACGAAGATTCCAACCCCTCCAAACAGGAAGGTAAGGGAACCTCCAAAGAGGGCTTCAGCAACGGAGCGGACTGAGTGTGTGGATATTGGGCCAGTGGGGAAAATTTCCCATAGAGTCTGCTTCAGCCAAAAGACAACTAACTCGTGACCATTTTTAAAAGTTAAGGACAAGGTATTTTCGTTCAAGTTGGTTCTGACATCAAACTTTTGCCACCACTCTATACCCGAAATGATGGGGTACAAGAAATCTTTTATATAGCTTGGAAGCGGTCAGACAAAAGGTATCTTCCACCTTGATAATCCACTAATCCTATATTTTACAGCATGGGAATACCTTGAGAATCCCCTCCCTTAACCATACCACCTGGCAAGTAACTCAGCTCAAGGTAGTCAGCTAGGTCTTGATCAATAGAATTCTCAGAGGCTTCTGTATACACCAAAATAGTAGTGATGATTTTTTATAAAGCGGATGAAAGGGTAGCAGTCAGCAAAAATACCCCAAATGTTGCAATTCTGATATGACTGGACAATAAACCCTAAAGTTGGTATTGCAGAATGGGTAGAATCCACTGAGCCTGAGTATGAGTTACGATTTCAGAGCACCTTGAGATGAGGTGATATCAAATTAGAGCAGATTGTTTTTGGATCACGTCTATATGAGGCGATTAGGAGATACTGATGTATGATGAATAGTGGAAATTTGCCTCAGATTAGGAGATCGTGAATTTAATGAATGAAGCATGACTGGAACCAATGATATATGATGAATTGAATTACTAAGCCAAGGAAATGTCATCATCCATAGTCACTGAGATATAGGCGAGATGAGATGATTCAGAGAAGCGGGTTGTTAGTAGTTTAGAGGAAGCGGAGCAGCAAGAATCTGCAGAATATATTATATTGAAAACAATAAAAGTGTTATTGGGGCCACTGCTCCATTTGTTTATATTTATTTCTATAAAGTAGTGTTTTAAGGACTGACGATCTTCATATTGTCTGTTCTATTTCTCAGTGAGATTAATCCTGTGCAAAAAACCTTGCGGCGAATCTCAACGAATCTGCTGATTTTATAAAAGTGGTGCTCACCTCAGGGGGCTCATTGAACCATCACAATAATAAAATTCTTCAAACACTAGCCATGTCACATCCTGTTTGCTTTGACAGGAGATCTTCACAATGCACTGCGCCAGTGTAGTTTGTGGAACTCAAACTCATTCTGGATGCTGTGCTCAAATGGAAGTAGGAGCTTCTTCAGGAGGTTTGTATTGATAAGCTGCCTCCGTTTGATCATGATGGGATCATCTATGATTCTTTAAGCAATTTGAGTAGCAGTAGAAGGAGCTACAGATCGGCATATAGTAAAGTTGTCAATATTCACCTTAGATGTTGGAAGCGCCGACTAAGTTACTTGCTACCTTCCAAACAGTTTCATTACCTATTAATAAGTGAAGGATACTGTGCTATGGTTTTTCAGAGAAAACGTGAAGATGGCGCAGTGGAAGGCAGAGTTCTTGGCATTGGGTTTCAGTGTAATGAGACCCTCATCGCGTTTGCTGATCTATTTACAGTGAAAGCCCATGTGTTGATTGGGGCAGGAGTTCTAGCTGAAGCTGATGTGTGCATTGAAATGATATCCGCCGTGAAGCCAAACCAGGAGTTTTTTCAATTCCATGGCTCCATATTTAGAGGATGACGTACCCTTGCTCAAAATTGCTCAAATTTTTGAGCCATCAATCCGCTACTATTTCTTCCCCCAATGTAAAGTGGACACCTACTGTCGCCATTGTTGAGCCTTTACACTTGAGGAAATTGGTCGTCCAGTTAGGCTTCTGCTAAGTTTCCCCAGCGGCCCAATTTCCACCTCAGACCTGCTTGCCATCAACAGTTCAATTACCAAATTGAGTCAAATTACACTGATTGCCCATACTCATATTATCAGTGATGCTCCTATTACAATAATTAAGGACGCAGGCCCTACGAGGTTGATTGTTTTGAATGTGGTCGCCCTTGGCACCTGGGCCTAAATTGCCCCAATCAGCAAGTCCATCAGGTACAATATGAACAGTACTATCAGGGAAAAGTCATAGCGGAGTAGTGATGGGACTCTCTACTTCCGCTATCCCAAACTTGAACGTCCCAACTCAATCCATTGAAGTATATACAGCAGAAGTTCCTTGATATGATGATGCGTTCCTATATAAGCAGCTGGTTGGAAGTGTGAATATTTTGATGCAAGCGCAACCCAAAGTGGCGTTGGAATAAGGATCTCTGAGACAGCCTATACCCTATGCTTGTCAAATGTTTGACCAAGTTTCCAATGACAAGTTGTACCCATCCGCAGATGCACCTTCTTTGCAAGGAGTAAACGTTGCCCTTCTGGTCCCCACTATCCTCAAAATATACCCTAAAGTTAAAAACGGTATTGCGGGTTTCCTTGGAAACAGGGATTATTAAATGTTCATGTATTAAACAGTCAAGGTACATCATACTCAGAATGTATGACTGGAATGTTGTTGTAGGAAAAACCAGAGTCCACGCTATAATATATAAGGGTGCTCCAGTTAACATAGTTTCCACTAAGTTGGTGGCTAAGTTGACGTTAAAACCTGACGTGGAACACCGAATGGTATATGGGACTGCTGGAGCATATAACACAGTCTCTGAGGGAGCCTATAGCGCGCTCCTGCTAAGATTTGGGTTGATTGTCATTGTAGCCCTGGCGATATGTTGCCAAATGATAATTACGACATATTGATTGGAACTACTTTTATGTGACACAATGGGCTGACTTTGATATGACAAAGGAGATGTTCAAACTTTTGGGGCAACGGATCCCAATTTACTTCACCTCCAGCGGAATGCCAAATTACCTAGTGCTCATGGGCTATATTAACCTTGCCTATAGTGATGGGGTGATTCCAGTGCACTATCATCGAGTAATAAAGAAACAGGCCCTTCCTCAGCATATATATGAATATTAGGGGCTTTCTCTCTCCAAAATGCTTGACCTATATCTAGACCCTCTGGCCACCAGGTAATAGTGAGCACCGAACTGGAGGTAAAGTACCACATGGGCTATATGTGGAAGTTATTGGGCCTTATCAGCAGTTGTGGCTTGAGCCCCATGTGGCTCCAGGTTTTATACTCTAAGGACATGGGGAGATCAAGGTTTTACTTTAAAATTTATAGATGAAACCCTTGCAAATCTGTTGATATCAAGTAGTGGCGTATTTACACTTGATTCCTGTTGGGGAGGTCCTCCAGGTCCATGAGTTTGGGTCACTGGACGAATTTGGTTTACCTGTTGAACCACAGCCCAGCGTAACTCTAGTACCACATGATGATTTACTGGTGTTATCAGAAGAACAGAAAGATTAATTAATAGCTTTATTTCAAAAATATAAAGAGATTTTTTCTGTCAAAAACCAAACTTTAGGAATATGCGGGGGTGGTCCATCAGTTGGACACTGGGGATCATCCTCCCATCAGGTCATGAGTGATCCGCCAATCAAGGGCAGCGGAGGAAGTAGTGATACAGGAGACTGAAAATCTACTAGAGCAAGGGATGCTTGACCCTTTGAAGAGTCCGTGGGCTTCGCCTGTCTTAATTTTAAAATAAGAAGGATCATACCAACTTGGGAGTGATAGACTACTGGAATCTCTATATAATTAACAAAAAGGACTCATATCCCTTTCTGTGGATCGATGATGTGCTGGTTTGGGTGGGTGGAGCTCGTTATTTCTTATCAATGGATTTTATATCAGGTTACTAGAAAATTGAGTTACCCATGGCAGAACAGGATAATTGTGCCATTATCACGTCCAAAAGGCTCTTTCAGCCAACTTATATTCTAGAATGGCTGTGTAATGCCCCAGCTACATTCCAAAAAGCCATGGACACCATTCTCAGTGACTTGAAGCTGCTTGCATCCTTGTGTACCTTGATGATCTAAATGTTTTTCGCGCACATTTTCTGAGCACCTTACCCATCTGAAAGAGGTATTCCGCCATCTGGCCGAGGCCAACATCAAGATTAAGCCTCAAAAATGTCCTTTTTTAAGACCAGTTGGTGTACCTAGGGTTTGTTTTAGACGCAACAGGGCTGAAGCCCCAACTGGCCAAGGTGGAGGCTATCTGAAAGATGACTATGCCAACTAGTAAATAAGATATACAAGTCTTTTTAGGGGTGGTCAGCTACTACCGCCGCTTTATACCTAGCTTTAGTTGAATTGGTGGTCCACTGTTTGAGCTATCAAAGAATGATGCTGCATTTGAATGAATGGAGCGTCACCAATGCTCTTTCAATACACTTCATGTGGCGCTAAACAGTGTGCCAGTACTGCACTATCCAAACTTTGCTAGAGAGTTCATCATTCAAACAGATACGTCCCTTTCTGCTATAGGGGAGGTCCTATCTCAGAAAGAGGATTAAGGAGAGGAACACCCAGTGGCGTACTTCAGTCAAAGCCTGAACTGGTACAAACGTAATTACACTGTGACTGAGCAGGTGTGCTTACCGGTGCATTATGCATATAACCAATTTAAGGTAATTCTGCATGAAGTGAGTTTCAAGGTTTTAATGCATCATGCTTTATTACGCTGCTTGCAAAACCTCTTTGAGCTGGAAGGGCGCCTAGCTCGATGAGCCCTCAAATTACAGGCTTACGACTTTGAGATTCTTCACTGACCTGGAGCCAAAATCCAAGATGCAGATTGTTTATTGAGATAGCCCATGATTGCAGTTACGGTGGATCTGGGTGACATAATGTTTGATAAGATGCTTAACTGTAAGTATGATGATGAGCCTCCGCAAGTCATAGAGGCATTGAATGAAATGAGAGCCAATACCTTTCAGCAGAATGGTGAGTTGTAAAAGTGGATTGGTGATTCAAACGTGAACTTCCCACGACCCTCAGCACAGCCTAATATTATCATGAGTAAGCATAGGGTTATCAGACATGGTGGCATGTGAAAATGTAGGAATGTTACGCCCTCGTCATTATTGGGAAAGCATGAACTTTGACGTGCTTGAAACCATTTCCTATTGCCATCAGTGCCAAGTCAAAAAGCTGTTCCACCAGAATACTGTGTACCAGTGGTAAAACCACACTTTGCCTGGAACCCAGTTCTATTGATGTCATTGGCCCTCTGCCAACGGGAGCTAACCAGCCTAATTACATTCTGGTGGCGACCAACCACTTGACCAGGTGGGTTGAAGTGCGGGCAATACAGGATTTGGGGGCGGTCACCGTGGCCAAGTTTTTTATGGAATGTATTATCAATCGACATGGCTGCCCTCAGTTCCTCCTTACTGATAACACAACTAACTTCACTTCCCACATCCTTCAAAAGCTTAATGATCTTATGGCTATCCATGGAGTTCTGACGATCCCATAACATCCTGAGTCTAATGGGATAGTTTAGCGAGTAATTGGGACCTTAGTGAACCTACTCTGTAAACTGATAATGAATTGACCTTCAGACTTGAGTTCCCTACTGTCCACCGCCATCTTTTCATATAACATCATCTACCATTCCGTCATGGGGAAAAGTCCCTTTCAATTGCTGTATGAATGTCACCCTGCTCTTTCAGTGCTTCTCTATGCCTTTGTGGAATATACTGGCGGAATGGACCCACAATATTATCTGACAACGCATGCTGATACATTAATTAAATTGCAAACTGAAGCATACTCATTCAGTTTAGCTAGGAAGGTAAAAATTCAGCTGGCTGATCAGATATGGCATAGTGGACTAGCCCTGTTCAAAGATGAGGACATGTTTCTATTCTAAGATCAACAAAATTTCAGGTAAAAGCACAAGTTGGCCAGTATCTGGATTGGGCCGTTTGAAGTTATTGAGAAGACAGGTATGGATGTGTATACTATCAAGGAACCTGCGAGTGGTCAGATCATCAACCAAGTGCACACAAAGTTCCTTCGTCCAAATAAGTAATAGGAGCCTTATCATCCAGTCAAGGTGGGGTAATGTGCAATTCTGATATGACTGGACGATAG
This sequence comes from Massospora cicadina, assembly GCA_022478985.1. Lineage (NCBI taxonomy): Eukaryota > Fungi > Entomophthoromycota > Entomophthoromycetes > Entomophthorales > Entomophthoraceae > Massospora > Massospora cicadina. Next base: position 82,374 of record JAKSZP010003964.1, read on the forward strand.
ACCCTAAAGTTGGTATGGCAAAATGGGTAGAATCCTCCAAGCCTGAGTATGAGTTACAATTTTAGTGCGCCTTGAGATGAGGCGATATCAAATTAGAGTGGATGATTATTGGATCTCTTCTATATGAGGCAATTAAGAGATCTTGATGTATTATGAATTGTTATAAATCGCCTTGAATTAGGTGATCATGAATTCAATGAATGAAGAATTGCCGGAACCAATGAGATATGGCAAACTGAATTACTAAGCCAAGGAAATGGCATCATCCAAAGTCGCTGAGATATAGGTGAGATGAGATGAATGAGAGAATAGGATTATTATTAGTTTAGAGGAAGCGTAGCAGCAATAATCCGCTTAATATATTATATTGTAGATAAAGAAGTGTTATCTGGGTTTTGCTCCATTTTATTGTATTTATTTCTATTAAGGAGTTTTTTAAGAACTGACGATATTCATATCATCTGTTCTATTGCTCAGTGGGATTACCCTTGTGTGAAAAACCTTACAGCAAATCTCAACAAATCCGCCATTTTTATAACACCAAGTGACCTTTATTCATATTAGACAACGCCAACTCTTCGCCACAAAAATCTTCTTCAGTCATTAGCTTGCCTCAAGGCTACGTTTCTGCATCATAGAATGGAGAGGGATAGTTGGCCACTCTTACTACTGAGGTCACATATCCCACCATATCTTCAATAACTGCATAAACATTTTTATATTGTAATTGTAACTCCTTCTCCCCTCCTGTGTTCTGCAGATCATGGAAGTGTTCAAGAGTGGGTTCTCTCGGGTGATTTGATACACTGAAATGGGTTCCATATCTTCTTATAAAAGAAGATATATGTCTCAGTTGTATATAAGAAAACATCATTATAAAATGCATTTTATGCTGCAAACGACCCCATACCCATTATGGTGACAGTTTGTATGACGTTATCCATGTACATCACCATCATGCCCTTTGTCAATTATCCCGCCTGCTCCGTCTGAATGCTATGTAGAAGAAAAACCAATTATTTGTGTCAATTTTGTTACTTTTGGTGGAAAGTCGGGGAATCACAACTCTTGGATCGTGTAGCAACCATATCCACCATGTACAAGCAAGATTGGTGGTACTTCCTAGTCAGAAGCAGCAAGAATAATGCCGAGATGCTCCAACCATCAGCAAAATGAGAAAAAAGATGTTAGCCCCACCACAGCTTAGGCCAACAGCTGGTGCACCCCATTTGCACTTTGTGAAATTCCCACATGAAAAAAGTTTGTGCACTTAAGAAAAAGTAGTTGGTCATCTAATGTCAGGAGAGTGTCTATAACTCTCCAGTTCCCTGCGAGGTGGTGCATGGCGCACATGCTCAACGAATGGGAACTAGACGTCAGTATTAAAGGAAAGATAGCCCTGCAGAGGGTGCTTGAGCTAAAGTGACATAGGGTTATGGTGTTAACACTGTAAATATTGATAAAGATCAAACAAACAGCAAGACTTGGCTCAGCCCCAAAGGGGTTATTATAACCAAGCTTTGAACAGGGTTAGAGTGCACAGGTGCCTTGTTCTAGATGGAATCTGGGCGGCCCAGCGGTGTCTCTGATGCTGTTACAAATAAATTGGCTAATATTACATGAGACCTCCTCAAGAGAGGTCTTCACACAGGGTCACCTAAGTCAACATATTAAAAAACGTGAAACTAATGGCGGGTTTATTAAAGGAAGATGACCAACAAGAAAGGTTGGTCTTGAGTAAAAATATTTAAGCCAACTCAAGGAAATCATCAATTAGAGAAAGTGGTACTAAGCCTTGTGCACTAAAGCACACAACCATCTGACTGGGTAACGTACTTTGAAATCGACCAAACTCAAGTAATTAATCAAAGTTGAGCCTGACCCAAGTTAAGAGTTTCATAAATTGAACGGGATTTAAACCCCGTTCACCAGTGCTTTATATTAAGCTGTCATAATTTGGATGGTATGTAAGTCCATATTAATTCTACGGCCATTATACATGGCTGTGCAGGTTGCACTTCCTCTCAACTAACCTAGGCATAAATGGCCTGTACCCAGCGTTGGTACAATGTGTGCCTCAAGTTAAGAGAGAGGTCCTGAAGCAGGCCTTCTTGGATTGTTGGCGCCCAGCCTTACCCTGGCAATTGACCCCTTCAATATAGTCATGTGAACGTATAATGACCCCCCAGGTTTAAGGCCCCTGAGGGGGATGCCGAAGCCCTACCCTTTGTTACTTGCTTTTAGCGGAGTTATGCTCTCTGGTCCCTTTTTTCCAGGAAGCCTTGGAGTCCTTTTAGATCAAACAAAATTTTCTTGCCTGATCACTTTTACCACCAGCTGTCTCATACTGTCTGTACTGGCAGCTAGCCAAGCTTCAGGCCAACTTGCAAGCTGCGGCATTTATTGTAGGCAGGTGCACCAAAGCGCAGCCAACCAGGATAGCCCCTCCTTGACCTGGGGTCTGCACCCATGCAGCACCAGCTCATAAGGAGGCCGTTTGACAGGTGCCATTCTGATTTGTACCCCCTTCCTGCCAATATTGTCCCCTCAGAGAGTGGTAAACACCCCAAGATCAGGTCAGCACAGTCATAACTACCATCCCGCACTTCTTTTAGGCCACTACAGGGCCTGACTAACGTGCCTCTCTGGGTTCTGGTGCTAGCTGCTCACCCGTGCTTCCACAGGCTTTCCTCATTTTGCACCACGTGGAGGGCCCAGCTAACTAGCTCACTGGATAACCATCCTTTGGGCTACTTTAGATTATGTAAACAGCGCAAGAGGCATCGTCGTCAATTACTACAGTAAAACAAACTCTTTAGATGTAAACCCAAAATTGGTTACAAGTTTAAATGGCAGCTAGACACTCCTTTTCAGTAATGGTATAATTCTGTTCATGTATATCTAGATTCTGGCTACAGGAAGTGAGAAGTGGTCTTTCCTCTTACTATCAAGCTGAGATAATACCGCCCCTATAGCAGTTAGGGATGCGTCCATTTGAATAATGAATGGTTTATCAAAGTTTGGGTACATCAGTATCAGCGCTTAAGCTTAGTAAAGCCTTAAATGATAAAAAGGCTAGCTGTCAGTTTCCTGGAAGATGCTCCATAAATTTTTATAAATCATTTATGTCGTCCAGATACACTAACACATAGGAACTTTTTTAATCCCACAATATTCTATTCATAGTAAACTGAATGTTACTGGGGCGTTAAACAGCCCCTGCAGCATCCTAGCGGGATGGTATTGACTCTAAGAGGTATTCATAGCGCACTTTTTCTGTTCCTCTTTCAGCAGCTCAATCCATTAGTATACAAATAACAAGTTCATACAAGAAAAATACTGTGCGGGTCCAAGTGGTCTAGTGCATCATTAATATGGGGTAAAGGGTAGGAATTTTTAGTGGTAATATTGTTGAGCTTATGATAGTTTATTACCACTCAATTTGATCCATCCTTTCTTAATAACCAACACTAGAACGCCAAGGACCCTTGGAGGGCACTAACATCCCCTTCTGCACAAGTTGGGTGATTTTTTGGCTGTCAACTTCATCTTCTACCTTTTGACACTTAATAGTATTCAATCATTTTGGCGGATGATTACCAGTATTTATATGGTATAACACATCATGTGCAAACCCAAATAAAAAAATATTTTTTGCAAAATTATTATACTTTTCAAACAGTGACAGCGCTTGGTCCATTTGTCTTCTGTCAATCTATAAAGGCATTCTCAAGGTATTGAGAACATAACAATTGACACCATTGTACTTGATCCCAAGTTCATCTAAAATTAACAAAATCATGCATAATTGATACCTCTTAATGGGTAAAATATGAACAAAAGCAATTATCTGACTTTGCTTATTTGCACAGAATTTAGATAGATGTTGGCTGTTGTAAAATCGGCGGTATTAAATAGATACGCCAGCAAATTTAGCACAGGGTTTGACCCACTGAGCAATAAGAACCAATGATATAATGATCATTGTCTGCGAACCAACAGTTTAAACTTATAAATAAGTATGGAGCACTTGCTCCCACAACCTCTTTTATTAAATATCCTTAATAACGCGGATTCTTCTATATTCCACCTCTTAAATCACTAAACAACAACCCTCCTCTTAATCGCCCATCTCGCTTATATTACAGCGGCTTGGATGATACCACGCTCATAGCTTTGGACTATTCAATTCCACCGTATCCCTCGTTCTGACTAGTTTTTTCCAATGCACTATCACCCTGGTTGTAGGCGATTTCATTTGTATTCTTCAAATGTCGACATCACCTTATTCCAAGCACTTAAATTACCATTACTGGTTTGATTTCACAAGATTCCATTAAATTCGTCATATCAACTTAGTGCTTATTGTCCAGTCATATTGGAATCGCAACATTACCCCCTCCTTGACTGGATGATGAGGCTCCTATTGCTTATGTGCTTGGAGGAATTTTGCATGCACTCAGTTGATGATTTGACCGCTAACAGGGTCCTTAATAGTGTATGCATTGACCCCAGTTTTCTCAATGACTTCGAATGGACCAATCCATATACTGGCCAGCTTGTGCTTCCAGCTGAACCCATGCTGGTCGTGGAAGAGAACTATGTCACCTTCCTTGAACTGTGCTAACCCACTTCAACATATCTGATCTGCGGCCTGATTCCTGATCTTCTTGGCTAAGCTGAAGGAATAGGCTTCAGTTTGAATTTGATCAGAATATTTGCAAGTTTAGTCAAATAGTGATGGGAGTCTACTCCTCCAGTTTCTTCCACACATGCATAAAGTAATGCCGTAAGAGCGGGATATCAATCATATAGTAGTTGGAAGGGACTTTTCCCCGTGGCAGAATGGTAACTAATGTTATAAACAAACACGGCGGTGGAAAGGAGGGAGCTCCAATTGGAAGGGCGATCTGTTACTAATTTTTGGAGGATGTTCACCAGAGTTCCATTCACTCATTCGACCATTCCATTGGACTCAGGGTGGTATGGGGTCATCAGAACTCCGCGGATTCCCATAAGCTCATTCAGCTTGGGGAGGATATGCGAGGTTAAATTGGTGCCATTATCAGTGAGAATAAACTGAGGGCAGCTGTGCCACTGAATAATGCATTCCAACACAAATTTAGCCACCATAACTGCCCCCAAGTCTCATATTGGCCTTGCTTCAACTCACCAAGTCAAGTGATCAATAGCCACTAGAATGTACTTACAACAGTTGGCTCCTGTTGGCAAGGGGCTAATGACATTGAGGGAGACTGTATGCCAAGCGAAATGTGGTTTTACCAAATGATATGACGTCATATGGCAGAATGGCTTCTCTACTTGGCACTGATGGCAACAGGAAATAGTTTCAGGCACATCAAAACTCATACTTTCCCAATAGTATTGTGGGCATAACAACTCCATAGTCTTACGCACGCCACCATGTCCGACTACTCTGTGGGCACTCATAATAATTCCCAGCCATGTGGAGGGCCGCTGAAAATTCACCGTAAAATCGCCAATTCATTTGTACAGTTCTCCATTCTGTTGGAAGGTATTCGTGTGCAATTCATCTAACACTTTGATTACTTGGGGCAGTTTGTCATCATATTCTCCGCTGAGCATCTTATCATACATCACGTCGCTAAGGTCTGCTGTCTCTGCAATAGTTAGTAACTGAGATAAACAGTCAGCATTATGATGCTTCACTCCCAGCTGATGGAGAATCTCAAAATTATAAGCCTGTAACTTGAAAGCTCATTGAGCCAACCGTCCTTCTGGTTCTTTGAGATTCTGCAACCAGCGTAATGATGCGTGATTGGTTATGACTTTAAACTTTACCCCATGCAGATAGACTCTAAATTGTTTAAATGCGTAGATTATTGCTAAGAACTTTCACTCAGTCACAGTATATTTATGCTCGTGACAGTTCAGACTATGACTACAGAATGCAACAGGATGTTCTTCTCCCTCATCATCTTTCTGAGAAAGTACTGCCCCAACAGCGGAAAGGGATGCATCCATCTGAATGATAAGCTCAGGGTCAAAGTTTGGATATTGCAACACTGGTGCGCTTCTCAACGCCATATGGAGTGCATCAAAAGCAGATTGATGACGTTCCATCCACTTGAACACAGCTCCTTTTTAACAACTCGAAAAGCGGCCCCCAATACATCTAGAATTAGGGATAAAGCATTGGTAGTAACCGACCATCCCCAGAAATACCTGTATGTCGTGCTTACTATTAGGTGTAGTCATTTTTCTGATGGCCTCCACCTTAGCCAGTTGTGGCTGCAGCCCAGTTGAGTCTACCACAAAGCCCAGGTATTCTATCTGATCTTTGAAAAAGTTACACTTTTGAGGTTTAGTTTTAATTTTTGCCTCAGCCAGCCAGCAGAATACTGCTTCAAGGTGGTTGAGGTGCTCCAAAAAGGTCCAAGAGAATATGTCAATACCATTGAGGTATACTAGGACACATGACAGTTTCAGGTCGCCAAGAATAGTGTCCATGGCTCGCTGAAAAGTAGCAGGAGCGTTACACAGTCCTTGAGGCATCCGTGTTGGTTGAAAAGGCCTTTAGAGGTGATCACAGCGCATTTTTCCTGTTCTGCCAAGGGTAACTTGATTTACCAGTATCCTGATATTAAGTCCATCGCAGAAAAGTAGCGGGCACCCCCTAATCAGTCCAGGGCATCAATTCTTGGCAAGGGCTATGAATCCTTTTTTGTAATACTGTTGAGCCTTGATAGTCTATTACTACCTGGTTGGTGCCGTCCTTCTTTTTTACTATCATAACAGGCGAAGCCCACAGGCTCTTGGATGGTTCAAGCATCCCTTGTTGTAATAACTTGTCAATTTCTTCAGTAACACATCTTCTGCTGCCCAAGAGTGGCGGATCAGCCAAGACCTTATCAGAGGATTATCACAGGTGTCCAATTGATGGACCACCCACCGAGCACACCCTAAATCGTGATCATCAACAGCAAAAATCCCCTTGTATTTCTGAAATAAAGCCATTGCTTGATCTTTTTGTTCATTCATTAATCCTGTTAAATTACTCCACATTACCACCATTAGTACATTGACCGATGGTTCAAGCGGTAGTCCAAATTCATCCAATATTCCAATTTCATGAACCTGACGGACCTCATCTATGGGAATCAGATGTAGATACGCTATAGTTTGGTGGTGGCAGATTTTCATTGGTTCACTCTGCAGGTTTGCTAACAAAACCTTTATCTCCTCATGTCCCAGGAGTATAATTCCTGGAGCCACATGCAGCTCAAACTGTGTTTGATGATAGAGCCCAATAACTTCCCCGTATAACCCACTCAGCACTTCTACCTTTAACTCAGTATTCACTAAGACTTGATGGCCGGAAGGGATGGATATGGGCCTTGCCGCTCAAAGAGGTAACCCTTGATATTCATAGATCTGCTGGGGAAGGGCCCAAGTTTTGAACTTTAGTTTTTGTAGTGAACAGGACATACCCCATCACTATAGGCGAGGTTGATACGGCTTGTATGCACTGTATCCTTTGGTACTCCCTAGAGAAAAATAAATTGGGATCTGCTGTCCCAAAATAGCGAGAGTCTCTTCCATCATGTCAACAACAGCCCCATAGTGTCGCATAAAAGCAGTCCCAATCACCATATCATAGTTGCTATTTGGTAATACTACCGCTGGAGCCACCACGACAATGGATCTGAACTGCAAGGGAATCGTGCTATATGCTCCTTCAGATACCGTGGGCTTCCGCCCCAGCAGTCCCATACACCATCTGATGGTCTATGTCAGGTCTTAAAGAAACTTCGCCACCAACTTAGTGGAGACAATGTTAACAGGAGCGCCCATATCAATTATAGCTCGTACTCAGGTCTTGGCTACCACAATGTCACAGTAGGTGCACTCTGAGTAAGATGAATGCCTGCTATTTACTATGTGTACATTCAGCTGTTCACGTTTTTCCAGTAATGTTATAATACTTGCACCGACTGCAGGGTACTCTGATTTAATATCTTCCACTGGAAGGGCGACCTCTACTCCTCTTAGAGACAATGCATCTGCAAATGGTCCTAGCTGGTCTGGTGGGCTTTGGTCAAACATTTGGCAAGCGTAAGGCTTTGGTTGCTCCAGAAACCTTGTATCCGCCATTTCTTCAACTTGTATCTGAGACAGCACATTTACTCCCCCAACCAGCTGTTGTTAGAGGGAAGCATCGTCAAACTAGGAAGCTCCTGCTGCACTTTAATAAAGTAGCTTCAGGTGGGACATATGAATTTTAGAAAGCGGAAGTAGTGAGCCCTGTCACTACTCCGCTCTGACTTTTCCCTGATAACAAAGATCCTGTTGCATGCAAGGGATCTGTTGATCAGGGCACCATCATCCCATATTCCCGGTGCAACCGCAATTAAAGCAACTTACTCCAAAGGGCCTACATCTGTGCTTAATATAAGTTGGCCCACTTGGAAAGTTATTCCAAAGATGATTGGTGTAACCAGACCCACATTGGTAGACTGCCAACTGTCAATCAGCGTAGTTAGGGTTGAAGCAGTAGTCAGGCAGTTGTTGCTCAGTAGTTATGGGACAGATGGTGAGCCTCAGGGAGTAGCCTGGCTTCATCTGCATTGATGGGTTGCTTTCCTCCCCATGGTTAGGGTAGGCCTTGGTGACAGTGGGAACCCGCTTGATATTGGGTGGAGGGAAATTTACAGCTAACCGATGTACAAACTGAACAAGTTTAATAAGAGGTACATCATCCTCTAACAATGAGGCCATAACATTATACAGCTCAGTATATGGCTTCACCGCAGAGGCCATTGCAATGCATACATCGCTTCAGCTAGAATCCCAGCCCCAATCAACACATGTGCTTCTGTTGTAAACCGCTCAGTGAATGCAGTGAGACTCTCATTTCAGTGAAACCCAATGGTCAGAAACTCAGCTTTCTGCTGAGACATCTTTGCTTTTCTGCCAACCAACCGTATCACCATCTCCTTGACTTCTTGGTAAGTAGTGGAACTGCCTTGAAGGTAACAAACAACCTGATCAGCACTTCTGACATCCAAGGTAGAGATTCTCAGCGTCTCCCTGCGCCGTTCCAAGGCACCTTCAGTTGCAAACTCAAATCATCGAAAGAATCCGTGAATATTGCCTTCACAATCAAAAGTTGGCAGCTGAGCACAGCAGACTTCCTGGAGCAGCTCATCTTGTCTTTTGAGCACCATGTCCAAAGCATGTTTCAACTCCTCATATGCAATAGTCCTATTGTGTCATGTAGATTTTTTTCAAAGCAACCAAGGTGAGACATAGCAGGAGATTTTAAATTTTATTATTTTGTTACTGATCAATGGGCCCCCTGTAGTGAGCACCACTGTTGTAAAATTGGCGGTATTAAAATAGATACACCAGCAAATTTATCACAGGATTTGACCCACTGAGCAATTGAAACTAACAATATGATGATTGTTGTCCATGAACCAACAGTATAAACTTATAAATAAATATGGAGCACTTGCTCCCACAACCTCTTTTATTAAATATCCTTTATAACGCGGATTCTTCTATATTCCACCTCTTAAATCACTAAACAACAACCCTCCTCTTAATCGCCCATCTCGCTTATATTACAGCGGCTTGGATGATACCACGCTCATAGCTTTGGACTATTCAATTCCACCGTATCCCTCGTTCTGACTAGTTTTTTTCCAATGCACTATCACCCTGGTTGTAGGCGATTTCATTTGTATTTGTTGAATGTCAATATCGCCTTATTCCAAGCGCTTAAATTACAATACCAGTTTGATTCCAACGGATTCCATTCGATTCGCCATATCAACTTAGTGCTTATTGTCCAGTTATATTGGAATTGTGACATTGGCTTAAAATACCTAGATTTTGTCATGATCTGGTAGTTAAACCTGGGCGCAACAACATTTCCATATTTTTTTATTTTAGCAGAGTGACTTTTCTCACTTTATAATCCCCAAGAATTTTTAAGGTAATCTGTGTCCTCATTATGATTTGATGACCATCTGGAATGATTAGATTATGATTTAAATGTACGGGAATACCCTTAGATCCTACAATCTATTCTGTAACCAAAGGCTATGGCCAAGTAGCTGCTGGTAACCAATTGACACTATGCCATTCTTGAATATGAGGTTAACAAACCCCTGATTTTGAGCCTTTGAGGCCTCACCCTTCTGGTCAGGAAATAGTGGAAGTGTTTGTCCCAATAACTCTAACATATCTTAAAAATTGGCTTTAACTCTATATGTCATCATAAATGAGGTCTAATTATATAAGTCATAGAACTGATTAGTAAGACAGTAGTAAGATTGGAGATCACCAAGGAGCAAAAATGCAGCAATAATGTACTGTACAGTCTTTCTGAGGTTGTGTTCTGAGGGATGGTAGTACCATAGATATTTTGATGATCTATGTCTGGAGAAAGCCCAGATTTTCAACAGTCTAGTGGACACAATACTAATTATTGCCACACTGTCTATGATAGCTCTGAATTTGAAATTATTTACACAATGTCAATATAAGTACACTCAGAAAAACTAGAATCAGTAGGACTTATTTCAAGAACATCCAATTAGTTTGACCTAAAAAGTTTTGTAATTTTTTGCATAACTGAGGGCTAGATTCTTTAATGGCCTCAATAGGTAAACCCCACTTGGACCCTGGTCAACTTGAGGGTCTCACTAGAAGAAATTAAAGGTTTGAGGGGTTTTTAAATGTTGAACGTAAGGTACTTGTACTGCTTCTGCAAACACAGCATCACGTTTTTCTTACGATCAGGCAGTCACTTTTACCTTATCATTTGTGATAATTAAAACCACAGAAGGCTTCCTGGCGATGTCATCCATTTGTCTCACAGAAGGGGGCCTCAGCAGTTTATTTCTACCTAGGATTTTGTTGAAGAAGAGTAAATAGAAAATTTCACTTATACTCTGCTATGTCTTTTCCCAATTCTCTATCATCCACAATGTTCCCAGATTAAACCCAGTGTTTAGAACTTAAGATAGGGAACAGTTGGTATTATGGCCCAATTGTTTAGAAATAAATACAGGTAATTTGACTAAATTCAGGCTTATCTGAACAGGGGCTGTACAATGGAGGAAAATCCTTCTTTGGGGAGAGACACCAAACCTGAAGTTCATAAGGCTCCTGATATTGCTTTTTGAGCGCCTCAAAGGTGATATCGCAACGCCAGATATATTTCAACATATGAATGATATTGTTCTCCTCATTTTAAAATGGAAATTATAACCTGATAAAATGCTTTATAAGGCTCACAGGCATGTCTTAGAGAGATTTGCATTTCAAAATCAATGATAAAGTATTTAAATGATAGTGCCTTTGCTTCCAAATAAAAATGCTCCATGAATGCTTTAAAAATTTCATCTTTTCCAAAAAGCTGTTAAGGAACCCTTTTCCAGGTTGTCATCTTTTCCACCCCACCAAACTCCTTAATATGAATATCTTTGCCATTGCAGTAAGTCATTGTTGGTATTTTTGCCCATATTCTCAGCCAACTAGATTACCAGGGATCGCTAGGAGATAATTTTCTAAAATTAAGTGAAATGGATATCAGTTGACCCTGATTTCAGGGTTCCATATTTATGGTAATTTAGGTTGTTCTCCTTGGTCAGATCCATCAGGAATTGATCTGGACAAATGCTTATGATCTCATTGGGCAAAGTTGCTGACAAAATAAGGGGCATAGATAGTTGATCAACTATTAGTTGTACCAATTGGGATTGGTCAGGTTTTCATCACTGACTGATTGGGAATTTAAGGATCAAGTTGTGAGGCAAGTGATGCCACCTGCAACTAGAAAATCGATCAGTTGGTTCATGACCTGCCTTAATGGGTAACAAGTCCCATTAACTAAGCAGGTCGCTTTCCAAATATGGTTGGTTCGCTGGGATTGAGAGGAAAACGTTAGGGACACATTTTCTGACTCTTTCCGTTTTAGGTCTCAAGAATTTCCAATGATAGAATCCTAGCCAGGATGGGGTAGACCATTGCTGTTGAGACAGGGATGGTGAATAAAATGGAAACAGCTGCCGTTTCATTGAGGAGGCGCCAACTGAGAGCTGGGCGCCGAATTCCCACTATAAATTCTCTAAGAGTACACTAAAAAAGGCACTTTTAACAGTAATTAGTACTATCTTAATATACTATATCATAATCCATCTTGAGTTCTAATCTTTCTCAAGGAAATTATTGCTGTGTGCTCTAATGGGAGACTCTTTAGGATAAAGAGTAAGGATCCAAGAGTGGATCCAGATAAGAAGCTAATTGAATCAGGTTTGCTGCTGACTGTGTGTCATCAGAGGGAAACAATAAACAGGGATCTGAGCGTGGATCAAGTTAGGTGTTACCAGGGAATGAATCCCTATTTTAGGACATCCTAAGTATTTTTGAGAAAATACTGGCCAAGTGTTGAGCCAAATTCTAGTATTTTACTTCAACTATGGATAATAATATTTATGTTATTATCAAACAAATATATTTACTATCAAACAATGTATAGAATTGCACAACACCAAACCTGTGCAGTTAATTAATTTAGGGGCTATCAGATGAGAATAAATTAAGAAATCTTATAAATTTTAACAATTAGTGCTCACTACAGGGATGTTGTTGAGTAAGATACTAGGTCATGATGTCATATGAAGAAGTTATTAATTTCAGCAATAAGTTATTAGGGAAAGTAACATCATTGAAGACTGAATGTGAAGTGGATCACATTCAATTGCATTTGCCCAGCTCAGATGTGGAGCTACTGGTGAAATAAATCGAAGAAGATAATCAAAATTCGGGAAAAGGACTTGCAACCTATATATGGAACTGTATAGTGCTGCAGAAAACCTGTTTCACCTGACATCTACCTAAGATGAAGATGATCAGCAGGGCCAACTCAGGTTAAAATTGGGTCCACTTGAAATTGTCCTGAGAGTGATGTGCTAGTTAAGATACTAGATGAGACACTGAATGAAGCTAATAAGGCAAGATCAATCTGTGTGATTAAGGGATCGTTTCCAAATCCACCAGAAGATTTACTTCCAATGATTTGGATGGCCAAGAATGCCAAAAATAGTTATAAGAGAAATTCGATCTGTAAAATCTAAAGGAACTGTTGGCTAATGAGGATTTACAATTTTGAGAGATACGAAGATTCAAGCATCAGTTGCTGAAATATAAAATGAATTAGGACCTGTTGAACGAATGACAAGCTAGGATTGAAGGCCTAATGAATAAAAACATTTACAAGTATTGCAAAGCCAGAAGGTGTTGCCTATATGTGAAGAAACAGCACTGCTATTCATGTAGTGAAGAGGGTCAATACTAAAAATTGGAAGTATTGGACCTAAGAGAAAATAGTTATAATGTTCCCAGAAGACCTCTGAACCATCAAATGGTTATGTCCTGAGATTTTGGTCATGTTCTAGAAGAAGCCCACTGAACCAAATAGATGGTTAAAGCTTAAGAGGATAATGTTTTAAGCCATGAAAATAGGTAGGTCAGAGTATATCTAGGAACCAATTTGGATGAAGGGGAAAAGAGCTCTGAACCTAATTGTAGGTTAAAAGTCCCATTGCAAAAGAAAAATACAAAAAATATATAAAATATTAAAAATCGATTTTATTGGTCCATGATTTTGGACCTAGGAAGTGATGAGAGATGCTGACGGAAATCCTAGTAAATCAGGGAATTCCACTGAGTACTAAGAATCTGAGAACCATGCCACCGGGATCACAAAAATAATCAACACAGGGTTGACTTTAGAGATACTGGAGCTGCTATATGGGGAAGTTGGAAGCCCCTGGAAAAAGTCCAGAGTAGAGCCTTGGGTGGATCCTGGAATAGTAATGCTGGGCCATGAAGAAATTTGATTTCTCCTGGCGAATTTAAGCAAAAAATTGATGAATATTGAAAATAATCAGATAGTTTCATTTTTTCACCTAATCCTGACAGCTGAACTGAGGAATTTCCCCGATTTTGGGACCCTCAATGAAATGAGATTACCATCCAGGGTAACTAAGAGTACAGTCTATTGGTAGACTGAGAGAAACTCACTGATCTGATGAAAGGACAGCAGGAGGAGGTGTCAACTTGTTCAACAAATATTGGGAAGTAAAAGCCCAGGATGACCACAATTTGTCATGCATGAGATATGTGATCCATAAGGTCAATACCAGGGAAAATTTGTCAATCAGGATGAGATCAAAAATTAACAGTCAAAGGTGGCCAAAGCAGTAGTGGAGGAAGAAATCAGCAAACTAGTGAATCATGGGCTTCTAGTTCCAACTTTGAGTTCCTGGGTGAGTCCAATTATTATCATGAAGAGAAAGATGGCTCAAATTGGGTGGTGATTGATTATCAGAAGCTGAACAAGATTATGAAGAAGGATTTGTACCCACTACCAAGGATTTATGATGCATTAGTTTGATTAGGAGAAGCGAAGTATTTCTCTGTGATGGATCTAATACTGGGATATTGGCAAATCGATCTTCCAAGAGAAGACAAAGAAAATGTGTGATTATCACCATGCATGGTCTATATCAACTGACGAGGATGCTCCAGGGTCTGTGCAATGCGCCTGCGACGTTCCAAAGGGCCATGGATGCAATACTAAATGACTTGAAGTTTTCATGCATCCTGGTGTACTTGGACGATATAAATGTGTTCAGTAGGACGTTTAATTACCATTTGCACCACTTGGAGGAAGTGTTCAAGAAACTATACATGGCCAACCTGAAGGTTAAGCTGAGGAGGTATCACTTCTTCAATAAAGAGTTGAAATACCTGGGATATGTTATTAACTCTAGTGGATTGCAGTTGCAAGCCCAGAAGATCGAAGCCATAGAGTGAACGGCTATGCCAAAGATTATCAGAGATATCAAAGTGTTCCTTGGAATGGTCAGATACTATAAAAGATTTATTTGGGATTTTGCAAGAATCGCCAAGCCCCTATTCCATTTGTTGAAAGAACTTGAAGAAAGGATTCTTATGGAATGAAGATGCACAGAAATCCTTTGATGAGTTATGCCAGTACTTGATAGATTCTCCAATTTTGAAATATCTAAATTTCGATCAAGAGTTTATTATACAAACTGATGCTTCATTGAAGGCAATATGAACTGTATTGAGCCAAGTAGATGTACTTGGGGATGAACATCTGGTGGCATATGTGATCCAGACACTCTCAGCCGCTGTGAGAATTTACACCATAACTGAGCGCAAATGCCTTGCAGTCATCTACGCCTGTAAACAGTTTTGGGTGTACTTTCATAAAAAGCACTTCAAAGTGGTGACAGACCACTCTTCATTGCGTTCGCTGCACAATTTAAAAGAACCAGAAGGATGACTGGCCCAATGGGCACTAAAGCTACATGCTTACAATTATGAGATTGTCAACCAAGTGGGGGCTTCTCATCAGAATTCAGATGGCTTATTGTGATTACAAATGGTCTAGATGGTATACCAGCAGGTGGATGAGCTATTCCAGAAAATGGTTGATGGAGAAATTGGGAACAAGCCCTGAGAAATCCAAGGTGCACTTCTAAAAGTGATGGAAAACACTGAGACTATGGATAGACAAGTTTTCAACATGATCAATGGGAAGAAATTACTAATCTTAAAGCCGTCAGAACAAGCAGCTATCATTTAAGCTGCTCATAAGGTTGTCAGGTGTATAGGCCTGAGAACAATGACTAACCATATTTTCCAGTACTACTGGGAGTCAATGGACTATGATGTCATGAACTATATGGCTTTTTGTGTGGAGTGCCAGTTGCACAAGCCACTTAAGAATATGACTGGATAACTACTGTCCACCCTGTATTTGCTTGGCATACGGTGTCCATCAATATGATAGGACCACTGATGATGAGCACAGGGGGAGTCAAGTACATAATTGTTGCAATCAATCACTGATGAGATAGGTTAAGACAAAGGCCCTGGTGAAAAAAGACGCTGCCAGCACTGTGAAGTTCATCCTAGATCAAATAGTATACTGACATGGATTCCTGCAGGTCCTGCTGAGTGACAATGGGACAAAATTCACATCTCATGTGATCCCACGATTAATTAAAATAATGGGGACCTGAGGAGTCATGTCTGTACCTTACCAGCTGAGATGAATGGACTGGTAGAATGAGTTAATGGGACATTGGACACAACTCTGAGGAAGCTGGTCACAGGAAGATTTCTGCATGAAGAATGTACCTGAGTTCAGTGACGTTTGCCTACATTATAAGTCATCATATGACAATGAGAAAAAAGCTGTTTGAATTACTATATAGAAGGAATGCCATGTTGCCACCAATTTTATATTCACTGGTGGAACCAACATCAGGGATGAGTGCTGAGCAGTACCTGAACCAATTGATGAATATTCTGATCAAAAATGCAATTGCAAGCATTTGATATGACTTTAAGTAAAAGGATTTGAGCAAAAACAATGGATGATAAGAACTGACTGTCCTTAGCACAATACTGAATAGGTGAAAGAGTTGCCTATTGCAATACATATGGTTTTGGAAGAAGAAACAAATTGGATGCATTGTGGTTAGTACTGTTTGAGATTATTTCCAAGATGGAAATGGACGCCTACTCCATCAAGTACCTCTTGGATGGAAGAATAGTAAAATGAGTCTATGCTATGTATTTAAAGCAATGGATTGATGAAAAAAAGAGTTTCCAAAGGACCACTGAATCATTATATTGGTTATGTCCTAATGATTTAATTAAGCCAAGTAAAGGACCGCTGAACCAAACTAGATGGTTAAGACTTAAAAAGTAATACCTCTGAACCATAGAAAACTGGTAAGTCTAAGTATACATAGGATCCAGTTTGGGGAATAAAATAAAAAGATGGACCGCTGAACCCAAAAAAGGTCAAGTTCCATGAAAAAAAAGAAAAATATTAATAAAAATATGGGGAAAATATTTTAAAAAAGATGTATAGAAAAACGATATATTTTTTTATTTTTAGTTATCCTCAATTTGTGGATGATTCTGCTTATGTCACCTCTTTGGGAAGGGAGGATGGATCGTAGTAGGAGTAAATGACCCATAAAAATCTATGTGAGATTGGATGCTAGTGAGGGCTAGACCTACTCAAAACCAAGTTTGCTGAGTGGATGCAGATCCCTGCGAGAAAGTGACTAAAAGAAAATAAATTGAAATGTTAGAAGATGCCAAACACAATACCCCAGAGCAGGGAGGGAAGCAACAGTACAAGGAGAGGCAGTTGGCGAATAACCCTAGAGTGGGGAGGGGAAGCAACAGTACAAGAAGAGGCAGTTGGTGAATAACCCTGAGTAATCCAATATGGTACCAGAGCCAAAAGATTGGTCCTGAGCACTTACTGATGGGCTTTGTCAAGAACACCAGACATATGGGCCAGCAATGAACAAGGGATACTAGATGAGGTTGCTGAATCATGCCCCCTATCAAAGCCATAAGTGGAAGATACCAATGGTATGTGCCAAAAATGAGATAGTCATGAAGGGAGTGAATGGCATCTTGCAAGTGACAACTATGAGCTTCTTGAAAGCTGAAGCAGAATGAGCGATGGAATCCAGAAGAGGTTGGAAGCTTCATGACCCAACTTCAAAGAACTTGACCAGCAAAGTGAAGAGCATAGGCTGTAACATCTTGATCTAAGATGTTTTTCAATAATGGAAGGGTTAAGAGATATGGACAAAGCCTTGGTGACTTGGGACCTTAATTCTACATAGGGAGGTCGAAATGTATGCTTCTTCCGATGGCTAGTTCAGTAGCTAAGACAGTTGGCTTGTAATAATGACTGATTCAGAAGAGCTACTCTGGAAAAAAGTCCATTCCAGTAAGGAACGAACAATTGAGAGTGGAGGGTATTGATTCAGGAGGTTTGACAATGATGGTAGGAGTATCTGAAAATGGATTCAATATATGAAAGTTTCAAAATCTAACTCAGGAATAGATGACAGAGGAAGGATTGGTCACAAGTCATTTTGATACAATCACTACCTGGTTTCATCAGGGTTAGTTGCCATTTTTGAAAATTTCATGGAAGGACTGGCTACAGGTACTTGACTGGGGGTATGAGTCCTGGAAAGATCATAGAAAAGGTTTTAGCGCAAATTGAATCATCTGCTGGAAGAGCCAAAGATCTTTATCAGACAAACTGTTATGCAGCTTTTGGTACCACAACTCATAATTTGACATATGATCTGGATAAGAGGGTGGATGTTGGACTTATATGATAGTTGACATTATGAACTCTGAAATCAATTAAGCTCTAGTTTTTGAGAAACTAATCTCAAAATTAATGGGGCAAGAAGGGTGGTTAGCCGAGCAGGTAAAACTGCTTCCACCCCAAGTGCAGGTTTTGAGTTTGAAACCTGTACTGGCTAGAAAAAATTCTCAGTGTGGTATATTTGTCCCAAGGTCGACCCACCTCAAATAATTTTAAAATTAATGGGGTAATCTCTCCATAGACTAGAATCAAGAATGATATGAGCCAAGAGGTTATTATGAGAAAATAACAAGGGCGAACATAATTGAACATTCTAAAAGCAACACAAAACAAACATTAACAGCAATAATCTCCTGTCAATTATGAGGAAAAAAATCAGAGAATTGATGATGCAGGACCAAGAGTCCTGAATATGACAATGGGCCATATGCCCTGATGGGGGAAAACTGGATCCTGGGCTAATATCATTATGAGTAAATCAATCATCCTGGCATGACAGAAGGTTGTGGGGACCACACTCTGAGTAGGCAGTAGTGAGGAGGAAGAGGAAGAGAGCCGCATGCTGAAGGTTGTCCTGAGAAGCATTGTGTACTGATTGAACTTACTCCACTTGAACAAATTAAGTATTTGACCAAGTTTCCAAAGTGGTGATCTCCTTCCCCAATCCTTTTCTAGCTGGAAATCTAGGCAAGAAGGGGGATATGTTGGGATTTTTTTCCATA
Organism: Massospora cicadina; assembly: GCA_022478985.1. Classification (NCBI taxonomy): domain Eukaryota; kingdom Fungi; phylum Entomophthoromycota; class Entomophthoromycetes; order Entomophthorales; family Entomophthoraceae; genus Massospora; species Massospora cicadina. Next base: position 101,343 of record JAKSZP010003964.1, read on the forward strand.
TTCCCAGCCAACTAGATTACCAGGGATTGCTTAGGGGTAATTTTTAAAGCAAAGTGAATTAGACTTCAGTTGGCCCTGATTTGGGGTAACAATGTTTGGGAGGTTTTAGGTTATTCACCTGTGTCAGATACATCAGGGATTGATCTGGACAAATGCTTAAGATTTCATCAGGCAGGCTTGCTGACAAAATAGGGAAATCTGATAGTTGATTAATTATCTGGTGTACCAATTTCTTGGTCAGGTTTCATCACCAACCAATTGGGAAATTAGGGATCTTGTTGCAAGGTGAGTGATGCCACCTGCAACTAGAAAATCGATCAGTTGGTTCATGACCTGCCTTAATGGGTAACAAGTCCCATTAACTAAGCAGGTCACTTTCCAAATATGGTTGGTTCACTGGGATTAAGAGGAAAAATTTATGGACACATTTTCTGACTCTTTCCATTTTAGGTCTTAAGGATGTCCAATGATGGAATCCTAGCCAGAATGAGAAGTCATTGCTGGTGAGGTGAGGATGGTTAATTTAATGGCAACAGCTGCCATTTCATTGAGGAGGTGTCAACTGAGGGTTGGGCACCAAATTCTCACTATAAATTCCCCTAAGAACCTACTAAAAAGACACTTTTAACAGTAATTAGTATTATCTTAATATACTATATAAGACTTTGTTTGAGTTCTATTCTTTCTCAAGGAAATTATTGCTGTGTGCTTGATTGGGAGACTCTTTTGGATAAAGAGTAAGGATCTGGGTGGTGATCCTTAGAAGAAGCTGAATCAAATCAGGAGTGCTGCTGACTGTGTGTCATTAGAGGGAAACTGTAAACTGGGATCTGAGTGTGGATTGAGTTAGGTGGTACCTGGGAATGAATCCCTATTCAGGACATCCTAAGTATTTTGAGAGAAAATACTAGCCAAGTGTTGGGCCAAATTAGAGTACTTTACTTCAACTATGGATAAAAGTCTTGAATTTTATTCGAGGTGGGCTGACCTGGGGATGATACCACACCAATGAGAGGAAGTGAAGAAAATGGGAAAGGAGGATAAAACCTGGAAAACCTCCATGCGTGGCATATGATAGGCCAGGAACTCCATGGACCGCCTTTGCTATTTGCTATCTCATTTTGGGGCATTGGTGCGCAACGCCAACACAGTTATAGTCCCCTACCCAAAGTTCACTACCGGGATTGAACTTGGGGAGGCAGTGGTAGAGGTCCCTATTCTACCACTGGGGTATCCTCCCTTACTATGGATAAAATTAATCATATTATTATCAAATGAATATATTTCACTATCAAACAATTTGGTGAATTGCACACCAAACCTGTGCAGTAAATTAATTTTGGGGTTATCAGATGAGAATAATCAAGAAACTCTATAAATTTTATAAGTCATACAGACCTATTGTAATTTATGTATGAATAATTTTGGCTTTCAGAGTCCAGAGAGTTCATTACCAATGCCAACTTAACGTTCTTAGACGCTCTGGCCATACTAATTTCAAAAGTCTAATAAATTTGTTCACATCAGCTTCTTATAAAATTTTGGTAAATTTATATAAATGACATAAGTTTGAGTTTCAAGGCTGCTGGGCCAATGGTACTGAATCTCTCCTAGATGACTTCCTAAGTGATAAAGATGAGGAGTAGGGTTAAACTTACCTTGAACCACTGGAGTAGCCCACATTAAAGAGTTTAAGGGAACCTGGGTTGGATTACTAGTGGTTTTGTGTGCAAGTTGGACTTAATCCACAAATAATTGAATTCAAATGCTCAGGGGGAGGAGTCTCTGGCATGTATGGATGAGCAGAAGCTCCAACACCCAGAGTGGAGGTAAAAACCATAGGTGAATCATGCGCAACCAGAGTCTCATTATCATCAAGATCAGATTTCAATGGAAAAGGTTCTTACTCGTCACTGATAACATTAGCAGGTGGCGCACCAAATTGACCATTTAAATAGTCTAACATGATAGAGATTCAGTGCATTATGCTTTGACAGGTTTTCTATAATATTAACTTTTTGGGTAGCATCCAGAAAATTTGTTTTCATGTTGATTTCTCATTCATCAGGGACCTTCCTTCTGGCATTGTGTTTTCACTTTGAGATGAAAGTCCTCAATGGCCTGATACAATTCAGCATCAGAGTGAACATCTTTGTTTATATATGCATCTAGACCATTGAGGCAGTATTATGAGTTTTGAAACTTTTTGGTAATTTTTGATAATCTTTTCATTATAGGTTGTGGGCAAGTATAATACTATAGAGCTGCCCAACTTGGCATCTAAAGCAGCATGCACTTGGTGAACATCATCAAAGTTCTACTGGCCATGGGGGCAACCACTTTAACTTCAGCAATTTGTGTTACTTCTAATGAAAAGGCTCCAATGGTTTCAATGGAATCAATACTTAATTACGACCAATTACAGGAAACCAAGCTGTGATCCCCCTGTAGTGAGCACCATAATGTTAAAATTGGCACTTAGGCATCAGATTAGAGTGCAAAGGTTGATCTGCTAAAAACTATAAGGTTCTGTTAGATGAAAGTAACCTTAGAAAACATACAAGAAAAACTTTTTAGCAAGAAAAATGTTTATACTAAAATATTAGAGAACTGTTTCATATCTATTACTGCCAAAGGCTATTTGGTTTGCTCACAATATCCTTTCTTTGCTCTAGGTTTTCTTTAGAAATGCGGATTAAAAGATTTCCTTATCATTGGAATCCCACCAAGATATGCCCCTTCTGCTAATATTCCTATTGGTGCATTTTATGCTTACTATGCAGCACTCAGAAGTGGTAGACTAGTGAAGTAATTTTTTAAATTAGGCTAAGGGAGTGAACCACTAGGGCTTAGGGGTATGTTGTTGTTTGATCTGAAAACCAATTTTATTTGTTTTTTTTCATTTAACTTTGTATTTTAGACTAAGGTTTTGATTCCTCAGCCCTTAAAACTGAGATTAATCTAACAAATTGTGTGATGGCTGATTGCCCTATTGTTGCTGTATACCCATCAAATTAAGTTATGGTGGATTACCTTTCCCACGTGACCACGTTTTATATGTAGCATTTAGTCAATAGGATTAATATCTATCAATTTACTTTAGGTCATAACAATACTAGCAACCAAGGATTGAATTCTTACTACCCACCGTCAATATCTCATGAATCATTGACTATTAATTTATGAGGCTTTCTGGCATTATAATTGACTCCCTTTTTATTTTTCTCTCCCTTGCCCTGATGGCATAAAAAATTATCAAGGGGTTTGTTTCCAAAAATCTAATCAATGATGTCTAATCTTTCCCAGAATAACTATACACTGATTGGTACTCTACTGTGTAGTTTATTATGATGGGAATGTATAATTTTTTTTAGTACTAGATGGTCCCAACCCAAGGGGGGATTCATTGATGTGATGGGAATGTATAATTAAGTGATCTTTTCCTTTCACTTGACTTGTTTGAGCATCTTGATGGAGAGCATATAATAATAAATTCAATACTTTATTGTAGAGCTTTTGTCTTCATACAATCCCCTTTATTTCTATATAAAAAAGTAATGACCTGTGCAGTTGTGATTTGATCCTCAGCACCAATTACAATAGGGTATTTTTATTAAAGTCATAATTAATTAATTGCAATCAAGATACTGGCATATGGCCATAATAAAATTTTTGGGAAAAAAAGAACTTTCCATAAAAAAAGCTCTAAAAAGTATGAAATAATTAAGAAATTAAGCCTACTTAATAAAACCCTTTTTGAAGTCAGTGCCATATTTTAAACTGAATATAGAATTTTGCTCAAAAATACAAACTATATCTTATATCTGATTGGGTCCAAGTGTAAACTATAAGCAACTTAGAATAGATAGTACTGAGTATATAAATTATAAATACCTATTATAAGTCTGTTAAAATATGGTGCTGACTTTAAAAAGGGTTTTATTGATTAAGTTTAATTTCTTGATTAATTTATACTTATTAGAGCTTTTTTTAAAGGATGTTCTTTTTTCCCATAATTTTTTTGAGAAGGTTCTTTTTTTCCTAAAAAAATTTCAAGAAGGTTCTTTTTTCCCAAAAAAACTTTACCCCCAGCTCTTTACTCTGAAAATATTAGTGCATTTTTAAAAGTGGCTCTTTTTCTTACTTTTATTAAATATTACTAACTCTATATATTGTTTTTGCCCTTACTATTTCTCTATAAAATTAAAACTTATTGTATATCTATTATATATAGTATCTTATAAACAAATATACTAATAATTCATTTTATTAAATTTAGTTGATTTTTTGGTCAACATATACTGAATTTACTGATCACCATCTACAATAATTCATTTTATTAGATTTTGTTGCTTTTATTAGTCAATCTATGTAAATTTATTGATCGCTAACTAAAATAACTCATTTTATCAATGTTAGATGAGTGTATTGGTCAAATTATGTAAAAACAATAGCCATCTATAATGATTTAAGCTCGTCCCGCTATGAGCTCATACTGACTGAATTTTGAACATATCCCCCAGCCATAGGACATATCAAATGTGCAACGAAGCTATCGCTTCACCAACGCTGGAAAAAAAGTTTATCCGGTGTTGTATTAGTCCCACAAGTACCCATCGCTTCCGAGCCCATTTTGATATATCTCTATATATTATTTCTCAAAGGTGTTTTTTGTCGGTATAAAATATCTCCCTTAATACTGTATCAAAATTGATATTTGATACGCCATTTTGAAGATAATTTTCCCTCTTATGACGAAAAATATGTAAATATCTTAAAATTAATGTTTTCGTTAAAAAATTACATTTTAAAAAAACGAGGGTCGCCATCTGGTGGCAATCTGTTTATTTTAACAGTTGCCAGTAATATAAAGTGTCGTGATGGCGCTGAAGTCTCTGAATAGAATAGAATAAACGTATAAATAACGTATAAACAACGTGTCAATCAAATTAAAACAAGAAATTAATAAATTATAAAATTTATTGCATTTGAATTACAATAAATATATTTTTATTTCGAAATATTTGTCACAATATTTGTACATTTATTAATTTTCTATTAATAATTTTTTTACAACTTTAAAATTAGTTTATTAATAAAAAAGAAATTATATTTTCGTCATGTTTTTGCCACTTTTCATCATTCGTTATTTGCAATAATCTATTTTTTTGATTAAGTACTATCCATAGGTTAGTCGTATATGGAATCCTAGTACCTGAAAGGATGCGAAGTATTCGCACGGATCACCTAGTTTACTAAATTAATGGGCAGATAGTTGCCCAATACTTGCAAAAGTAAATTGGGCCCAAGTTTAGTATCCTCGATTTTTGGAGATGATCATCCAAATCGGTCCAGTATTTTCAGAGTTATGCGCGAACAAACAGAAAAAAAAAGAAAAAACATATATACAGGTCGAATTGATAACCTTCTTTTTCAAAGTCAGTTAAAAAATAGGAATCCTAATGCCAGATATTTTATGCTGCCGCTGGGGCACAATAAAGTTAATGTATCTTAAATTTTTAGTGGATATGGTCTCTCAGATCATGAGCCAAGGCGAGCATTACATCAAGGTAGCGTAAATTGCACCAGCAGGGGTAAGGATTTGATCTGCCATAATATATATATATATTAATAAGGCGCTGAGGCAAAATCACTAACGTAATTTAGTACAACTTTGGCAACTCCCTAAGAAGTTGGGGATTGTGCGCTATAGTAATCAATAAGCAATCAAATCATTCTATCTAAATATTAGTTAAAAACTCATTAAATATTATATAAGCTAAAGGTTGGTCAAACCTGATGTAACAAACTGTATTTTATTTATGATAGTGTAAAAAGGGTATATATCAAATGTTTAACGCAAAATTACATCACATTTTGTTATATATATAAAAATACCAATATTAAAACTATAGTTACTTTGATAAAATTTAGGTATATAAAACATCACAATTAAAATGGAGTGAGAGGAGAGGGTGGTTAGCCGAGCAGGTAAAACTGCTTCCACCCTAAGTGCAGGTTTTGATTTCGAAACCTGTACTGGCTAGAAAACATTCTCGGTGTGGTATATTTGTCCCTAGGTCGACCCGCCTCGAATAATTTTAATTTTTTAAAATGGAGTAAGAGGAGCTAACCTTGTGAGGTATTCCCTGACACCACCATGGTACAGGTTCATTATAGGCGCATAACTAAAAATGAGAATCAATAAATATATACTGTTTATATTTACCCTATTATAAGTATTTTAAATTTGTTAAATCAGAGGAAAAATGAGGAAAAGAAGAATAAAGTTCTAATTATCTTGTACAATTGCATTATGATGAAACTTTATAGTCTATATTACTTTGTTACTTTAGTAATTAGTGATTGTTTTATTGTCAATAGAATCTTAACTAAACTGAAAAGTGAATGCAGGAGACAAGTATCTGCTTGTGTCCTACAAGAATATTATTCTTTCATATGATTAAGATAGAGTAGTATGACCTTTATTAGTTAAAATTTCCAGGATTTTAAAAAAATTAAGTTAAATTCAAAGAGTGATCTCAAATGATTATTTTTTATTTAACTGAGGTAAGCTGACCAGGGGACAGATATTACCAAAACTCAAAAAGCTAACAAATAAATCCTCACTGAACAAAACAAATGAACTGGCCAAAATGAACAAATATCACACAAATTGCGAACACATCCAACCAGTTGGGACAGTGGGAACTGCTTATCCCATCATGATGGAAGGGGAGGTGATTCAGGGGGCTCATCCTCAGCCTCTGCTTCACCCCAAAGCAGGGCACAGGCTACAGCGGAGAGCAGGGGCATTGGGGCATCAGAGGGGTGTGGACATAAATTTCTGATGATCAGGGTGGCAGGAAGACAGTGGTTTAATATAAGAGTTCTGACGTAACTGGTCAAAGATGTTTCAGCTTTCATGAGTGCGTCATGGACCTTTACAAATGTGGCAATATTGGTTTGGGTAACCTTGGATTTGGGATTCCGTGCTATCACTGCCATGTGCTGGATGGCATCATTGGCAGCTCTGTGAGATTTGGTCAACATCTGCTTTTGAAGCATATTGGTGGTGGAGGGGATAATAGGAGGAGTGAAACTTCCTGCGAGCATTGTCACTGATTTGGCGGCAGCTTTGTGGAGAGGATGACAATCTGGTTAAGCTGTTGCTTCAACAGCCAGCCGGTGGTCGCCATGGAATGTTTTGCCATTTTTCTGGGGGGCATATAAATGAGGTGGTAGAATAGCGTCATGGTCAGTAAACACAAACCGCTCAAGTTGGATAGTGCAGACTTCAATAATATTCCTGGGCTCATCAATTTCAGCCAATAGATCCCAAGGATTTTGGTGAATTGAATTGGGGAATTGGTATATTCCTGAGGTTTGGTTGGTTTATTGGAGGATGCATGAGAGTGAACTGGTGTCCAATCCTGTGCTTGATTGGAGGGAACATTTGTGGCAATGGGGTGAGGAGGAGGCTGATTGGTGGCTGCTGCCGCAGCTGCAGCAACAAGCTTTGGGGGAGGGGAGGTAGGATCATACCCCATACCAAAGGTGGCGTGGTGTGGGTGGTGGATTGGAAGCCAGTGGACGAAAAATCAGAGCCATTGGAAGCAGCTAAAGGTGAGCAATTACGTTTTGAGTGGTCCAACCCAAAACAGGATGGACGGATCATCTATCCGCCCTTGACATGGGCTCAGAATGGATGGTCATGGGCATAAGGGATGATGGCGTGAGGGGGAATTAACAAGGCAATTTTATTAGATTCTGGGCTGGTCATGGTATATGCCTGAGGCCCAGCAAGGCATGTGGCCCCATTTGGGACCACAAATTGTAAGATGGGGTTGGAGTCATAGGCTGCCAAACCATCCATCAGCACGTGGTGGAGCACCGCAGGGAGGAGGTGGGTGGGCAAACCAGCAAACTGGACCACCAAAGTGGTGACCAATAGGAGCTGGGTATGAATTGTGGGGAGCAGGGTACCTGGGAAAACCAGGGATACAGTTGCCGCTGTGGCTTTGTCAGATTCACAGGTGAATCTGAGATCAAAATACCCCTTATAGGAGAAGAAATCTATAAAACTGGAGGGATTCATCACTTCCTGAGCCATTTTGATAATGGCTTGATCATAATAAGGAGAAAGTTTCACATAGTTGACCCTAAGGCTGAAATGCATGTTGCTCCGGGGGAGCACCAGGGTGCAATGAGGTACCACTTGGATATGAGCGAGGTGAGTGTCAAGATCCTTGGGAGGAATGAATTTTCCCAGTGGTTTGATATGACTGGGTGAGCTAGTCTGAGCGCATTTTCCTGCTGGACGGAAAATGGCAGGGGGAGTTTTGCTACTGCCTCACACTGGAGCAGCTGGCGGAGAATCTGAGGACATCAGATCAAAACTACAGCGGGCAATCAAAATTTACTTTCTTTGTTTTCCATAAATTTGCTTGGAAAGTCATGCTGAATGGAAAGAGAAGATTTTGATATCCAATGATTATTTTTATTTATTTGAGGTAAGCTGACTGGGGGACAGACATTACCAAAACAAAAACAAAACCTAAAAATTAACGTAACTAATTGTTTTAAACAAAACGCCCAAATGAGCAGATTTAATGAAACACTCCGAATGAAAACAAAAAGCAGGTGGGCAGCGAAAACTTCTTGTCCCTCTATGGTGGAAGAGGAGGGGGTCAGGGGGCTCATCTTCAGCAGCAGCTTCCTCATCCCAGAGTAGGGTATTGTCAAGCTGGATACCAATGGCGTTGGGGCATTGGCAGCATGTTGTTCAATAACTTAATGGTTGGTAATTCATGAAAATTGCCAGCTAGAAAAAATGGCACTAACATATTTGGCCAAAGCTTTTTCAGCTTTAATGTAGGCTTCTGGGAGGTTAACAAACATGGCAATATTGGTTTATGTAATCTTATCTTTAGAATTCTGTGCTACAGTTACCACGTTCAGGATAGTGTCTTTGACATTTTTGTGCAATTGATTCTTTGTGATTTTGCTTTTTTGGGGTGAGGTTTGGGGGGATAACAAGAGGGAATAATCCTGTGAGCATCGCCACTGATTTGGTGACAGGTTTGTGGAGGGGACAACAATCTGGTGTAGCAGCTGCTTTGACTGCAAGCTGGTGGTCACTGCAAAATGATTGGCATTTGTCTGTGGAGCATATAAATGAGGAGGATATTTGGCGTTCCATTCTTCACTAATGAATTGCTTGATTTGCAGAGATGGTTCTTCAATGAGATTACCTGATTCATCAATTTCAGCCGATAACTCCCATGGGTTCTGGTTGAATTGAATTGGGGATTCAGCGTATGGTTGAGATTTGGTTGAATTATTGGAGGAAGCATGGGATCAAACTGGGGTCCAAGACAGTGCTTGATTGGAGGAATCATGTGTGGCACTCAGGCGAAGAGGAGGCTGATTGGTGGCTGCAGGTGCAGCTGCAGCATCAGGCTTTGGGAAAGGGGAGGTAGGATTGTACCCCATGCTAGAACTGGCATGGTGCGGGAAGCATATTGGAGGTCGGCAGACAAATAATTTGAGCTTTCAGAAGTAGCTAAGGAGGGGCACTTTGTTTTCAAGTGGTCCAACTCAAAACAGGATGGACAAATTGTCCAACCACCCTCGATGTAGGCCCAGAATGGATGGTCAGGGGCAGAAGGAATGATGGCATGAGGGGGAATTCACACAGCAATTTCACTAAATTCAGGGCTGCTCTTGGCATACGCCCAAGGCCCAGAAAGGGTGTGGCTCTATTTGGGACCACAAATTATATGATGGGGTTGGAGCCATAGGCTACCAAGCCATCCATCAGCTCCTGATGGAGCACCGCAGGGGAGGTGGGTGGGCAAACCAGCAAACTGGACCACAAAAAAGGTGTCCACTGGGGTCTGGGTCCAAATTATGGGAAGAGGGGTACCCCGGAATACCAGGGGGCACAGTTGCCGCCGTGGCTCTGTCAGCTTCACAGGTGAAGCCAAGATTGAAATACTCCTTATAGGGGCAGAAATCTATGAATTGGATGGGGGTCATCACCTCTTGAGCCATTTCAATAATGGCTTGCTCATGGTAAGAGAAGAGTTTCCTATAGTCAACCCTTAGGCCAAAATGCATGTTTCTCAGGGGGAGCGCCAGGGGCAGTGAGGTACCACTTGGGTACAAGCAAGGTGGGCGTCAAGATAATTAGGAGGAACAAATCGTCTCAGGGGCTTATTATGACTGGGAGAGCCAGTATGAGCGTGTTTTCCTTCTGGATGGAAAATGGCAGAGGGAGTTTTGCCGCTGCCCCACACTGGAGCAACTGGTGGAGAATCTGAGGACCTTGGAGCAAAACTACGGTGGGCAATTTAAATTTACATCTTGTTTTACATATAATTTGCTCAGAAAGTTACACCAAGCAAAAAGAGAGTTTTTTTTCTTATTTCAAATGATTATTTAAATTTAAATTTTATTTGAGGTGGGCCGACCTGAGGATGATACTGCACCAATTAGGGAAGTGAAGAAAATGGGAAAGGAGGATAAAACCTGGAAAACCTCCATGCGCGGCGTATGATAGGCCAGGAACTCCATGGACCGCCTTTGCTAAATGATATCTCAGTTCGTGGCATTGGCGCGCAAAACCAACACAGTCAAAATTGTCCCCTACCCAAAGTCCATTACTGGGATCAACTCGGGAGGCAGTGGTAGAGGGTCTATACTCTACCACTGGGGTATCCTCCCTTTATCTCAAATGATTATCAATTACATAAAATATTAAACTTTTATAATCTCAGTATAAGGTTGGTATCAAGATTAAATCTCTTTCTGAATATATAATAAATTTTCATAGTATTTTTATAATCAAATAAAATCAAATTATGTTATTTGACATAATAAAATTTTATAGTTTGATACTCATCCATAAACCTTTTTACCAAATTACTCTATTACATTATTACATATTAACTATACTGCTCAGAGTAACTTTTGAGATATTTTAATAAAAAAGAATATTTAAACCTATGCCTATTCCCACCACCTCATTTGATCCCTGATGACCTCAGATTCTCCACCGGCTACTCCCATGTGGGGCAGCAGAGAAACCCCACCCAATGTTTTCTGTTCAAAAGGAAAATGCGCTCAGACTGGTTTGTCCAGTACTAACAAATCCTCAGGTTGGTTCATTCCACCTAAGCATATTGACATCCACCTTGCATGTTCAGGCCATACCTTACAGCTCACTCATTCTCCCCCACTCCCAGCTGTGTTTCATTCTTCAGGTTGAATATGGAAAGTTGTTTTCATACATAAAGAAAGCCATTTTCAACATCGCCCAGGCAGTGATGCTACCAGCTAAATTTATAGATTTCTACCCCTATAAGTGGTATTTTGATCTTAGCTTCAAATGTAAAGCTGATGCCGCCACTGCGGCAACTGTTCCCCTGGTTTTCCAGGGTACCCTATCCCCACAACGTGCACCCTGCTCCTCACTGACACCACTATGGTAATTCAGTTTGCAGAGTTACCACTCACCTTCCCCGCGGTGCTCCATCAGAAGCTGATGGAAGGCTTGCCCGTGTATGGCTTCAACCTCATATTTCAGTTTGTGGTCCTCAATGGGACCACTCATCTCGCTGGGCCTCAGGCATTCGCCATGATTAGCCCAAACTTCAACAAAAATTACTTGGTCAATTCCCCCATTCCATTATTCCTTCTGCCCCCAACCACCCATTCTGGGCCCATATCAAGGGCAGGTGGACTATCTGTCCATCCTGATTTGAGTTGGATCACTCAAATGATAAATGCCCCTATCTTGCTGCAAATTCTAGACCTGCATTGAATCCATCTGGCCCCCAATACGCCACACACCCCACTGCCTTTCCGGTATGGGGTACAATCCTTCCACCCCCTCCCCCAAAACCTGCAGCTGAGGCAGTGCCCGCAGCTGCCAATCAGGCCCCCTCCTCAGTCCAGTGCCATATGCACTTCAACTAACCAGGAGACAGCATGGATAATGGTTCAATCCCGTATTACTACTCAATTGACAGCCACAGCCTGTAAATTCACCAACCCTAATTTCCAATATGAAGTGAATCCATGGACTTCATTGGATGAAACTGATGAAATGGGCAATGTAAGTAAAGACTCAAATAAAAGAAACAGAATAATTTATGCAGGTACAGCACCTGATTCAGACACTTGGTATTTTTGCGCCCCATTACTGAATGTGTCTGTGTTCCACTCTGACCACAAGATCACTGTTGCTGCAGCTGAAATCCCATATAACATCAACATCTGTGGGGTAACTGGCTCATCAGTAGTGATACTTGCCAAGGGTCTCCCTCACATTATGGCTCCAACCTTAGCCTTGCATAGCAGACGGACATTATAACATCCACAAACAAGCAAAAGCCGCCATCCAGAAAGTTGCTATTGATTTTCAGGCCAAGGCAAAAATCACTTGCGCTACTACAGCTCTATTAAACCAACTTCCCTCTATCTGCCTTCATGTGGAAAACTGCTTTTCCAAATACATGGGTGCAATTTTTGATGCAGATAATTTTGATGTCAGACCGCCCATCAGCCAACTTGCACCCCATGTCACTGATCACCCCATAGATTGCTCTCCGCCTTGGCCCACACACTTACCTTTGATATGGAATCTGATACCAAGGATAAGCAACCCAATCCCCCTTCCCCTCCTTCCATGGCGGGTTGAGTGAATTGTCGCTGTCCCACATGTTTTGTTGTACTCTCGTTAGGTTGTGTTTCACCTGCTATTTTTGGGTGATTAATCATTCTGTTTGGGTAGGTCTATTCATTCGTTTTTTAGCTCTTTGAGCTTTGATAATGTCCATCCCCTAGTCACTATACCTTAAATAAATACATAATAACTATAAAATGCAATTTATTTAACTAAAAATAAAGTATTAGAGCAATGTATCTATCAGTTATTTTTTCAATTATTTTTATTTAACCGAGGTAAGCTGACCAGGGGCAGACATTACCGAATATATGTGAAACTAAGAGAATAACTAAGAAATATAAAAATTGGGCACCCCAGGGTACTCAAGTTACCCCTGTTGCCAGCGGGACTGCCAGGTATGGGGGTTGGTGCACTACTCTGAGGGGGTTTCCCCTGCTATGGAGCAGGTGTGAAGGAAAGGGTCTGTGTGGAGGAACCAGAGTGGGAACCATGATTCTATGAGCGCTTTTTGTTTTGGTCTCATATATCCATAGAGCCAGGCTTGGAAGTGCTCTAGTAAGTGGACATGAAATCTGTTAATAATCCCATGAATGGTTGGGACCGTGCCCTTGAACGCATTTAATGCAATTGTGTGTATTTTCCACATTGCAATGGGTATTATTAGGGAGCGGAGTGTAGATGGGATTGGTGACTCAATCTGGAGCGCGAAGATACTCTTTGATATCGAGAATTCCTGTTCGTTTTGAATCTTGAGCAGGCATGCGACTTCCTGCCATATAGCTTTGGTTGGGGGGCATGTTTCTAGGCGGTGATGTAGGGATCCCTTCCCTCCACATACTGCACATGTTTTGTGGAGGGAGTTGGAGCGGTCTGCCGTCCTATAGGTCCTTCTCAAACAGCGCCAGGCGTTTGCTCTTATCCTTGGTTGTAGGAGTGGGTGACGTGTCATTTTCCACATTGCTTTCTGTGTGGTTAAATCATAGAGAATGTCCAGCATATCTAGGTATTCTATCCTAGCTATGCTTGGGGTTGTTGCGAGCATATCCTTCTGGGGGTGGTTTTCTGGGTTTTTTAATTTGAATTGGGGGCTGGGTCGTCCCCTTCCCTGTATAGTACCCATGTTCTCTATGGTCCATCCCATATGGCGGATAGTTCAGAGGATATGTTTGAAATGAGGGGAGGTTCCATGTGGACCCGTTGCAGTAGGGTGCTTGGCAAGGTATGAAAGTAGTCTGGGTGTACTATGTGGGTTGGTTAATTTGAGCGCCTGTGTAAAGTTAGTCCTTGCTGCTCTGGACCAATGTTGTTGCGGGAGGTCTGGAGCAAGGATTTCCTTTATCCAGGTACCTAGGATGTAATTGGCATGGCTCTCAAAATCTATTAGTCCCATGCCTCCGCTTGAGCGTGGGCCTAATAGTGTTTCCATCCGTATAGGAGGGTGAGAGCCAGGCCACAGCCAGCCCTGGATAAGCGCGCGAATTGAGGTTATAAAGGTAGGTGAGAAGGCTATTGCATGGGCCTGGTACCACAGTATTGGGAGGATGAGCGAGATAGCAACTGTAACTCGTCCTGTTAATCCTGGGGTTCTTCCCTTGAGGGAGGCGACGCGTTTATTTACCCGTTGTAACAGGTTACTTTCCATTGTCTCATTAGCATATCCCCCTGATTCTAGCCAGATTCCAAGGTGTCAGACAGGAGTGGTGGTGGGAGGTGTTGCAAAGGGTAATATAATTGGGTTTTTTCTTCGAGTATTGGTATGAGGTTCTGATGTTGTGGCCTAATTGTTTGTGTATTTGCCTAAGAGGATGATTTCTGTCTTTCTTTTGTTGAGCGATGCATTGCTCACCTTGGAGTATTCCTCTAGAGTGTGTTCCAGCTGTCAAGAATCTTCATTATTTGCTATACCTGCTACACAGCCGTTTGCAAAGGCCAGTATCTTGACTGTAGGTTGTCCTTGTGCGGTTATCCCCATTAGACGTGAGTCAGTTACTCGGAGGAGTGGGTCAAAACTGAAATTGTATAGCAGTGGGCTGAGGGGATCCCCTTGTTTGAGCCCTCTGTGTGGTTTAATCTTGTTTTTAGGAATCCAGGGCCGCATACAGCCATGGTTGCAGATTCTGTTAGGAGCATCGCCCATTTTATGAATCTTGGTGGGAGTTTGAAGGCATGTAGACATTCTTTTAGGTATGGCAAGCTAACACGGTCATACGCCTTTTCCTGATCCAAGAAGACCAGGGCACCAGTCGCTTTGGATTGACAAATGTTTGCAACAGGGTGTATGTTGTTCCATATTGAACGCCCTGGTATAAACCCAAACTGGTTGGGTGATAGGACGTCAGATGCAATTGCGCCTAATCTAGCTGCTAGAATTTTTGTTAAAATTTTTGTGTCAGTGTTGGAGAGTGCAATTGGGCGCCAGTTGGCCAGGTCCAACTTTTCACCCTTTTTATACAAGGTTATAACGTAGGATTCATGGCCTCCTGGTAATAGGCGTGTTTCCAACAAATTCTGGTTCATTGACGCCAATAGGAGGGGGGCGATTTGTTGAAAATATTTTTTGTAAAATTCGTAGGGTATCCCATCAGGCCCTGGGCATTTCCTACGTGGTGCACCGCGAATTGTTTCCCAAAGCTCCTCCCGTGTGATAAGGGATAGTATATTGTAATTTAGTGGTGTACTTTGTATCTTGGCAGTTTGAATAAATTCTTTAATTTTTGTGGATCTGTTGGCATATCACGATATAATTCAGTGTAATAGCGGTGTACTTCCACATTGACCTCCTCAGGGTCAGTTGCCACAGTGCCGTTGGTCTTGTGGACCTGTGTGCACATGGGCTGGTTTTTGCGGGAGTGGAATTGGCAGAAAAAGTACGTCAAACAGTTTTTGCCTTCCTTTATGAACTTACCTTTGTTCAATACTTTGATTCTATATTGGTGTTCAAAGATGAGATTGTTAAGTTGGGCTGAAATTTCTGCCCATTTGCGTCCCCAATTTTGGCTATAGCCAGATCTCGGAGTATTTATTTCCAGGTGGTCTAGTTCTGCCAAGGTACGCTTGATTGTGGCTGTGTCCGCGGTGTACTTGCGTGATGCAATATGTCAGGTTTTGTTGATTAAATTTTTTTGAAATTTTCCCATGTTCTGATGGGATCCAAAGTGAATGGGGCTGTGAATTCTGGGTTTGTAGCCTTGTTTTCAACCCAGTCAGATATCTCAGGCAATCTTATATTTTCTGGGTGAAGCTTTCTCCAAGGCGACACCTGTGTGTGGGATTGGGTTGGCGCTAACTGCACCATAACTAATCGGTGATCAGAAAAATTGATCTTTTTTGTTGTAAATTTAGAGATTCTTGAGTGGTGGGATTGTGGGATGAGGATGTGGTCAATACGACTCATTGATATGAGCAGTCCCTCACGTATGTTGGGTCTTGTCATATGGGGAAGGATTGGTGAATTGGGAGGAAGAGCATCCTGTAAGCCAAGAGATGCCTTCATTGTGCGATATTTAATGTGTCCAGGTGGGTATCCCCTGGGATTAGGCCATCGATCTGTATTGGGGTTATCCCAGCAGTTGAAATCGCCTAACATGATGATATCTAGTGGGAGGGTGAGGGTAGAAATTTTTCAAAATTTTTTTTTCTCTCAGTTGCAGTGCATGGTGCGTAGATACATGCTAACGAAATTATTTCATCTTGGCATGTGATTGTTGCTATCAGGACTCGACCGTGCAAGTGTGATGATGAATTTGTAATTTTAAATTTTTTGTTGTTTTGGACTATCACCCCACAGTGAGATGTCCATACTGATTGTGATGGTGCGACCCTGGTTGACCAGGATTCTTCTTCCCCTTGTAGGCAGTGGGTTTCTTGGATGGCCAAGATGTCTACAAGAGGTTTTCGCAGGAATGCCAGCTTTTTGGCTTGGGATGTATAAGCCCTGGCTCCCGTGATATTTGACGTCCCTATTGACACTGAGGTACCCGTGGCGCCTCAGGAGCGGTTGGGAGGACCCTCTGATCCTATCCCACCGCGGCTCATTTTGGCCATGCTCCGCGTCTGTACTCCAACTCTTTCACTGCCATTGTTGGTTCCCTTGATCTGACCAAATGATTCAAGGGAATTGCGGTTTTTGTATTTGCATCAACTTTTCCTGCACAGGTCTCATGTTGATTTGATGCAGGTTGTTGATTGGATTTTATAATTTTGAGGTTCAACTTTGTTGCATTGTGAACCGCATTTTCATCCAAATTGTGGTTGCATTGTTCCTCAGTATGTGCATGACTGATGACGCTTTGTGGCTCAGTCTGGTTACTGTGAAAATTTTTGCCCTGGGCATATTGTTCTGATTGGTTGGTTTGGTGAATATTTGAAATATCCTCCTGAATTTGTCCATGGTTGATGACGGATTCCGCGTGTGCTGCCGCTTCAGCCGCTGCTCTCTTGTGGGCTTTTTGTGCTGCTTTACGCTGTTTACTTGTAACTGGGTCCACGATGGAGTATAGTCCATCTTCACCCCAGTGGAATGGGTGGTGGCCATCAGTCATTTTGGCGAAGTTTTCATTATCTTCATCCATAGCTTCTTCACAAAAATCATTTTCCATTAAGCCCTCTTTTACAGGGCATGCATGTTCCTTGTGGCCCAGTGAGCCACAGTGGTTGCAAATGGGTGGTGCGCGTTCCAGTGTAACTCAGAATACAGCTGACTGGCCCCCATATGCAAAGTGAAATTCTGCTGCGTGGGGAATTCTGGATAAATCCTCTTCCACTTCTGGGAAGGGGTTGATACAGCGATAGCTTTGCCCGTGCACAGGTCAGGCATTAAGCGAAATCACTGTAATTCAAGTTGTTGGATTTCTTCATAGGCCACAAGACCTTTGCGGAGCTCCTCCTCAATTACCTTATGAGGAAGGTTGGTGGGGAGCGAGTCAAAGGAGATGAACAAAGTTTTTGCTTTTTCCATCTGGTGCGCGCGGTGCGCACAATTTTTTTGCCCTCAGGGAGGGCAATTTCCACGCAGATTTTTGCTGTGGCATTGGCTTCATCAGCTGTTTCAAAACCAATATCAATCCAGCCGCAGCTCATGTTGTTGGTGGCTACATACACCGTGTGAGGGAAAAGTGAGGGCTGTGCCTCACATGTTTTCTCCCACAGGGTTGGTGACTCATCCATAAGGAAGAGTCTGATCCCATGTTCCACCTTTGACAAGGGTTGGTTGAATTGAATGTACATGTATTGCGCGTGCTTTACAGTAAATACCATAAACCCAGATGGTGTCTGAGTTTGCAATTTCTTTGCAGATTGGGTTCCTGGTCCCCCTCCAGGGCGTTTCTTGCCCTTAGTTGCACCATTAAGCGCACCGCTTGCCATGGCGCTCGCCCATGTTGTATTATTTTTGTTATTAAAGTCGCCCATCTTTCCTGTGTGTGATTATCCAAATTTGCTGTTCAAATTGAATCGTAGTAACTAAAGTGATTGTTATGAGAAAAAAAAGTTTTTTTAATTAGAGATAAGTAATTATTATAAAGTATTGACTAATAATAGTCATATTATAAGAGCCTATGATATATTCAAGGGCTCATATTACTAAAATTTATTTTATAAATACGATTAATTAGCAATATGTAGTAAGCTTACCCTGATTTTTATATATAATAGTGTTTGATGATAAAGACTTCAATGTATAATTCTTTTGCTCTTCTAGATATTGGCTTAACAATATAAGAGCTACAGGATTTTTTATACTTGCATAAAAAGATAAATTATTATAAGATTATAAAATAGATCAGGTGCTATAGAATCAAGAAAAAATGATGTATAAAGAGGGTTAAGGTAATATTAGGGCTTGAAATATCAGCTAACTGATATTAGGTAAGAGTTAGTAGGAAAAAGGGGTATACACGTTGAATGCAAAAAGACTAAGGGAAAACTGAAGCATTTTTTTTCTATAGCATTATGGAGAACATATTTTATCATATAATTACAAAGTTTCTTTTGTATGTCTCAGTGTAACAGTTCTCTTGACTGTAGCAAAGTTCAATAATATGTTTGAAGTTGTAAACTAGTGGAATGGTAAATTAAGACAAAAAGTTGGGGTGAATAGACTACTTTATTGAGCTAAAGTGTCAGCATTTATAGGTTGTGTGGGGACATGGTGCCTGAGAGAACTTAATGGCCCCAAACAATTAGCTTCTTTCTCAGCCTTCTGGATTGAATGCCTGGTCAATTCCCGCATTGTTCTGCAACATCTTCATGACCACAATTTTTTGAGTCACGCCTCTCAAGGTTTAAGAATTGGAGGTGCAATCCTAGAAGGCATATCCATCAATTTTTGTGCACAAGATGTTTCCTAATTAAAATTCTATTCAATGATTTCAAAGATGGGTTTAAATCATGAGGGCTCATTAGTCATTTTATTAGGGATTAATTTGGGAGTAGGTATTTTAACTCACTCATCATCTTAAATCCTGAAGGGTGGTTAGCTGAGCGGGTAAAGCTGCTTCCACCCCTAGTGCAGGTTTTGCGTTAGAAACCTGTACTGGCTAGAAAACATTCTCATTGTGGTATATTTGTCTCAAGGTCAACCCACCTCAAATAATCATCTTGAATCCTGATAACGCCCCCCCTCAAGATCCTTTTATAAGGGGTATAAGGCCATAGTAATTAGCCATTTACTCGGTTTACCACTTCCCCTGATTGAAGTTGGCAATGGATTATTCGGAGTTCGCCTTATGAAAGACTAAATAAAGTCAAGCTTGTTCTATCAACCTCCAGGTCTATGGTGATAAAAGAGATCTAGGCCACCTAGTTGAAAAATTGGTAAGGAGGGTTGTCTGAAAGTTAATCAGGATGTATTCTTTTCTGTGGCGGTGATAATTCCTTGTGTGGATGGAACTTGAAGCCAAACAATTTCATTGGCTAAGGCCCTCATAGTCAAATCAGAGTTCTCAGGCACAGAGGTATCGAGTATTTTAATGCTACTTGGTAATGAGGAGCGCGCCCATATAAATCTTCAAAAGGGAAGTCTTGTTGATTTAATCGCAGCTTATTTAATAAAAAAGCAGGTTGCTGTGTAGGTAGTGATTCTAGCAAGTAGGGTCAGAGGTGGCCAACTTCTGCAAAATAGAGATTAGTGTTCTTTAGCACATTCCACTGCCACATTGGTGAGAAGTTATAGGGGTGGTGAAACTTTAATTAGTTCAAAAAGCGAGGTTAGTTCTTGGACTATCTGTAATGTGAAATTTAGCCTGTTGTCTGAAATAAAGTTTGTGGTCATCCATGCTGGGTTAAATGGATTAAATGAAATATTGGGATGTGGCTTATGTGGTAGCTGAGAAAATGGTAATTGTTCAGCCCATTTGGTCAGCTTTTCCATATCTGGTAGGATATATTTATGGCATGTAACCTGGTGGGCAGAGGACCCACTACATCAATGCTGATGACATTAAAAGGGCTTGACAGAGACACTACTGAACGTTGATACCAGGGACTAGCCAAATCTTGGGATTAACAAGTCATACAAGCCTCTAGAACTTTCTGAATTATCTCAACTATCTGATCCCAGTATCATCATTTCTTTAGCCATTAATGGGTCTATTTACTGCCCCATGTCCCACGGTCATATGTTCTAAAGAAATGACATCAGTTTTGAAGAAGAACAGATATAAGGATAGCCATTTATTGTTGATTTTCCTATACAGCATTTTCTCCTTAATTTGAGTGTCTCATTATCTTTCAGGTTTCAACTTGGATTACAGGAGTCTCCACCTCCAATTGATCAAGCTGGCTAAGTAGGTCATAAAGTTGGTCTTCTTTGGGCGTCAAGGCGGCTAATACTGGCATCCTTGAGAGGCCATTGGCGTTCTGATGAATGGCTCCTGCACGATGGGCATTAGTTAAAACGTAGTTCTGCAGCCTTGGGCCCATCTAGCTAAATGGCATCTGGATCCTTCATCTGATGCACCCATTGGAGCAAGGTTTGGTTATTGATAAAAGTGATCTGGGTACCATATAGGTAGGGCTAAAAATTTTTGATCACCAATAAACATCCAAGTACTCACGCTTTGCATCTATAATTCCATTCAGCCTTTCTCAGGGTCTTACTAAAGTAAGCTATTGGGTGATCGACCTGTTCTTCATAGTGCTGAGCTAGGATGGCCCTGGCAGCGACACCACTGGCATCAGTGAACAGCAAAAAGGGTTGGTCAAAGCATGGACGAACTGAGTTAAATTTAGTGCAAAGAGCGGTCTGCAGCAAATTAAACATCTGATTCTGTTCAGGCGCCACCTGAAAGGTATATTTTTTGTAGAATGTAAACCAGAGGTTCAGCTAAATTGGCAAACTGGGGATTGACTGGTGATAATTACCAAAAATGCCCTGGAATTCTTGAATATCCTTAAGGCTCTGAGGTCACAACATCTTCTTAGTGACAGTGACTTTATCTGGTTTGGGATGAATAATATTATTTGAGACCTTTTGCCATTTTTTTAAATTGGAAATAAGCATTCTGAAGGCTTGAGCTTTATTAGCCTTTCTAAGATGGTTAAAGACTTTCTGGAGGTGTTCCACATGGCTGTCACAGTTTTTTGAGAAAACAGTGACATCATCAAGTTACACATAAAAAAGGAAAGCTTAAAATCCCCTAGTATATCGCCAATGGCACGTTGAAAGGTGGCGGGCGCGCTGCAAAGGCACTGAGGCATCCGCGTTGTCTCACATAACCCCTCATTAGCTATGAGCACATATTTGGATTGATCTTCAGGGGCTAGCTCTTCTTGCCAGCAACTGCTAGTGAGATCCATAGCAGAAGAAAAATATAGTGACCTGGCAAGAGCTGCAGAGAGAGCCGTTAATCTGGGGCAAGGGTAACTGTACTTCTTAGTAATGGATTAAAGACATCAATAGTCCATCACCGCAAAATGACTGTCATCCTTCTCCAAACTAACAGGAGAGGGAGGCCCAAGGGCTACACAAAGGCACCAATAGCCTGCATCAAGTAGTTGCTTGAGCTCAACAGCCACCTGGACCTCTTCAACTATACTTTTCTGTAGAGATGGAACACATTTGTGGGCATTCCCAAGTCTCAACCTGATGAAAACGCCATTCATTTTCTAAAAGCATAGGTAGAGGCTAAGAAGAGGTCCGCATATCATTCCAGTAATTGCTTAACTTGTCTCTGTTATTCACTATTGAGCTCATTCCCAATAGAGGTGTCAACTAGAGCTACTGATGGGGGTGTTTCTAATCCAAAATCTTAGAATCATTTAGATATGGACGTCATTTATGGTCTCTACAAGAAGGAGGCAAACATAAGCGTCTGGAGTATTAGGCCTCACTGTTCTAGGTTTGCCAGTGAGGTTATCCAGCAGCACCAATATGGATCTAGCATGGGCAAAATCTAGAATTTCTGGACTAGTCAGGACCTCTTTGACGGATGGTTTATCCATGCTCCATATATCCAGTATTTGTCCTGAGAAAATATTGATATGAACCCAGGTATTAACAATGACCTAAGACTTTAATGATACAGTGGTCGTCTTAGGAGAATAAGTAAACATGCCTTCTTGGCTATCTACTGCAGGATAGGATATCCATACTTGAGAGCCTCTTACATGATTTGGCTATTTAATAGCTTTTGCTCTCCAACAGGCAAGCCCAAACTTTAAACACCATCTTGGCATCACAGGAGGTTTCAAAAAATCAATAGAACCTGGTGTCCCAGTAGAAATAAAAATCCTTCTTCATAGTTAATGACGGCGGAATGGTCCTTGAGGAACTGAGTCTCAAGGAGAAGGTCTTAACATGGGTTGTCTAATGCAACAACTGGGGTATTCACCAATAGATTGCTAAAACAAATTGACAGCGAGGAATAGGCTCAATGGTCCTTGTGCACCGTTGCCCTGCCGTGCTGTATTCCATGTAATGTGGAAAGTCTGGAGCAATTTGATGCGCTTCATTAATTTAGACAAAATGTCACTTGCAGGGGAATTACTGTCAACAATGGCGTTGACAGGGATTTTATGAACTCAACTAGTGACACATGTAACTAAGATCTTGAACTATGAGGGGTAGAGTGAGGAACATAGGATAATAATCAGAAGAATAGTATACAGTATCAGGTCCTTTATTATCAACATATATTGAATCATTTTATTCCGGTACAATAACAATAGATTCAGTAGAGGTCACTAAAACATTCTTGAGGCGATACAAGGATGTCAGCGTGAAATGCATCATCCTTTATGCTGACTTCCCTTTTCCTGCCTACTTGTTAAGTCTCTTCCCACAATTTTTGGTGCTATGACTGAATTTATTATAGTAGGAGCATCAATGTCTGCAATTCTTCAGGTTCTTGATAAGGGGGACCCATTATGGCTGGAGGAGATGGATGTGGAGAACTCAGGATGCAAGATAGACACAAGTATTCTATTAATTTCTTGCTTAATACCCCAGTGCAGGTAAATCTGTTCTTCTGGCTGATCATGTGCATTTGGACTTTAATGTAAGATCCCAACGCAGAGGTGACCGCTTTTATGGCATCGTCTAAGGTAATACAATCAGTGATTACAAATGTCTGTGTTTGGCCATAGAATTGGCTGGCAAACTCCACAGGACTTTCTCCTTTGTTCTCAGGAATGCTCATGAACGCCTGCTTCTGGTCGGCCAAGATCTGGTTGCTTTCAAACTCCTGGACTAGGGCGTACAGACATAGTCCCAGGTTTGGCATTCCTTTAAATAGGGAGTCATAATCTCCTTGGTGAGGCTATTCAGACAGGAGTGGATGTGCTTCACCTTTTGATGGTCAGTGGCCTCTTACATCAAGCTTTTGTAAGAGTACAGGAAGAATGCAATGCTTTACGCCCTGGAATAAATTTCTCCTCGAAATTTAAATTAAAAGTTATTCACAAGAGGAGTGGAAAGACTATTGACGCCAGGAACTGGTGCAGGCTCAGAAATTTTAGTTTCTGCAAAAAAGGGAGGGCACTGTTGAACAATCGTTGTCTTAATCCTTCCAGATTCTCCTAAATTTCATCCCAATTTCTGTTTATATAAATAATGGAAGCTTTAAGGCCAACCTTCTCTTTCAGCGCTTAAATAATCGCATGTGAGAGGAGAAGTTAATCTCAAAGTTATTAAGAAAGTTTTGAACCCATGTCAGGCTTGTTCAAATTGGGTGATGTGAATATTGGTGAGCTTGGCAAATGCACTAAAATTTATCCATAATATATAATAAGGCTTTAATATAGACTCTGGGCTCAAGAGTGAATTATCTAATTAGAGCTAACATCCTTGTGCTACAATGTATATCTGATTCTGTAAGGCAGTGAGAGCCATTATAACGTCTTGTTTCCAGTAGTCATTAGGATCGACAGGACTAGGCGCTGTAGGACAAGAAGGTCCTTGTGGCCCATGAGGACCTTCTGGACCTTCTGGTCCCAAGGTTCCTTCATTCCCAGAGGCGATATCATGGGAGGATAACTCCTTGTAGTGCTGCTGGATGGTTCACATAATGTCCTCAATATGGTTGAGGCATTGATTTTAGGCAGCCTCAAGGAGCTGCACATTTTGACAAAGCTGGTCCTCTAGGTAACTCGAAATATTATTATCTAACACTAAAAGTTGATTATGAGCCTCATTTATTAACTTAACGGTTATTAATAATGGCTTCCTAATTGCTGCGAACAAAGGAAGAGGCCACGTTATAGAAATTGACAATATTTGAGTGTAGGGTTTTAGTAAGCCCTAGTTCTTGTGATACTTCATTTTTATGCAACCTGACCTTTTGTAGGTTGTGATGTATGGCTGGATGGACGAAGCTTTGTAGATACCGTTCAGTACCCAAAACCTACCCTCTTAAGGTAGTAGGGCCAAGATATATTAATCTATTATCGTGGAAAGCATCAAGGAGGCGCGGTAATGACTGGAGCAGCCTTTCACGGAATGAATGCCATCAACAGCTGTTATTTTGTTTTGTTGAGGTTATCATAATTTATTTTGGTACTGATTATAGTCAACAGATGGTAATTTAAATTGGAAGGTGACCTGAAACTCTTGGCTTACAAGCTGTAAGTAAGGTATTTCATACTGAGAGGTGTTAATCCATTGAGTTACATTTTAACTAATTATCAGCTTTTTCTTAGTTGCTATTATTCTTCATTATCATAATGAACGTTTTCACCTTGACAGCTCAGTGCCCCCTATTGTGAGCACCACTTATTACAGCATAAAAGTTATCTAATTTTTCCAGAGTTTAATATGAGCTCAAATATGCAACTACCAGAGAGGCTGATAAAGAAAAAAATATAGGGTGAAATATCCTACTTTATTAAGTTAAAAAATGTCAATGTTTATAAAATGTGTGGGATGTGGTTCCTAAGAGTACTTCCATGGCCTTGTACAATCAGAACATTTCACAGCTTTCAGATCGACTACCTGGTTGACGCCCTCATTGTTTCTAAGTGTCCACATGACTGCAATGGTGGAGGTTGCACCTATTGAGGTTTGGGAAGCGGATGTGCAATTCCAGAAGGCATCATCATTAATTCTCATGTGCATAATGCTTCCTGATCGAAATTCTCATCAGTGCTTTATGTACAGGCTTCAATTGTGTGAAGTTGTGAGCTAACTTATTTAAGCTAGAACTGAAGTAGTAATTTTAATTTGCTCATCATCTTATATCCTGACAGTATGGATTTATCTTTTCAGAGTTCAACCAATGGAAGACTGATGTTGTTAGTAAAATCTGATCACATAATATATAAAGTATTAGCACTTTAGCTTTCTTTTTATCTAGGTATTTCGTTATATTATCTTTATGTGAAGACAGTTATAAGGCTCTGTATTAATATTACTTTTTAGAACTCGTGGTGCCCAAACCAAAAGTGGGAGTTTCCACGCATCTTTATTTACAAATGGGCTAAACAAAGGGATAATAATAAGTAAAAAATTACTAGTATGGAACCTTAGCAAACAACCTAGGAAGCCATATCAGAAGGCGAGGAAGCTTTGGGGAAACTATTGGCTGGCGCCTGATTTAGCTATGGACCATGGCAGACAACCTTGGGTTAGGAGCATCAGTGACATGGGGTATAAGGAGGTATAAATGTAGGTTGTATTTGTTTATGAGGATGGTGGTGTCCATCGCCTCAACATACTAAGTAATTTAATGTTCAGCAAAAGTGATGAGAGCAGGCACATAAGTGAACAACTTGATGTGCTGTTGGGTTTTGTGATATTTAGGGTCAAACAGAAAAGTTTTTGCTGCGTTGAAGCAAGTGCAGCTTGCACCAAAAGTGATCTCCTCAATTTCATATTTCTCATCTTCTTCAAAATCATAGAGGAAATTTGGTATAACAATACCCTCAACGAGGGGTTCCATAACCCCATGAAGATGCTGGCAGAATAGGGTTTTGGCAGGAGCAGCTGCGGCTTCAACCGCCATTTTACTTATATTTCTATAATAGAAAATCATATTGAGGGCGAAAACGGTGATGATGAAAATTGGAAGGATCAAAAAAGAACCTCTCCAAAGCAAAGTCTGGCTTCACGTGATACGACCATTTGTTTTCATCAATCCATTTGAGAGCCTTAAATTGATTGGATGTAGCCAAGCGTGGGTCCAGCCACCGGAATTAGAACAGTGGCAGGCCTGCATTAGCATTACATGTTGTAAGAGTTTTGTGGTCACAAGTAGATTTTAGCATAAGGAGTATCGTTTAAATTGCATTGTTTTATAAGGTAAAACTTATATAAAACTTTTTATTAATACAATACTATCATGCTTTAGTAGCATCTAATAAATTATATAAGCACAGATCAATCTATCTTTTAATGATTGGCAAAAAGTTTTTTATTCTTATATTATCTATAGATTATTAAACTTAATCTCAGTATTACAGCATTAGATAGGTTATAACAATGTAAAGAGCTTTATATTATAAGAAAATATTGGGTCCAAAGTAGCTCTTAGAAATATATTTTATTATATATATTTGTAGGCTTAATCTTTATAAGGCTTAACTGATTGCATTGATGCTTTGAAGCATTATTAATATATAAAATGCATTGTCACTTACTTTTACCATGGTTACGCAATAATAGGGGCTCAACATTTCTGCTGATGGGACAAGCTGAAAAGTAGCAGTCAAATGCTTTCCCTAAGGCATAATATAATACAAAGGCCTAATCAGCTTAATGCTGGTTCAGAGGCCTAGGGGAACATTAATCCTTTATTATAGTAAGGGTATAAGAGATAAAATGTATTAATTTAAAAAATAGTGCTATCTAAAGTACTAAGGGAAATCAGAATTATAATGAGGGATAAGCTATTACCACATGTAAAGGTGGAAGTAGGTTAAGGAATGTAGGAGGTAATGGCACAGTCCAGGTTTAGAGTAGGAATAGATTAGGATTTGTCATTGAAGTCTGGACTGAAATCAATAAAGTTAACACAATTAAGTGGTTTCTATTATTTTCCATAAGATGCCATTGGACAGTAAAGCACAATAGCGGCATAAGTTATAAATTTGGGCTAAAAGGAGATGTGGAATACTTAACATGATACTTAATATCAGAATATAGGTTGATTAGGGCATTCTTCTCTATCTCTTCAGCATTGGAGCAATAATGGAGGGATTTATCTAGATTTCATTTAGGTTGCAATTTTTGATTCTAAGGTAAATCAATCAGTGCTTTTAAATCTAATATTAATAACGATTTTGGGCCTTAAGCTTTGTTATATTTAAATGGTTGACTTGAAAAAACCATTTAAAAACCATAAATGCTGATAGATAAACCCATTGATGGATCATAATTCTTCCCAATCTATCTGCATGACCTGATAAATCAGATTCACCTCAAAACCGCCTGATTGCTTCTAAACAACCTAATTATCATAGCTAATAATAGCTATTATATAATATTTTTTAGTACTAGATGGTCCCAACCCAAGGGGGGGGATTCATCGATGTGCTATGATATAATATTATTATGTCTGATTATGTGACCCACTTGGGTGAATCAAGTGGATTTATGGCACAACCCTAATTGCATTTTCAAATCTAATGCATTTATGATTAACAAATTTTAATTTTTATGTATGTCAATCATTGTAATTGGCACAATAGTACCTGCACATTGATAGCCCAAATAGGGAATACCTAGTACTATTGAGAGGCCTGCTGACATCCCATTAGGGGTGCCCCATTATTTGAATTCCATATATTAAATCCCCAATTTATTGTAATTCGTCAGCTTTATGTCAAACCATAGTTGAAATGGTTGAAAGGCGAATATACACCGCTGAGGTGCAGATATAAAACCTAAAACTGTTCCCAATTATGAGAGTAGTTTTGCCTCCAATCAGGCTAAAATGCCTGTAATTAAGTTAATTCAAGGGCTGAATTAACTTGAAGACTTTTTTAATAACCACTTCCATAATCCGATGTAGATTTTCATGGCTTTAATGAACTCATCTAATAGATGAGTATGGCCAGGAGATGCCCTAGAGGTACAAAATACTGGCGCCTGGCCCTAAAATAAAATCATCATCTTTCATCTAATCATAAATTTTATATCATCTCATATTCGTTCAATATTCATGTTAATAAATGTAGACAAGCTTTCAGGGGAGCTTTTCATTATTACCTGAGTCTGAAGAGTTTCTGATTAGAGAGGAAAAGGTACTCATAAAAAACCAAAAGAGTTAAGTATTATTGTTTAGCTTTGTGAGCTTCTGAACGGTTAGGAATTACTATAAGACATATAGCATAATCAAGGATATATCAGCTGAAACTTTTCCTGACTTTTAAAGCAGGATCATAATTAGTAAGCAAGTAAATCTTCAAAAATCTCACAAGTGGTGCTACTAAAAACCACATTAGACTTTCATTAGGAAAAATAAATCCGAATACTAGGCAGAAGCTGCCAGAAGATATGATGAAAATGATATGGATACAAGTGACTGAGAAAACACTGTTTCTTTTAACACTTTTTGACAAAATACTGAGGATAGTACTTCATACTCCCAAGATCTAATTATGGTGGGAGGAGGGCTTGTGGACTTAACAGGCCCTATTGAGTTTACCTCTGACAGTGTGAAGGAGATGATGAAGACCCTATTAATGGGTATAGGATTGGTACATCGCAGGTGGACCCACCTTTTGGGCAGTTTTATTGCTTGATGGATCAGGCCTTCAAAATGGAGATTTATATGCGGTACTTAGAGACAACCATGGCAACTCTGGTCAGATGCACCAATTGACCACACAAGCAACCAACGAGTCCTTGGTTAGTTTTGTACAGCCCTCATATAAGCACACCCAAGGGATTCTAAATTGTAAGAATATAGAGCTTGCGGAGGTATACAGATTTCAAGAGGAAGAGAAATCTATCCAATAGAACCTACTGGATAAGCTGAATTCCATCTTTAATGAAGTCAGAAAGCTATCATCAACAATATGAAGCATGTCAATAATGCGCACAGAAGACTTAATACTTTATAAGAACAACTTAATGAAAAGATTAAAAATATTGCAGCTGAGGTCCTCTCTTTACATGTATTGACCAGTGAGTGGCCCATAATATTAATAAAAGCTACCAGAAATTAAAAAATTAAACCAATGTTCTGTCATATTGGACCAAATGTTTGACCGAAGATGTCACTTCTGCTTAAAGAAATCACCTGGAATTGAAAACCATGTGTTGAGATTCTAATATGACTGGACGATAAGCCTGAAATAGCTATGGCAGATTGGGAAGAGTCCACTGACCATGATATTAGTTATTATTATTTTAGCCCCATGAGTTGAGGAGATTTTGGAAAAATTAGGGTTATTATTAAATTGCTTTTAAATAGGGTGGTAAGGCAATATCAATAATTGATTAATATTGGTACAATCGCCTTGAACTAAGGCAATAGAGAATTGAATACCATACACTTCCAGAACCAATGAGATATAGTGTAACTGATTATTAAGACAAGAAAATGGTATCATCTGAAGTCACTGAGATATAAGCGAGAGAAGCAATTGAAGAAGGTTGTTTGTTAGTAGTTTAGAGTGAGCAGATCAGCAAAAATCCAGTGGATATTTTAAATAAATAGTGTCGTTTGGAGAGGATGGCCCTATATTTTATTATATTATATTTTTAAGTGTTTCTGCGGACTAACAATATTCATATCATCTGTCTATTTGATCAGTGGGTTTGACCCTTGTAAATTCTCCTGGCGCAACTTAACAATTTCGCTGAAGTTATAACAGTGGTGATCACTAAAAGGGGCCCATTTTATAATCACCAAAAATTTCTAATCCATGATCATGGTCTTCACCAAAAGGGGAATCATCTCATACAACTGCACTGTCTGTGACCGTGGAACTCAAAATTGTTGTGGACGCCGTGCTTAAAAAGCAGGAGGTTATCCTTCAGGAGCATGACGAGGTAATGGCTCAACTTCAGAGTGCAGCTAGTCTGTGCAAATACTTGAACAGCAGAACAAGAAGCTCGCCAATCAACTGGATGATTCTACCAAACGTCTATAATGCACGGAGTGGAAGTTAACACCTATCTTTTACCTGCCTTTTCCCATTGGGAAGTGGATGCGCAAGGGGGCGCTTGGGAAGGATCTTTTTATGATGAATATGCGACCAGTGTAATGGTCGTCCTGGCTGCTGATGAGCCCTACACTACCCCAAGAGCAGATGGACCTTTTGAGACTGCCCTCCTCAAGATTCCTATTATGAGGAACAGAAAAATCCTCAGTCCAGTTCTAGGGCTCTCAGTTTTTAGCGGAAGAAGGAGGTTTGCATTGAAAAATACCCCCAATCAACCATAATGGAAACATCCAAAGGTTCTTTGAACGATTTGATTCACAGCAGAAGGAGCCTCCGATCAGCTGAAGGCTAAATTACTGATATCCACCTTGGACATTGGAAGCACCAACCAAGTTACCTGCTACCTTCCAAGCAGTTCCATTACTTACCACAAAATGAAAGGAATTGTGTTTCAGTTGTTTGGTGGTACTTCAAAGATGTTGCAGCGTAAAGCTGAGTTTCTGAAATCGGGTTCCAACATAATGAGACTCTCACTGCAATTGCATATTGATTTATGGTGGAAGCCCATTTTGTTAATAGAAGCAGTTATTCTTGCTGAAGCTGAGATATGCATTGCAATGACCTCCGCTGTGAAGCCATACCGTGAGCTTTACAATGTCAATTCTCCAATTCTGGATGAAGACTCCCCTCTGCTCAAATTGTTCAGTTCTTGTGACGAATATTCACTAACTTTCTGCAACCCAATACTGAGAAGAAACACACCTCCACCATAGCTGGACCCTCTTATTTGAGGAAATCCTTCCGTTTTGCCCCAATTCTGCCTGTAACCCCCATCCTTGTTATAATCACGCATCCCGCCCTCAGCCAAGGTACCCCCAACAGTTTGACTTTTGCTCTGGTCCTGCTTATATGATTGGCAGCAGCCTAACTATCAAACTTGCCATAATTACGCTGAACCTCAGCAAAGTTATCAGCTTGGATGCTCTTATGAGAACCAAAGACGTGGATTCTACTAGTTGAATTGTTTTATATGCGGCCACCCTAGTCAC
The DNA here is from genome assembly GCA_022478985.1 of Massospora cicadina. Classification (NCBI taxonomy): domain Eukaryota; kingdom Fungi; phylum Entomophthoromycota; class Entomophthoromycetes; order Entomophthorales; family Entomophthoraceae; genus Massospora; species Massospora cicadina. Next base: position 132,630 of record JAKSZP010003964.1, read on the forward strand.
CTTGCTCGAAGTTGCCCCAACCATCATGTCCACTATATACAGCAGGACCAATACTACCAGGGAAAAAGATGGAGCGGAGTAGAGATGGGACTCTCTACCTCCACTATTCCAAACAGACTCACCACCTGAATCAATTGTAGTAGTTCAAGCCGATGTCCCCCAGTATGATGACAGAACTTTATGCCATCATCTGGTCAGAAGAGTAAACGTACTGACATGGGCACAATCCCAGTCCGCGCAGAAGGAGGACCTTAGGAGAAATTAAAGCTGTACGCCTGCCAGATGTTTGACCAAGCTTTTTCAGACAAGCTAGATTCTGCCGTTGATGGCCTTCCTTAACAGGTGTGAATGTTGCCCTTCTGATAATTGCTATTGTCAAAGAGTACCTCAAAGTCATTTAGGGGATTATCAGCTTTCATGGGAAACGATACTCCCTAAATGTCCAAGTAGTAAACAGTCAGTATTCCAGTTACACTGAATGTACCTACTGTGAAATTGTTGTAGCAAAAACCTGGGTTTGCAATAGCATAGATATGGGAGCTCCAGCCAACATAGTTTCCACCAATTCGGTGGAGAAGATGACACTAAAATCTGATGTGGACCAGCGTAGGGTGTACAGAACTGCTGGAGTGAAAAACACAGTCTCTGAGGGAGCGTACAGTGGCTTTCATTGCAGTTTGAGACAATTGTCATGGTAGCCCCAGCGATAGTATTACCAAACAGTAATTATGATATGTTAATTGGAACTGCTTTTATGAGACGCTTTGGTGCTGCTGTTAACTTGACAGAGGAAACGTTCAAACTTTTGGGACAGCGGAATCTAATTTACTTTACCTCTAGCAGAGTGCTGAAGGATCTGGTGCACATGGGACATATAAACCTCATATACAGTTATGGGTGATTCCAGTTCGTACCATCAACTGAAGAGTAAGACCTGGGCCCTTCCCCAGCAGATATATGAATATCAAGGGCTGCCGCTTAGAGCGGCTGGAGCTATATACATCCCCTCTGGACACCAAGCAATAGTGAACACTGAGTTAGAGATGGAAGTACCAGCTGGACTTTATGTGGAGATCCTTGACCCTTATCAGCAGTTGCAGTTTGAGCCCCACGTGGCTCCAGGCATTATTCTTTAAGGTCATGGAGAGATTAAAATATTGTAAGCAAATCTGCAGCACGAACTGATAAAAATCTGCTGACACTAAATATTGAAAAAAATTACATCGATCCCAGTGGAGGAGGTACTCCAGGTTCATGAGTTTGGGTCACTAGTAAATTTGGACTACCCTTCGAATCACAACTCAGCATAATGATGGTGGCACCGTGCAGAAATTTAATAGTAGTATTGGAGGAACAAAAAGAGAAGTTGATAGCTTTATCTCGAAAATATATGGAGATCTTTGCTGTAAACAACCACAATTTAGGGTTCACATGAGGAGTGGTCCATCAAGTGGACACTGGGGATCATCCCCCCATCAGAACTTGGCCGATCCTCTGGTGTAGGGAATCATAAGAGGTAGTAACCAAGGAGATTAAAAATTTGCTCAAACAAGGGATGCTCAAACCTTCAAAGAGTCCCTTGGGCTTCACCTGTTCTGATTGCCAAAAAGAAGGATGGCACCAACTGGGTAGTAATAGACCACCATAAGCTCAACAGCATTACCAAAAAGGACTTAAATCCCTTGCCGCGAATTGATGTTGCCTTGGATCAGTTGGGAGGAGCTCATTACTTATCAGCGATGTATTTTATCCAGTTAGTGTGAAATTGAGTTTTCTGCGGTAGAACAGGAGAAATGCGCCATTCTTACATCCAAGGGACTTTTCAACTGACCCATATGCAAAGGCTATACAATGTCCTGGCTACGTTTCAGCGGGCCATGGACACCATTCTCGGTGACCTGAAGCTGTCATGTGACTCATATACCTTGATGATATTAATGTCTTTTTGCATACATTCTCCAAGCATCTTAACCATCTGGTGGAGGTCTTCCGCCAACTTGCAGAAGCCAATTAAAAATTAAGCACGAAAATACCACTTCTTTAAGGACCAATTGGTGTACCTTGGGTTTGTGGTGGATGCGACTGGTCTGAGTCCCCAACCAGCCAAAGTGGAAGCTATTTGAAAATGATCCTGCCAAGCAGCAAACGCAATGTACAGTTATTTTTGGGGATGGTAATCTACTACTGACGCTTCATCACTAAATTCAGTTGTATTGGAGAAACGTTGTTTGAGTTAGTAAATAAGGCTGCCCCATTTATGTGGACATAACGCCGCCAATGATCATTTAATTTACTTTGAATGGCATTAATTAGCGCGCCAATGCTGCGTTACCCTAATTTTGATAAAGAGTTTATTGTTCAGACAGATGCGTCCCTTTCCGCCTTTGGGGAGATCCTATCCCAAAAAAATGATGCAGGGGAGGAGCACCCAGTGGCGTAATGCAGTCAATGCCTCAATTGCCACAAACGCAATTACACTGTGACTGAGTGGGAGTGCTTAGCAATGATATATGTGTATAAGCAATTTAGGGTGTACCTGCATGAGTGAAGTTTAAAGTCATTATGGATCACGTTTCATAGTGCTGGTTGCATAACTTCATGGAGCCTGAAGGGCGCCTATCCTGATGGGCCCTCAAACTACAGGATTTTGACTTCAAAATTCTTTACCAATCCATGGCAAAACACCAGAATGCTGTTTGCTTATTGAGATTATTCATGATTGCGGTTATGGTGGATCTAAGTGACATAACGTTCGATATGATGGCTAGTGGCAAGTATGGCAATATATCGCCTCTAGTAATCAAAGTATTGGATGGAATAAGGGCCAATACATTCCAGAAAAACGGTGAATTGTATAAGCAATTAGAGGACAATACTGTGAATATCCCCAAGCCTTCTGCCAGGTCTAATATTATTATGAGCGCACACCAAGCTTTTGGACATGGTGGAATATGTAAGACCCTGAAATTGCTGTGACCATGATACTATTGGGAGATAATAAAATTTGACGTGCTTGAAACTATTTCCTGCTGCCACCAGTGCTAAGTGGAAAAGCTGTTCTGCCATAAGACCTCATACCGGTTAGTCAAACAACATTTTGATTGGCATATGGTTTCCCTGGATGTCGTTGACCCTCTACCAACGGGAGCTAACCAGTCCAAGTACATTCTGGTGGCTATTGTCCACTGACCAGGTGGGTTGAAGCATGGGCGATACAGGATTTGGGGGCGGTCACAGTGGCCAAGTTTGTCATGGAATATATTATCCTGTAAAATGGCTGCCCTCAGTTCGTTCTCACCAATAATGGAATCAACTTCACCTTGCACATCCTGTTAAAGTTAAACGAGCTGATGGGCATCCGCAGGGTTCTGAAGACCCCATACCACCCTGAGTCCAATGTGATGGTTGAACGCGTTAATGGGGCCTTAGTGAACATACTACAGAATTAGTAATGGACCAATTTTCCAATTGGATCTGCCTCCTTTCCACCGCCATGTTTGCCTATAATATTAGCTACCAATTTGCCACAGGGAAGAGCCCTTTTTACTACTATATGGGCGCCACCCAGATCTTCTGGCATTGCTTTGTTCATGTGAAGAAGACAATGGTGTAATGTAATCCACCGCTTATAACTAACCTTGCAGACATATTGATCAAATAGCAAACCAAAGCATATTCTTTTAGCTTAGCCAAGAAAATCAAGAATCAGGCTGTGATCATGTAAGGCGTAGCAGGTTGGCTCAGTTAAAAGATGGTGATATGGTTCTTTTCCATGATCAACATGGGTTCAGGTGGAAACACAAGTTGGCTAGTATTTGGAATGGTCAGTTTAAGTTATAGAGAAAACTGGGTCAACGCCTTTACCATCAAGGACCCTGCAAGTGGTCATATTACTAACTGAGAACATGCAAAGTTCCTCTGGCCATATAAGCAATAGGGGCCTTATCATCCTGTCAAGGGGGTAATGTCAAGATTTTGATATGAATAGAAGATAAGCCTGAAATAGCTATGGCATATTGGGAAAAATCTGTCAAACATGATATTAGTTATTATTATTTTAGCGCCTTGAGTTGAGGAGATTTTGGGTTAAATTAAGGTTATTATTAAATTGCCTTCAAATAGGGTGATAAGGCAATATCAACAATTGATGAATATTGGTATGATTGCTTCAAACTAAGGAAAAATGGGAAACTAATACCATACTCTGCTGGAACCAATGAGATATGGTGGAACTGATTACCAAATCAAGAAAATGGTATCATCTGAAGACATTGGGTTATAAGCGAGATGAGGCAATTGAAGAAGGTTGGTTGTTAGTATTTTAGATTGAGCGGAACAGCAAAAATACAGTGGATATATTAGATAGATAGTGTCGTTTGGAGCGGATAGCTCTATATTTTATTATATTATATTTTTAAGTGTGTCTGCGGACTGACAATATTCATATCATCTGTCTATTTGCTCAGTGGGTTTGACCCTGTGTAAACTATCCAGTAATTTTAATGATTCCGCCAAATTTATAACATCATGCATATTAAGCTCAATGAATATGACTGAACTGAGTTGGGCATATTACAAAAAAGCGTTGAAAATCTGGCTGCCAAGCCAGTAGGGCCGAATTATGAGGAGTATTTTAAACAAACTCATGGAGAATTTTTAAACTCCAGTCAATAGTTTCATCATACAAGCCAAGAAAATCAAACTTGCTAAGGAAAAACAAGTTTCTAAACCTATTTATCAGCAACATATGAACATGTTGCTGATATGACTGAAGATGTGAAGCATATACTGGCTTTTCAAATTACCTTAATAAAAGAACGTGAGATTCAAAAAAGGAAGTCGATGCCCTAAAGGAAAAAAGTTGCAACTTTTTGACCAGTCCTCGAGGAAGGAGAGCAATAAAACCTCTAAGTATTTTGGCAGAAAACAACTGAGGAAATTAAATAAGGCCCAAATTCAGGAGTTTGAATCAAACAGTTCAGAACGATTCCATGAGGCAGAATCTTCAGGGGTTGAGATGGATGCTGAAATGTATATTTTAGATGTTTGTTTGAAGCCCAAAATTTTTGCTTCCATCCCAACTCTGGATAACACTTGTCACAAATGTGGACCAATTCTAGAAGATTCCCCAAGATGTTTGAACCATAGATGAACCATAACTCCCTTTGGAAATTCTGGACGTGATGACTTTAAGACCTTGAAATATTCCAAGATTTGAATAAAGAAGGAAATGTACATTCTTTCCTAAAGCTTTTCAAAAAAGCTATGGGAGGTGAATCTGATCATGCAAAGTCTAAAGATCACATCAATTGCCTGGATTCCCATAGTGTTGATCTTGTTATGCCCTATCTGGGTGACGATTGGTTTTATTTAGTTGCAAAAAACGCCATAATAAGAAAATTCGGGGGCTTGATAAACTATCATCCTGAAAAACAGTCCTGCTAAATATTAAATTACAGAGTAATGAGTCCATCAGAGACTTTGCAGATAGATTCTTCCTTGAGGCTCAGGTCCTACTCTGTTCTAATGCTATAAACAAATTTGATGCAAAGATTGCCATGCAGCATGCTGTCAAACATTACCATGATTTGCAGCATGTCATGATTCTGGACTTTAATAAAACTATGAGATCATAGAGCTCACGGATTATTTGAGACAGTGCACAAGTCTTTTTGACGCCCCTAATCAGCTCAAAGAGCAATTAATACTTATTTTCAGGACTAAAAAATACAAATTCAAAATGTACAGGGAAAAACAATTGGCCCATAAAATCAGAAAAATGATCAGCAAACAGGGCTGATTACCCACCATAATTGTGGCTGAAAGGGACATTTTAATAGTTAGTGCTACAGATGGTCAAATAAAGAAACTGGAGTCAATGTGGTCTTAAAGGTTAACAATAAAGAAAAGATGGGAAAAGAGAAAATGGAGAAGAGGCATAATGCTCTATCTCCATCAATGTCCTAACATATAATTCACCCAACCCTGGAAAGCTTTTCTTGGCTGCTGAAGTGGCTGAAAATAGCCTACACCACATCATGACTAATGATAGACATATGGTCACAACCAGATCCTGGAAAGGCCAAAAGTCAAGAGAAGTTTAAGACGAAGCCCAAATAGAGGTAGCTAAACCTTACGCTAAGCAAATTATGGACCATGGCCTTGATCCTCATACTAATCGCTCCCATGATCTGTCCTCTTTAAAGGATGTGAAGATTGTAATCTCCCCGAAGACTCTGGAGGAAAACTTTCCTAAAATCTGTTCTTGCCTTAATTCACACTTGGAGTAAGGCAAGCCTGAATCTATTCACCTAATAAACACTTCTGAACCCTACTCTGAGTGTACTTATACCAATATTGATGTCAATAATGTCCGTGTTTGGGCCATTATTGAAAGTGCACTCCTTTAAATATTGTCAGCACTAAGTTGGTAAAGAAGTTGGGGAGTATCTCTGGATGTTGCCCATGATCAAGAATAAGGCACTTTGGGAGAACATACCACTAGAGCACTTGGGGCATATAGTGCCTTACCTATAAGGTTTAGATCTATAGTAGTCTCCTCTCTGGATATAGTTCTGCCTAATCAGAACTATGAGGTACTTATTGGTACCAATTTTATGAGATGAAATGGAATGGTTACTAGTCATAAGGATGACTCTTTAACTATCCTGAACCAAAACATCCTGATTTACTATACAAAAAAGCAAAATTGGGACTGAAAAACCCAATCAATTTTAATTTGGCCTATCAGGATGGAATTGTCCCCATAAACTACTCTAAATTTAAGCACTGTGTCAAGCCTCTACCAACGCAAATCCATAATTATAAGGGCATACCCCTTTGAGAAAACAGTGAGATAACTCAGGACTCTGGAATGCAGGTTATACCTGATGGGGCTAACAATTTAGATCCTAGAAGGACTCTATGGCAAAGTTTATCAACCATGGTCCCAAAAACGACTTGAACCTAACATAGCACCCAGGATAATTATTACTGGGCATCAAAAAATCAGTATACTCTGTACAAACATGCAGAACTTGTCCATTATCATCAAAAGGCACCAAGTGGTGGCCTATCTCCATTTGATTCCTGTAATGGAGATTTGATTGTTTCAAGAGTTTAGAACCCTGGATGAGCTAGGGCTTCCTGATGATGAGTTAATTTATGTTCATTATGTCATATTTATGGCCGATTTACTTGAACTAAAATAACAGGAGAAGGACCAAGGTCGAGAAATATTCAAAAAATACCATGAAATATTTGTCAAGGATGATTTTGACTTGGGATGCACAAGAGGAGTAGCCCATATGATAGATACGGTGGATCATATACCTATCCAATTAAGGCTGATTAGACTTTTTGAAAACTGCTGAGTAGGTTGTATCCAAATAGTTTAAGGAACTTCTTGACTGCAGTATTCTAATACCATCCAATAGTCCATGGGCTGCACCAATTCTAATTGTAAAAGAGAAGACAGGAGCAACAGGGTTGTTATTGGCTACCAGAAGCTTAACAACGTTACAAAAAAGGATTCCTATCCTCTTCCGCATATTGATAATGCCCTAGATAGGCTTGGGGGTGCCAAGTTCTTTTCAGCAATGGATATAATTAGTGGGTATTGGTAGATTGACATTACCAAAGCTGAACGAGAAAAGTGCGCCATTATTACTCAGGAGGAAATATTCAACCAAGAAGGATGCCCCAAGGACTCTGTAATGCTCCAGAGACTTTCCAGAGTGCAATGGGCACCATATTGGGCGATCTTAAATTGTCATGCGTACTAGTATATTTAGATGATATCAAAATTTTCAGTCACACTTTCAATAAACACCTAGAACATCTGAAAGAGGTTTTAAAAAGATTAGCGGATTCAAACTTAAAGATTAAGCCCTGGAAGTGTCACTTCTTTAAGGACCAACTAGAGTACCTTGGTTTTGTAATTGATAAAGAAGGTCTTTGGCCACAACCAGCCAAATTGAAAGTAATATCTAAGATGAAGAGGCCCAAATCCAAGCGGAACATTCAAGTATTTTTGGATATGATTGGGTACTATCGCCAATTTATTGCTGACTTTACTCAATTTGGAAGACCCTTGTTTTATCTACTTAAGGATATGGTCCCTTTTGAGTGGAATTTGGGCTGCCAGGAAAAATTCAAGTAGTTTCGCTTGGCCCTATTAGTTGAACCAGTATTGTACTATCCTGATTTTGACCAATAGTTTACTGTTCAGATGGATGCATCATTTACAGAAGTTGGAGATGTTTTGTCCCAAGTTGGAGAAGATGGCAAAGAGCACCCAGTGGCCTATGCTTTTCAGACCCTAAATGCCCATGAGAGAAATTATATGGTGACAGAAAGGGAATGTTTGGCAGTAATATATACCTATAAACAGTTCCAAGTATATCTTCATGGGACGCATTTTACCATGTTTACTGATCATGCATCCCTAAGCTGCCTTAGTAATTTTAAGGAGCCAGAAGGACGTTTGGCTTTATGGCACTTAAACAGCAGGCTTATGAGTATAATACTAAGCACTGGTCTAGTGCTAAGAATCAGAATGCTGATTGCTTGTCTCGTCTACCCATTGTAGCAACTCTCTGTCAGTCTGAAGATGCTTTATTCCAGAAAATGGTTAGTGGAGCTTTCGTTGATAATCCTGAAGCAGTCCAAAAAATTCTCTCTGAACTAAGAAAGGACACCCACATTGAAAAAGGAGACTTTTAAGATGATTGATGGGAAGAAATATCTTTTTTCCCATCCCTCAGAAGAGCAGATATAATTAAGGCTACTTATAAAGACACCATCCACAGAGGATTCAAGAAAACAAAAGAGAAGCTCAAGCAATATTATTATTAGGAATATATGCAAATCAACATCCATGAAACCTTGAGTCGTTGCCAAGAGTGCCAATGGTAAAAGCCCTTCTGAAAGCTACTTAAATCAACTTGTTTGGCCCAAATTCGCTTGGCACACTATATTTATAGATGTGGTCAGACCCCTCCCAATTAGCAATGTGAAAGCCAAATATATTATTGTAGCAATCAATCGCTTAACAAAATGGGTCAAAGCAAGGGTTAATTGGGACTTAAGAGCCTCAATTACAGCTATAGTCATCTTGGAGCAAGTTATTCATCAGCATGTATGTCCTCAATTCATAGTAACAGATAATGGCACAAATTTCACTTAAGTTATTCTACAGAAGCTCAATGAGTTAATAGTGTGAGTGGTGTTCTTTCAACTTCATACCACACAGAAACAAATGATGCGTGATATGAGTTAATATTACACTTGTCAATATCCTAAGGAAGCTGACTTCCCAGAAGCCCTCAAAATGGAGTACATTCTTCAATGTATCCATTTTTGCCTATAACATCTCTTTCCATTCAGCCACAAAGATGTTTCCTTTTCAACTTCTATATGGGTAACATCCAGCTTTACCACCGTTGTTGTATTCTTTGCTATAAGCCCTAAGAGTTAAGCTATTCTCAGTATGTCAAGCGTCTGAAGAAACCTTAGTAAAACTGAAAGCCCAGGCTTTTGATAATAACTTCAACTTCATAAGGCACAACATGCAAAAGATCAAAAAATTTGGTATAATCTTCCCAAATTCTCTGTGGGTGATAAGATATTATTTTTTGTACCGATGGATTGTGTCAAACTCACAAGTTAAATTTCATTTGGTTAGGTCATTTGAAGTAATTGAAAAATGTCAAACTTCGCCTACACTATTGAGGAGAAAAATTTGGGGCATCTATATAATTGAGTCCATGCTAAGTTCCTAAGAAAGTATCAGAAATGGGCTGATTAGAAGAAAATTAATAAAAAAATAATACACAATTATATGTAAATAATAAATATGGAAAAAATAAATAATAAAATAAGAATATAATAAATAAAAATATATTATTTAAAAAAATATAAAATATATAATATAATAGTAAAAAATAATATATAATAAAATAGAAATTTATTGGTAAATAAATTAATCCTCTAGGTTTTTATGTCTCTGCTTCAAAGGGGGAGGTGACTTGGGACCTGATTCTTCCTCTTTGTGCAACAATTCAGCCCAATCTAGTTGCTGAGAAACAAGGAAAAGGGCCATATCAGCATAGAGCCAGATGCGCCGCATACTTGTTGTATCCAATTCCCAGCAAATTATTGGGAGGTGATACAAAACTGTTAACTGTGGCTAAATCAAGCCCACAATTGGGTGATAAACAAACGCCCAGAAGAAGATAGTTCACCAAAAAAATCACTCTGGTACTAATACATTTCTGGGGTCACCAGTTGGACACAAAGTACTTGAGTTTTTCACCATTTGATAAGGGGGAACATGCAACTACTATCCTGAAGGCATCTGGTCAGGAACTATATGCATAAGGTGGCTGAGTAAGGCTTTTTGGAGATATTCGTCCATGCTATCTTGATGTAAAGCCTCAAAAGCTACCCAAACATCTAAATGGAAACAAACATCCTGAACATTGTGGGTATTTAGACCCAAGGAAAAGCGATATTAGACCTATTCAAAAAGTGGTGCAGACTAGGAACTGAGGACCTCCTCCACAAAGCCGTCAACTTGGACAAATCTTGACATTGTACGTTTATATCCTATGCAAGAAAAAGACAAATGAGGTTGGGACCATCTAGTACTAAAAAAAAGACAAATGAGGTTATAAAGCTGCTCATATTCGTCAGGGAACTGGAGTTTAGGAGGTAGCTGAGGGGAAAGAACCAGGCCAAAGGTGTGGAAACTAGGCCAAGTGATTTAAAAACAAAGAGACGTCCTAAACGGTCAATATTGTGTTTCCATATAGTTTATGGAGCAAAACGCACGCAAAACTGGCCACAACCATCAGGTACAAGAGGCCCTGAGAGCTGGGAAGAAAGGCGTAAAATCTAGGGAAAATGGTAGCAAAACAAGAAGAGGTGGAGCCATCAGAATAGGTGGTGGAATGGGTGGATAACTCACGTACAGCATTAGGCATTGATAAGAGCGGAAAATAAACTCCAGCCATTGCAGAACTTTGTAGAGGTGTATTTTTTATTGAAAATAACCAAAAAACAGGAAACGTGCCCAGAATCCTAAACTGTATTAAAATGATAAGTTTATCTGAGAAAAGCATAGCCTTTCTCTGCTTAGGACTTGATTTACAGGAGGTTGATCCATGAAGGTCCCAAATGGTTATTTAAACCTGATATGAACCACAAATTCGTCATTCTTCAATAAAATAAAAGAAATTTGAATTTGGTCGAGTTCTGTAACCTCATATCTTGTAATTTTCTGGGTTCTAAGTTCGATTCCTACCTGGTTTTTCGCTTCAGATGAGCCGTTTTCCTCTCCCTAGCTGGCAAAACCATAACCCATTTTTGTCAATGACCTTAGAAAAGTCATCAGTGACCCTTAGAGGTTCTGGTATTCGCCCAAAAGGGCTTGTTGGACTTGGCTTTGGAGGGGTGGCTAATTCTAGAAATTATGTCATTAGCTGTGACAATATTTGGCCCTCATTTTGTCAAGAAGTTGACCATGACGCATATAATTGGATGATCCCAGAACTGCATTATATGCTTAAGACATCTGAAAATGGCTGAGGGCGAAGATAAACTCTGCCATAAGATCACCATCTTGATATATGGATTGCATTGAAAAATTTGCCTTGAGGATTAAACATGCAGCCAAAAGTGTCTGATGGAAGGATTTTTGAAAAATGCAACTGAAGTTCATAACCCACCAATTCTTGAGTATGCTCAATGTCAGGACTAGCCTGATCCTCAATAATAGTCTCATCCTGAGTAGATAACATTAATATTGGCACAGGAACAAGTTGACCCAACTGTGACATCTGAAGGGAGCCTATGAACATATACATCTTCATAGTTCTATCTGATTGGTTACACTGAAAATGATGTTTAGAATTGAGAGAAGTGACGAAATTGTTGTAGGCTGAGGAAGAGCTGTTTACAGACATTGAAGATAGAATTGGGAAAACTCAGGGTTTATATTACAGTCAAATGGGGTATTGGGTTTCTGCAAGATGCGCTCGTTGGTGCTAATGCTGGGAAACTTAATAAGAGGCTGACTGCATGAGGCTAGGGTCAGCCAAGAGGACAGGGCGTCTCTAGGCGCAAAGTTGGATGTGACTTTAATCATTATAATAAATTAAACTTAAATAAAAATAAGATAAAAATATATCCTATATAAAAAGGTAATTTATTAGACTAACATACATAGCTTTTTATAGGGTGCATAAGGACACGGTGCCTCAAAGATTGTTGTGGCCCCATCCATTTAGGATCTCTATTGGTCTTCTGGATTGACCACCATATTGAACCTTACTTGGATCTCACCGCCCTTGTGACCATCTTAATGGAAACCCCGCTTCACATGACTCAAGGAATGGGGATGTAATGATTCCCCAAATTTGGAGTAATTTATATAAAGCCCCAAATTTGGTATATCTGCTAATAATATAGATTTGAACCCCATAACTAAAAATTATTGAGCCATTTGGGATTTATATCCCTTAACGGAGGTATTGATCCTTCCCCTGGACAAGGCTTTCACCTTACCCAGGGAAAATCCTGATAGAGCCCCCTCCAAGCCTTGTCCTATGTGAGCAAGTTGTAGCCTGAGGGTACAGGTAGATGGAGGACTCAAGTTCAGGGGCGTACGAAGCCTCAGGCTTGATGCAGACCAGGTTAATGATGCCGGTGCTGTGGAATGAGGCCACCCCAATATCATCAACAGTAAAGCAATGGACAACGAGGGCGCTGCAGATTGGGGTGACGCTGGTATCTAGCTGGTAGAATTTTTCCCCAATGGTTGAGCGCAGCATGCTCTTGGAGGTAAGACTCTGTGGTAAAGCACTTATATCGTTCAACAAGTTCCTCAATCCGTGATCTGCTGCTGTCTGAGCAATCTAGTCTTTTGAGATGTCTGGCTTTGAGCTGCCTTCTGGTTTCGAGTTAAATCTCCTTGAGGTCAAATAACTCAAGCCTAAGCTGCAAGTTGTCAACCTTGAGCATTTTGATCTGGTCAGTCTTCTCCAAGATTTCTGACTGCAAGCCAAATAGCAGCCTCCATTCCTGGATAACTTCTGATTTGGAGGCTTTCAACTCCGCCTCCAATTGCATTATCCTTTTTCACATCTCCTGCGCCATCTTGGCCATGCAGGTCTCGGCCTCTTCAAGCTTCTGGTTCAACTCGTTTGCCGTTCTAAACCTGGAAACTTTTAATCATATTATCATCCAATAGATACAGGTAAAGTTCAGAAGAAATGTTGTCACCAATGAGCTGCATAGGCAAGTGATCTCACGAGCTTATGATGACCAAACAACAGTAGGGTGTCGCCCCTTGAAGGTTTCAACAGGGAGACCTCTTCAAGTGGCGTCAATCCACCATCTTGGGATTGAGGAGATCAGATCTCACTTGCAACTGAAAGCAATCTGTGTGACAAACTTTGAGAAGGAAATGCAAAGTGAGACAAAAGGTTGGCATTAGTAGCATAGGAAATGTCAGCCGGTTTCTTGAGCTTCACTGTTTCAGGACTCTTTTTTTCATTAATATCAGCGCTATCCCAATCTGAGGGCTGAACCAAGTAATCTTAGTAACTTGTTGTAGCAATATCTGGCCTGATCTCTGGAGGGGAGCTGTCAAAGTCGGAAAGTGGTAGGGTTTCTGGAAAGGAGTCATCAAGATTATCCCAAATGGTGCAAAGGTAAGTCTCAGATATTTTTCCTTGCATTTGTATCACATCGTCGCACCAAATGTTTTTGAGGCTTCCCAAATATTTCTGAAGTTTGTTGCCCTTATTGAAATTGAAAACTTGTTCTTGACTTGTCCCTATTTTGGCAAATTTGGTGTTGTTGATGCTTGCTGGCCACATTTGATTTGTCATTCAGCACTTTTGGGCTCAAATTGGCTATGTGCTTTGTTTCCACTTTCTGCTTGGAAGCAGCAGAGTGTGAAATGACATTGAGAGGATAATTTTGTTATTTATTAACTAAATAAATATTAGCGTTATTATTCAAATTAATTGTTTTTATTAAGTTTGAGCACTTAGAATATTTTGATTTTCTTTTTTCAATTGGAGGATGTGTTGTAGCTTGGCCGGTTTCTTTTTGATTTTGCTCAAAGCTGAGAGAAGCTTGAACATTTTTCTCTCATCACAATAGATAGGTCCTAGCATCCAATAGTCATTCCGCCAAGTAATATTTTCAAAAGATTTTTCTCTCCTAGCATCCCACATCCTCTTGAAATGTGATGCTTGATCCCTTTAATAAAATATTGCATTCATTAATCTTTTTTATTTATGATGCTGGCACCTTTCCTAAATAGAATATTTTTCAATTTCTTCAGGTATACTTAACAGGTCAAGAAAAGGTTTAAACTGACTGGGAGTTCTGAAGTGTACAAAGTATTCTGGGACAACTCAAATGATTTCTTTGGAAAGTTGTTCTCCACTGCTACTGGATCTTGGCTGTTCCAGAGTAGTAGGTCAGAAGATCAGCGTCCAGTTTGCTTGCGTGGGTTGGTTTTAGCCAAGCTTGAGGGTAACTACTCAGGGTGCGCCTTGGAAGCCGCCCCTGTAGTGAGCACCAAATATAAGGTTTCTGCCAGATGCACTCACTGGTGCTAACGCTGGGAAACCCAATAAGGGGGCTGACTGCATGAGGATAGGGTCAGCCAAGAGGACAGGGGGCTCAAGGCACATAATTGGGCGAGACTTAATCATTAGAATATATTAAACTTAAATATAAATAAGATAGAATTATATCCTGTAGAAAAGTACTTTATTAGACTAACATACATTGCTTTTTATAGGGTGCATAAGGACACGGTGCCTCAAAGATTGTTGTGGCCCCATCCATTTAGGATCTCTATTGGTCTTCTGGATTGACCACCATTTTGAACCATACTCAGATCTTGCCACCCTCATGACTAGCTTAATGGAAACCCCACTTCACATGACTCAAGTAATTGGGATGTAACAATTTCTTAATTCAGATTAATTCATATAAAGCCCCTTTTTGGTAAATCTGCTAATAATATAGATTCAAACCCCAAAACCAAAGTTATCAAGCCATTCAGGATTTATGCCACTTGAATGGAGGTATCAATCTTTCCCATGGATATGGTTTTCACCTAACCCAGGGAAAATTCTGACAGGAGGGAATTGTTAGATTTTGATGGTTGACTTAAAATAAACACTTAAAGAGAACCATTAGTGCCAATAGATTACTCCCATTGATGGATATTTGATTCTTCTCAATTAATCTGCATAATCTGATAAATCAGATTCACCTCAAAACTGCCTTAATTGCATCTAAATAACCTGATTATTGTAGTTAATAAAAACTATAATATAATGTTATTAAGGCTAATTATGGGACCCAATTGGGTGAATTAAGTGGGTTTACGGCACAAAAATAATTGCATTTCAAAATTTAACGCAAAAATGATTAATAAATTTTAATTTTTATATATGTCGATCATTATAATTGCACAATAGTACATGCACATGGATGGCCTAAACAGGAAGTACCTATACTATAGAGAGGCCTGCTGACCTCACAATTAGGGGTGCCCCATATTTGAATTCCTTATATTATTTTCCCAATTTATTGTATTTCGTCAGCTTTATGACAAACCATAGTTGGGATGGTTAAAAGGCGAATATACACTGCTGAGTTGCTAATATTAAACCTAAAATCTTCCCAATTATGAGAGTAGTAGTGCCTCCATTTGGGCTGAAATGATTGTAATTAAAAAAATCAAGGGCTGAAATAACTTGGGTGTTTTTTATAACCACTTCCATAATCCTTAGCAGATTGGCATGGCTTTAATGGACTCATCTAATAGATGAGTATGGCCAAGAGATGCCTCAGAGGTATAAAATACTGGCGCCTTGCCCTAAAATAAAATTCATCATATTTCCATTTAATTATAGTTTTGTCTTATATCATCTTATATTCATTTGATATTCATATTAAGCCTTGCAGACAAGCGTTCATGGGAGCTTGCCATTATTACCTGATTCTGGAGAGTTTCCATTTAGATAGTCAAAAATGCTCAGAAGAAACCAAAAAAGTAAAGTATTATTGTCTAGCTTTGTGAGCTTCTGAATGGCTAGAAATTATTATAAGACACATAGCATAAATTGAGGATATATCAGCCAAAACTCTTCCCAACTATTGAACAGGATTATTTAATGAGCGAGTAAATCCTCAAAATTTCACAAGCTTGATAAAGTATCAAAAAATAGGAAAACCATCTTTAATAGCAACAGATAAACTAAAATCACTTAAAGTAGTAGATATTGTAACTCTAAAAAGTGAGGCTTCACCTAGACTAGGATGAATCCAGATAGAGTCCCCTCTAAGCCTCAACTGGGGGTGACAATGATTCTAATTTGGTGAATCTGAAGTTACCGCTAACATGTGCCTTGGTAACTTGGGCACTTGAGTTGAGGTTTGTCTGTTCCATGCTGTTGGGATTTAGTTTAGCACAAACTGGAGAGATCTCAACAAGGGAAAGAAAACAAGAGGGTTAAGATCATCAGGAAAAGTAAGTCACAGTAAACTGCTGATTAGGCTGAGAGGATGGATCTTTAAAGTTGTTTTGGGTCAGCGAGGTATAGAGTGCTTTGGATTATTGTGATGACAAAGAGCACAAAAAATGGTAATGCGTGGCATTAGCCTTGGATAGTGCATAAGATACAATTGATGGTTCATTCACCTTCACAGGAGATTTCTGATGGAGGCGTGGACACCAGATACAACATGGTGAACCAGTGATAATGGCGAGGAGCGGAGTAGTGAACCTGCTGGATGGGGGTACGTGGTTCTGGGGGAGATTATGGTCAGGAGGTCAACATTAATATGAAGTTTCACTTCAGGGGACTGACTGGACTCAGCAGGCTAATATTGATGTGGTAAGAACGAAGCAAAAGCTTTCCCAAATGAAAAAGAACCTCTGTTTTAATTTCATCATAGAGCTGATAAGCTAGCAGAATAAGGAGACTGCAGGCAGGGACAGCTCAGCACACAGCCACTTAATATCACTATGATACAAGGTAAAAAGTGATATTAAGTAAAGGGAGCGATGGCATGGCTGTTGCAAGTAGATTTAAAATTTGCTTGCCCAAAGCAAACCTTTAAAAACCATTTTTTGGGTCAGAGGCCCATGAGAACTTAGTAAAACAAATTCAGAGAAATATTGAGCCTAAGATAATGTAAAACATAAATATACTACAATAAAATAACGTTTTATTTTGTCATTATCTGTTGGTTTTTGTTTGTTTGTATAGTTTTTTAAGAATATATCATTTGTTTAAATTAATAATTAAATATTATACTTTTGTAAAAATTTACTTAAGTGGTTGTTTTGGTAAGCAGCCCAGTAACCTTTTTACTGCACATCTTTGGTTTCCTCATGCACTTTGTTGCATTGTATATAATAAATTATTAATCAATAATAGTATGGAGACTATTATCCATAGTTGAGAGTGATTTATATTTTGGCCCAACGGTCAGCCAGTATTCCCAATTAAATACTTGATAAGTCATACTCATTGGGATTTGTTCCCTATGCTCTTGTCCACCTGATCTTTTCTGAGAAACCCCGGTGACAGCCTTTTTGGCCCAACACACATTCAGCAGCTATCCTTGATTTTGGCTCCTTCTTATTTAGATCCCTTCTCAGATTTTTACTCTTCTCTCTGAGAGTCTTCCAATTATTGCCCTCTGCAATAATATCCTTGAGACAGAACAACATAATAGAAGCTGATAGTTTAACTATACACCAAATCTATAATACTACTGTAAACTCTAAACTCTGTAAAGTACTTTTTTATTATAGTAGATACTAGAGAATATATATAGTGAGGATTTGGCACCCAACCCTCAGTTGACACCTCTTCAATGAAATGGCAGCAGTTACCATTGAATCACCCATCCTCATCTTGGCAGCAATGGTCTTCCCCATCCTGGCTAGGATTACTTCATTGGACATCCTCAAGATCTCAAAGGGAAAGAGTTGGAAAATGTGTCCCTAACGTTTTCTTCTCGATCCAAGTGAACCAACCATATTTGGGTAGCGACCTGCTTAGGTAATGGGAATTTTTACTCTTTATGGCAGTTCACTCAGCAACTGATTGATTTGCTAGTTGCAGGCGGCATCACTCGCCTCACAACTTGCTATTTATTCCCAATCAGTTGGTGATGAAACCCAACCAACCCCAATTGTTCCACCTGATACTTCATCAATATCAGATGCCCTTATTTTGACAGCAATCCTGCCTGATGAGATCTTAAGTATTCTTCCAGATTGATCCCTGATGGATATGCCCAGGCAATATCCAAAAATCCCCCAAAAATAGCTACCTCAAAATCAGGGTAAACAATTTTTAATTCACCTCACATTAGGTAATTATCCCCAGAAATCATAGTAATCTAGCAAGCTGGGAATATGGGTAAATATCCCAACACATTCCCCCTCCTGCCTAGATTTCCAGCGAGAAAAGGACCAGGGCATGAGAACACCGCTTTGGACATTTGGTCAAATACTTTATTACTCAAGTGGAGTACAATTGTCAATACTCAATGCTGCTCGGGATGACCTTCAGCATTTGGCTCTCTTCCTCTTCCTCCTTGATACCACCTACTAAGAGTGCAGTCCCCATGATTTCTGTCATTTCAGGTTGATTAATTTACTCATGATGATATTAGTCCCAGGATCTGGTTTTCCCCCTGTCAGGGTATATGACCCGCTGTCGTATTCAGGATTCTTGGTCCAACATCCTTGATTTCCTGATTTTCTCCTCATCCTAGACAGGAGACTCTTACTGTCGATGTTCATTTCATGGCTCAATAAAGAATACTTATTTTTATTTGCCCTTGTTCTTTCACTCATAACCTCTTGGCTCATGTTATTCCTAATTCTTCCCTTGGAGAGCTTATCCCATTAAATTTGAGATTAATTTCTCTGAAATTGAAACTTAATGGATTGTAGAGTGCATAATGTTAACTTCTATATAAGTCTAACATCCCCCTCTCATTCAGCTCATATGTTGAATTCTGAGTCACGATACCAGAAGCTCCTGAATAGTTTGTCTGATCCAGACCTCCGTCTCTTCCAGCAAATGAGTTGGGATGCTTGGCAGAACCTCTTTTATGGTCCTTCCAGGACTCATACGCCTAGTCTGGCAACAGCAGCTAGTCCTTCCATCAAATTACCAGAAAGAGTAACTAATCCCTCCAAAATCAGGTTTTCAATTGTTTTGAACTCTCAGCTGATTCTTCCTCTGCCATCAATTCCAGAGTTGGACTTCAAAACTCTCCTGGATTCAGCTCCTTTTGCTGATGCTCCAAACATCATTGTAGATGCTCCAGAGATTATGCGCTTACTCCAGATTGTTTGTTTATTGACAGATTGGACCTGCTCCCTGAGTTCCTCTTCTGACTCAGTCAATACTATAAACCTACTGTTCTGGTCTCTGAGAGCTCAATTGGTAACAGTATTCACTTTGAGCTCCCTAAACTGAACTTTGGGCCCAAGTCACCAAGGCTTTGACTTTAATGCTAAATCCCTCTGATCTAGATAACATCCTGGATTAGGATACCGCCACTTATGCTCTTTGCTTTGTTGGCCAAGTTCTTCAAAGTTGGTCCATGAAACTTCCATCCTCACCTGGGTTCCACCATTCATTCAGCTTTAGCTTTCAAGAAGCCCATAGTTACTTCTTGCAGGATGCAATCCGCTCTCTTCACAAATATCTCTTCTCCGGTGCTTCCCATTGGTATCTTCCACTGATGGCGTTGATAGGGGTATGTTTCGGCAACCCCTGTCAAGAATCTCTCTTTGTTGCCAGCCCATATGTCTAGTGTCCTTGATGAAGCCCATCGGCAGGCGCTCAGGACTAATCTTCCAGCTCCGGTACTGTATCAGGATTACTCAGGGCTATTTGCCAATTGCCTCTTTTTATACTGTTGCTTTGCAACTGCTCCTGGGTTTCACAATTGGCTTCATCTGATATCTCAATTTCCCTTCCCCTAGTTGCTTTTTAGCAGGGCTTGGCGTCCACTCAAAGAACGTGGTTTCATGTAGGTCTCGCCCTCACTAGCATCCAATTGCTTATTGATTTCTATGGGCTGTTCATTCCTACCGCAATCCATCCTCCCTCCCCCAAAAGGTGACATAGGCAGAATCATCCCCATACCAAGGACAATTAATAAAATAAAAATTATAAAATTATACTGGTTTTTTCTCTATGCGGTTTATAATATTTTTTTCCAATATCTTTTATCAATTTTTTATCTTTGTTATTCTTTTTTACTATGGGACTTAACCTTGTTTCAGTTCAGAGGTCCATCTTTACTCCCCCAAACTGGGTCTGGGTACCTAAACCTGTCAGTTTTCCATAATTCAGTGGTCCTTATTTTGGACTTAACCATCTAGATTGGTTCAGAGGTCCTTTTTGGATTTGACCTAATCATCAGGACAAGACCAACTTAATGGTTCATCAGTCCTTCAGGAACTTTTTTTCATTGATCCAACGCTTTAGATACTTAGCATGGACTCGATTCACAACTCTTCCATCCAAGAGATTCTTGATAGAGTAAGCATTGGTCGCCGTCTTGGCGATCAATTCAAACAGACCTGATCACAATGCATCTAATTTTTTTTCTTCATTTAAAACCATGCATATCACAATAAGCAACTTTTCCCCTATTTAATATTTTTCTAAGGCTGGTTGGTTCTTGTCATCCATTAATTTCGCTCATATCCTTTTCTTTAATGTTGTATCGAATGCTTACATTTGCATATCAATCAGGATACTCATCAGTCAGTTCAAGTATTGCTCATTACTCATACCAACGTAGGTTCCACCACCAAATATAAAATCAGCGCAACGCGGCCTTTCTTCCATATAATAATTCAAAGGCATCTTTCACATCGCCATATGATGACTAATATTGTAGGTGAATGTCACTGAAATCAGGTATATTCCCCACATGGAAGTTCTCCCTGTGACTAGCTTCCTCAGTGTCGCGGCCAGCGTTCCATTGACTCATTCTACCAGTCTGTTCGTCTCCAAATGGTATGGTACTGACACGCCTCCTCTGATCCCCATTATCTCATTTAACCTCAGGATCACATGAGAAATGAAGTTGGTCCCATTGTCACTAAGCAGGACCTGCGGACATCCATGCTGATATACCACTTGATCCAGGATGAACCTTGCAGTACTGGTAGCACTTACTCTCATTAGGGCCTTCATCTCGACCCATCTCATCAGATGGTCAATGGCAACTATAATGTACTTGACTTTTCCTGTGCCCATCATCAGCAGTTGCATCACATCAATGGACACCATGTGCCAGGCAGATCCAGGGCGGACCAGTCAGTATCCAGTTGTATTATTATGTGGTTTGTGCAGCTGGCAATACACACAACAAGCCAGATAATCCATGACATCGTAGTTGATAGATTCCCAGTAATAATACTGGCGAATATGGTCAATGTTTTCCTAAGGCCTCCATATCTGAAAACCTTGTGAGCTGCTTGTACTATCGCTGCTCTTTCTGACAGTTTCAGGAATAATATCTGCTTCACGTTGATCACCTTGAATATTTGTCCATCCAAGGTCTTGGTGTTTTCCATCAATTTCTAATGCGCACCTTAGATTTCTTGGGGCTTATCCCCGATTTTTCCTTCAACCATTCTCTGGAATAGCTCATTCACCTGCGGGTATACCAACTGGACCATTGGCAACTGTGATAAGCCTTCCGTGTTCTGGTGAGAAGCCCCCACTCGGTGGACTATCTCATAATCATAAGCCTGGAGCTTAAGTGCCCATTGGGCCAGTCATCCTTATGATTCTCTTAAATTGTGCAGCCAACTCAGCGAATAGTGGTCCATCACCACCTTAAATTGCATTCCATGGACAAATTTCTGAAACTTTTGCATTAGTAAATGACTGAAAGGCATTCCCATTCAGTCACAGTGTAGTTTCTCTCAGCGGCTGAGAGAGTGTCTGGCTCACATATGCCACTGGATGTTCGTCCCCAAGTTCGTCTACTTGCTCAGTATGGCACCAATCGCCATCAATTAAGCATCAGTTTTAATAATAAACTCCTAATTGAAAATTAGATATTTCAGAATTGGCAAATCTATCAAATAATGACGTAACTCATCAAAGGAGTCCTGGGCCTCTTCATTCCATATGAATCCTTTTTTTGGATCCTTTAATAAATGGAATAATGGCTTGGCTATTTGGGCGAAGTCCCAAATAAATCTTCTATAGTATCTGACCATCCCAAGGAACACTTGGATGTCTCAGACACTCTTCAGTACAGCCATACGTTCTATAGCTGCTATCTTCTGGGTTTGCAGCTACAATCCACTGGAGTTGATTACGAATCCCAGGTGTTCCAACTCTTTCTTAAAGAAGTGGCACTTCCTTGCCTTGATCTTCAGATTAGCCATGGACAGTCGCTTAAATACTTCTTCCAAGTGGTGGAGATGATCAGTAAATGCCTTACTGAACACGTTTATATCATCCAGATATACCAGGACGCATGGAAACTTCAAGTAGCTTAGTATCACATCCATGGCCCTCTGAAACGTTGCAGGCGCATTGCATAGACCCTGGGAAATCCTCATTGGTTGGTATAGCCCCTGAGCGGTAATAATCACGCATTTTTTCTGTTCTTCCTTTGGCAAGTAAATTTTTCAATATCCTGAGATCAGATCCATTTTGGAGAAATACTTCGCTTCTCCTAAACAATCTAGTGCATTGTCAATCCTTGGTAGGGGATACAAATCCTTATTCATAATTTTGTTCAGCCTTTGGTAGTCAATCATCACCCAGTTGCATCCATCCATCTTCTTCACGATCAGAATTGGACTCACCCAGGGACTTGATGACAGAACTAGAAGCCCATGCTTCACTAGTTTTCTGATTTCATTCTCCACTACCGCTTTGGCGTCTTTTGATCTTAAGATCGTTCTCATCCTTATCAGTAAATTTTCCCTGATGTTGACCTTGTGGATCACATCTAGTGCGCATCACAAATCATAGTCATCCTGAGTGAACACTTCCAATACTTCTCGAATAGTTTGACCACCTCCTTTTGCTGGCCTTCTGACAGATCAGCGAGTTACTCCTGATCAACCAATAGGTTGTACTTTTGGATACCCTGGCCAGTAATCCCATTTCGTCAAGAGACCCAAAATCGTGTAATCTTCTCAATTCAGCCATTGGGATCAGATGAACAAACGTGATGATCTGATTCCTCTTGATCTTCATCAGTTTTTCGCTCAAATTCGCTAAGAGAACTCAAATTTCTCCATGGCCCAGCATTATTATCCCAGGGTTCCACCCATGGCTCCATTCTGGACTTCTTCCAGGGGCTTCTGACCTCCCCATACAACAGCTCAGGAATCTCCAATGTCAACCCTGTATCAACTATCATCTATAATCTGGCCGGTATGGTCCTCTCATTCTTGATCCTTAGTGGAATTCCCCAGTTCTCTAGGATTTTTGCTGGTATTTTATGTCGCTTCTTACCAACTAATTGGTATCAAATTGGGACAATGTCATCATTGTATATTAGATTGATGAAGTTGTTTCTCTGATTCAGCGGAGCTTCACTGTCCTTCTGATATACTAATGGTAACGTCTGACCCAAGATGGTCATCATATTATTCTTGAAGTTACATTTAACTCTGTTTTCTGAAGAAACTCCGTTCCAATCAGAATGTCATAGTTTTGGTTCGCCAAAACTATTGCTGGCGCAGTTAGCACCAATGACCCAAATTGTAGTGGCAGCGCACTATACGCTCCATAAGAAATGGTGGTGTTCAGCCCAGCTGTACCATATTCTTTCTTGTGTTCCAAGTCTGGCGAGATCTTCATCCTCTATACCAGCTTGGTTGAGACAATATTGATGGGCGCTCTGCTGTTGACAATCATCCTACCTTCACTTGATTCACTTATATGTCTATATACATATACTCGAAGTATTGTAATATAGTGTTTACTAAGTGAATGGCAGCATTATTAGCCAAATCTAGGGTGTGAAACTTTTGCACCGATAATTCAGGAAATGATTCCTTTTATTGTGTTGAGGGGGATAGACAGATTAGCCTCATCCAAACGGACATCAGATAACTCTTCAGGATTCTTGGTGGTTCAGATCTTGTCTGCCAGTTGTTGGGCATACAGATGGGCAACTTCCTGGATTATCTCAGGTCGATTCTCTTTGCCCCAGCTCTGGTCATGGCATTTACATCCATATTGACCACTTGTTACAGCTGATCCTGCTCATCATCTATGAACAGATCGCTAATATCAATTTTCTTTATTCTTAATGTTGAGAGAACAGGTTTCTCCACAGCTCTAGACTGTTCCCCGTCTAGGATGCGGGCCCTTTTCCTGAATCCTTGGCAGCTGCTGTCTCTTTGCCTGGACCGCATTAATATGACCCTTTAGCTTTTTACAGTGCTTGGTGAAATGCCCTTTCACGCCACACTGATAGAAGAACTTTTGCTTCTTGTTTAGCCATCTGAATTATTCAGGCTTATTCCCCAGCACGGCTCAATTAATAGCCTCCTTAGCTCCTTCGTTTCCCTTAATGGGATTTGGATTTCATAATGGATTGGAATTGAAGATTCTATTTGGGGCATCATATGTCGCTCCTAAAGTTTTCAGGTTATCTACCATTTGCAAGGTAGTTATTTCTGTGCGAACATGGATGTCATCATATGATGCAAATTGCAATAGGGCCAAAGGGCCGCTTGCAAAGCGATTCTAGCATCAAAGTCATCCAATACTTTCGCTCCAGCCAGGATCTGTGACTCATGGTAAAACTGATACTCGAAGCTAGCGAGAGATTCATCTTTATGGAACTGGATTACCATAAAATTACTGCTTGCATTTTGACATGCATGTCAGACTCCCAAACTCCTTCATGATGGCTGCCTTTGCCTCAGCATATGACCAGCTGTACCTCTCCAGGTGAGGTAACACTAAGTTTTGACAGTTGGTGTTTAGGCAATTCATGACCGTCAACGCCTTTTGAGGATCCCCATAGCCATTCATGGTCATTTTGAACAGTCAAAAAAATGCTGGGGCGTTATCACAATGGAACGTTGGCAATTTTGCGCATTGCGCTAAATTACTCCAAGTCATTTCTGGCCGGTTCTCTTGGTTCAGCTACACAGCTAACTTGTGGAGTGACTTCGGGCATCATCTCCAAAATGGCAGCAAAAGCAGGCGGCATGTTCCTTGGGGTATTTGACTTCCCAAGTATCATGTGAGGTCTTCTTTTTTGGCATCACTTGTATTTTGGGCTCACAAGCACATCTGTGAGCTTAAGTTCCTCCACTTGTTTGATTAATCTTTTGATATCAGCACCAAATTTTCTTAAATGAATGTGCTCCGCTTCTCGCTCCATTTTTAGGTATAAGACCTCTCATATGAGGTCCCCTTCTTTCTTCTTCAACGAGTTTACTTTACCAAGTAACTCGTTCCCAAAGCTGGCTACATTCTCTACTCCTTCCTCCACCTTGGCGACTCATTCTTCCAAGGCCACAAACTCCTGATGGTCTGCTGAGTTTAAGACATTCTGGTTTACTCTGGTTAACTCAGTCCACAGTTTGCGTAGCTCTTCTTTGTACAATATTATTATAGATTCTTCACTCAATCACCCCCTGAAGTGAGCACTAACTTATAAAATTTACTTAAGTGGTTGTTTTTGGTAAGCAACCCAGTAATCTTTTTACTGCACAGCTTTGGTTTCCTCATGCACTTTGTTGCATTTTATATAATAAATTATTAATCAATAATAGTATGGAGACTATTATTCATAGTTGAGAGTGATTTATATTTTTGGCTAACGCTTGACCAGTATTCCTGATTAAATACTTGTGAAGTCATACTCATAAGGAATTGTTCCCTATGCTCTTGTCCACCTGATCTTTGTTGAGATACCCCGGTGATGGTCTCTTTTGCCCCAACACACAGTCAGCAGCTATCCTTGATTGTGGCTCCTTCTTATTTATTTTTCTCAGATTTTTACTCTTCTCTCTGAGAGTCTTCCAATTATTGCCCTCTGCAATAATATCCTTGAGACAGAACAACATAATAGAAGCTGATAGTTTAACTATACACTGAATCTATAATATTACTGTAAACTCTAAACTCTGTAAAGTACTATTTTATTATAGTATGTCCTAGGGAATATATAGTGGGGAATTTGGCTGTCCAACCCTTGGTTGACACCTCTTCTTTCAAATGGCAGCCGTTGCCATTAAATCACCCATCCTTGTCTCAGCAGCGATGGTCTTCCCCATCCTGGCTAGGATTCCGTCATTGGACATACTCAAGACCTCAAATGGAAAGAGTCAGAAAACGTGTCCCTAACGTTTTCCTCTCAATCCAAGCATATTCAACCATATTTGGCTAGCGACCTGCTTAGATAATGGGACTTATTATTCATTATGAAAGGTCACTCACCAACCAATTGATTCGCTAGTTGCAGGTGGCATCACTTGCCTCACAACTTAATCCTTAATTCCTAATCAGTCAGTGATGAAACCTGAACAATCCCAATTGGTACACCTGATAGTTAATCACTATCAGATGCCCCTATTTTGTCAGCAACTCCTCCCAATGAGATCTTAAGTATTTATCCGGATCAATTCCCAATGGATATGACCAAGCAAATAACCCGAAATCTTCCAAACATTGTTCCTCTGAAACTTGGGCCAACTGATTTCTGATTCACTTCGCCTTAGGGAATTTTCCCTAGCAATACTAGGTAATCTAGCAGGCTGGGAATATGGGAAAAAATCCCAACAACTTTGGTGAGAAATTAGATCATCAAGAGGAGAAAAAATTGTTGTCAAGGCACTTTGGATGGTAAGTCCAGGGTAACTATAGAATATCATAAGGACTTTTTTAAAATCCTATTCTCGTTGACTGATCAGTGTGTTATTGACAACATGTAAGGTAAATTAAATATCAATCCAAGCCAAAACATTTATCCTAGCATGGCAATGAAATTGTCGAAGTGCAGGGGCGTTCAGCTCATCTTATTTTTTTGTGGAGGCATCAGCGAGGATAACCAATAATTAAATTAAAATTAAGTTATGATATTATCAGAATAGTGACAACAAGTATAGAATAGTATATCAAAATGCGTACCACAGCAATGCTTTCATAGCCACTCATGAGTCTACTTTACCACTCTGTTTTCACAATTGAATGCCCATCAAGTGTGACTTCAGTATCGCGATGTAAATTGGTTGAAGGGGCAATTTTTATCAAGTTGTTTGGAAAGGAAAATGTTGGTACTCGGATATGCCTGGTTGGACAACAAAAAGATTGAATTTTTAATCTTTGTCATAGATTCAAAAGTTCACTTAAAATCTAGGGACTTAATCTCGTTATTGGGTTCAGAGGTCCATCTTCTCTGATAAAAGTAGAACTTAGTCTAATAATAGGAGGTTCAAAAATCCAAGAGAGTGTTATCCTTAGAGTGATAGACAATTTTACCATGTCTGCTTGAAGTTCCCTTTGTAGTGACACCAATCTCTGCATTTCTGTCAATGGGACAGCCTGATAAGGAGTAGTTGGATGCTTTATTCAGGACCCAATGTAATACAATGGGATCAACCAGCTTAAGGATGGTTCAGAGGCCCAAGGAGACAATATATCTAAATTTAATAAGGCATAAGAGGTTAAGCTTATTAGGTATATAATATTACCATTTAAAATAATAGGAAATTAAAATTTATGATGAGTGGTATGTGATTACCACGTGTAATGGTGGAATTAGATTCAGAAATGTAAAAGGTGATGGCACAGTATAGGTTCCAAGTTGAATATGACTAACTTTCTTCTTTGAAGGTTGGACTGAGATCAATAATGTTAACACATTTAATGTAAGTCCAGATGACCAGCCCCTATATCTAGATAGAGAGCAAATCATTATTAGGAGTAGAAAGGGACCTAAGTCCCATTAGAGCTTTTCTTTAGGATCAGTGACCTAGCTCATGTGGTAGATGAGCGGTGAGTTACTGCTCTGGCTCCTAGAGAACATTCTACCTGCACTCATTTCCTCTTATGATCTTTTGAAAGGGCTGAAGGGGTGTTCAGAGAGGCGGTTCAGTTTAAGGCCCCTCTGCCAGGACCCACAGGCTGATCACAAGTGTGTCTTGGTCACCAATGACACTAATGAACCACCCCACTTTGTCCAAATTCCTATATAAGCCCATTTTCGTCTAAAAAAGCTGGATCAGTTTATTTAAATGGTCCAGATTGCGTAATGAACCCGCAGATTATGCAATTTTTGCCCAAAATCTGTACAATTAATAATATTGAGAGGATGGGTCTGACGGAACTGGCATTAACAACTTACCCATTCAGTGAAATCTCTTCAAGTTTGGGAGTACTCTGATAATTTTCTCCATTATATGATGGACATGTCATAATTTTCATGACGCCATCCAAGACCTCTGACGCCTTTTCCCTACACTCAAACCATCATTTTAAGCCTATTCTGCTAATTGGGGTGCTTGAGTGGCTTTGCCATCCCTAACACTCTGTGCTCCTTTTCCCACCCCACTATATAGGCAACCGCCCTCTTTAAGGTAGTTTGTCAATTCAATTCTTTAACTATCCTTTCTTACAATTTACTAAGATTAAAAACCGCAATTTTTTTTTACTCTTTGTTGTAAAATCTTCCTCCAAGTTTCCTTGCTAATTTAAAATTTGTCTGGCAATGCATTCCGCCATGCACAAAAAATGGAAATCACCATGTGATCGTTATGACCTGCAGATCCGTTGTTGCTCCCCACCTTCCATGAGATAGTGGATGACTACCTCCTTAATTATGTTAAATAATCCATTGTTCAAAACATGGAGGCCATCAACAGCCTTTTTTCAAATTGATCTTCCCAATTTTGGGCATGATCTGCTCCATTTTGGTTATTATCCATTTTACAATATCTAATAATCAAATTCATTATATTTAAGTATATTACTAAACAGCCGCAATTCTTGGAGTGTTGTCAGCCTCTATGCCTCTCTTACCCTTGAGGTTGCCCAAGCAAGTCCCAGGGTTGTCCCTACTGCAGCCTTCTGACATGTTGTAGGGGCCTTTGGTATGTTACTTGTTATAATTTTTGGTATTGTAGAGATCTGCCACAAGGGTTGCACAGGTCAAACCCACTGAGCAATGGGAGGATAATGTGAGGAAGTTGTTGGTCTTTCAAACAGACTGAAAATATAAGAACATAGGAGCAATCGCCCTGACAACATTTTTATTTATTTTTATAAATACATTGACTCTTTGCTGTTCCGCTCTCTCTACTACTAGCTAACTCCTCCTTTCAATCGCCCATCTCACTTATATACCAGCGACTTCAGATGTTTCCACTCTCATAGTTTAGACTATCTTATTCCACCAATTCTCCTTGATTTTGGCTTGTTTTTTTCAGCTCTCTATCCCCTAATTTAAGGCGATCTAATATGTATTTGTCAAATGTTGACATCGCTTTATCACCTTATTTGGTGAAATCCAATAACAACCTGTTAAAACCCAATATTGCCTCATCTCGAGGCACTCAAATAATCATAACTAATAACATAGTAAATGGATTCTTCCCAATAAGCCATAGCTATTTCAGGATTATTATCCAGCCATATTGGAATCACGTTATTACCCCCTTGACTAGACAATAAGGCTCCTATTGTTTATATGGCCAGAGGAATTTTGTGTGTGCTCAGTTAACAATCTGACCGCTTGCAGGGTCCTTGATGGTATAGGCGTCAACCCCAGTTTTCTCTATAACTTTGAATGGAGCAATCAAATACTAACCAACTTATAGCCCATCTAAACCCATGTTGATCATGGAAGAGAACCATGTCGCCCTCTTTGAACTGAGATAACCCACTACGCTAATCCTGATTAGCAGCCTGAATTTGACCTTCTTGGCAAAACTGAAGGAAAATGTTCTGGTTTACAATTTAATCAATGTGTTTGCAAGGTTAGTCAAATAATGGAGGGGTTCCATACACTGGTGTATTCTACACATGAATAAAGAAATGCCAGAAAAGTTGGGTGTCACCGTATGGTAGTTGAAAGGGGCTCTTCCTGTGGCGGAATGGTAGCTAATATTATAGGCAAACATGGCGGTGGAAAGGAGGGAACTCCAATTGGAAGGTCGATCTATTAATAATTTCCATAGTATGTTCACAAAGGTCCCATTAACCCATTGAATCATTCCATTGTACTCGGGGGTGCCATGGAGTCATCAGAACCCCATGGATGCCCATAAGCTCGTTCAGCTTGTGGATGATGTTCCTGGTGAAGTTGGTTCCTTTATCTGTAAGAATGAACTGAGGATAGCCATGTTGCTGGCTAATACATTCCATTAAAAACTTAGCCACTGTGACTGCCCCCAGATCACGTATCACCCACACTCCAACCCATCTGGTCAAGTGGTCAAGAGCCACCAGAATGTACTTGGACCAATTAGCCCCCGTTGGAAGAGGGCCAATGACATCAAGGGAAACTAAATGCCAAGCAAAATGTGGTTTTACTAGCTGGTACAAGGTCTTCCACCGGAATGACTTCTCCAGTTAGAACTGGTGGCAACAGGAAATGGTTTCAAGAATGTCAAAGTTCATCCTTTCTCAACAGTACTGAGTACACAATAACTCCATTGTCTTGCATATACCACCATTTACGACTGCCTTGTGGGTGCTCATAATAACCTTGAGCCATGCTGAGGTCATGGAAAGTTTACCACTGAATCGCCGATCTACTTATACAGTTTATCATTTTGTTAGAAGGTATCTGTTTAATCTCATTTAACACTTTGATCACTTGGGGCGGTTCATCGTCATATTTCCCACTGAGCATCTTATTGTACATCACATCACTGAGATCTGCCATCACAGTGATGGTTGGAAATTGAGATAAATAGTTGACATTCTGATGCTTTGCTCCTGGGTGATGAAGGATCTTGAAGCCATAAGCCTGCAGCTTACAGCCCATTAAGCAAAACGTCCTTCAGGCTCCTTGAGGTTTTGTAACCAACGTAATATGTGCGATCCATTATGACGTTAAACTTTACTTTAACAAGTAGCCTCTAAATTGCTTATATGCGTAGATCACCACTAAGCATTCTTGCTCAGTCATGGTATAATTATGCTCATGGCAGTTTAGACTTTGACTGCAGTATGCAACAGGATGCTCCTCTCCTTTTCATCTTTCTGAGCAAGGACCGCCCCAACAGCAGAAAGGGGTGCATTCATCTTAATGATAAACTCCCTATCGAAGTTTGGATAGCATAGCACCAGCGCATTGATCAGCGCCGTATGTAGTGTATTGAAGGCATATTGATGATGTTCCATCCATTTGAACACAGCATCTTTTTTAACGACCTAAATAGTTCCCCCAACGCAGCTAAAATTTGGGATGAAGCACCAGTAGTAACTGACTATTTTAAAAAAACCTGTATGTCATGATTACTACAAGGGGTAGTCATTTTTGGATGGCCTCCACCTTGACCAGCTATGGTTTCAGCCCCTTGGAGTCTACCACAAACCCCAAGTATTCCAACTGATCTTTGAAGAAGTTACATTTTCGAGGTTTAATTTTGATGTTTGCCTCAGAGAGTTGGCGGAATACTGCTTCTAGATGATTGAGGTGCACCAAAAAGGTTTGAAAAAAACATTGATATTGTTGAGGTATACAAGGACACATGACAGCTTCAGGTCTCCGAGGATAGTATTCATGGCTTGTTGGAACGTAGCCAGGGAGTTTCACAGCCCTTGAGGCATATGGGTTGGTTGGAAGAGGCCTATTGGATGTGATTACAATGCATTTCATCTGTTCCATCGTTGGTAAATCAATTTGCCAGTACCCTGATACTAAGCTTTTCACTGAGAAGTAACAAGCTCCCCCTAACCAATATAAACCATCAATCTGTGGCAAGGGGCATGAGTCCTTTTTGTAATACTATTGAGCTTCCAGTAGTCTATTACTACGCAGTTGGTGCCTCATTTTTTTTTACAATCAGAACAGGTGAAGCCCATGATTTTTGGATGGTCCGAGAATTCCTTGCTCCCACAACTTATCTTTTTTCTCCATGACAACATTTTCCACTTCCCTTGATTGGCGGATTGGCCAAGCCCTTATGGTGGGATGATCTCCCGTGTCCAATCAATGGACCACCCCCAAGCACACCATAGATCATGATCTTCAACAACAAAAATCTCCTTGTAATTCTGAAATAAAGTTATCACTTTGTCTTTTTGTTCTTCCAATACCCCTATTAAGTTCTTCCATGGTAATACTGTCATTACGCCAGCCAGAAGCTCGACTGTTAGGCCAAATTCATCTAAAGAACCAAAATCATGAGCCTGAAGGACATCCTCAATTGGTCAAGTGTAAATATGCCACTATTTGGTGTCAGTGGATTTGCATTGGTTCGCTCTGGAAATTCACTAACAATACCTTGATCTCTCCATGCCCTGGGAGTATAATCCCTGGAGCCACTTGAGGTTCAAGCCATGTCTAAAAATAGAGCTCAAGGGCCTCCCCAAAGAGACCAGCAGGCACTTCCGCTTCTAACTCAGTTTTTCATGAAAACTTGGTGTCCAGAAGGAATAGATATAGGCCCTGCAGCTCGGAGAGGTAACCCTTGGTATTCATATATCTGATGAGGAAGGGGCCAAGTCTTACTTTTTAATTGATGATAGCGAACTGGAATCACCCCATCACTATATGCAGGGTTTATGTGGCCCAAGTGCACTAGATCTTTTGGCACTCCACTAGAGGTAACGTAAATTGTGATCCACTGTCCCAAAATGACAAGGGTTCTCTGTAATATCAACGACAGCCCCAAAATGTCTCAGAAAACCATTTCTAATTAGCAATTCCTAATTTTCGTTTGGTAGCACAATTGCCAGAGCTACAATGACAATGGACCCAAATTGCAACGGTAGTGCACTGTACGCTCCCTAAGAGATGGTGCTTTTGACTCCAGAGGTCCCATAAACCATTCGATGGTTTACATCAGGTTTTAACGTCAATTTCGCCATCAACTTAGTGGAAACTATGTTGATTGGAGCACCTGTATCTATTATAGCGCGAACTCTATTTTTGCTACAAAAACATCACAATATGTACACTCAGAATAAGAAGAGTACTGACTGTTTAATACATAGACATTTACAGGATCTCTTTTTCACAGAAAACTCATTATCCCCTCATTAATTTTAGG
Organism: Massospora cicadina; assembly: GCA_022478985.1. Taxonomy (NCBI): domain Eukaryota; kingdom Fungi; phylum Entomophthoromycota; class Entomophthoromycetes; order Entomophthorales; family Entomophthoraceae; genus Massospora; species Massospora cicadina. The sequence continues at coordinate 165,931 of JAKSZP010003964.1, forward strand.
TATTCTTTAACAGTGGCATCAAATGGAAGGGCAAAATGTACTCCTTTAAGAGTTAATGCATCCACAGAAGAATATGGCTTTTCCAAGGAAGCTTGATCAAGCATTTGGCAGATGTATGGCTTTAGTTGCTCTGAAGATCCTTCACACTCTACGGCCTTGGCTTAAGCTAGTGTTGATACATTCACTCCTTCTTTGCCTGCTGAAATGAATTTCTGTCGTTGTACTGAGGGATTTCCGCAGGATATACTACTATTGATTTAGGGACGTTTGGAGTTAGATCGTGGAGGTAGAGAGTCCCATCTCTACTCCGCTCCATCTTTTCCCTGGTAGTATTAATCTTGTTGCACATAGTGCACATGACGGTTAGGGCAGATTCATACTATGTGGCCAGGGTGACTACATTCATAGCAACTAACCTCATAAGAGCTGCATCCATTGTTTTCATAGGTGGGTTCAAGTCAGAAAGTCTGGGGTCATTTGGCATAACCAGGGCTTGTCAGTAAGATGATTGCAATTTGGCGTAACTAGACCTGGTCAGTAGTTAGGTTTCTGGAAATTTTTGTAAGTGGCCCTGGGGCGGTAGTCAAACTGTTGGGAATAATTCAGCCAAGGTCAAGGTGCGGATTTATAATAAGATTGAAGGTTACTAGGTGGGATGTGGGCAGGATGAGCATATTCTCCTGAGTAAGAGGGTACAGCAGGGGCAGTAGTTTTCCTCTCCATATTTGGCGGTGGTAAGTTAGGGAACATGCAACGCAAAAACTGTAAAGTTTTTAGCAGGGGAACGTCGTCATCCAGAATTGGTGAAATGACATTGTGAAGCTCTCAGTATAGCTTTACTGCGGAGGTTATTGAAATGCATATTTCAGCTTCTGCTAAGTATCCTGCCCCAATCAACATGTGAGCTTCCATCATAGATTGATCAGCGAACTCCATGAGAATTTCATTATGGCTATATCTAATTGACAGGAATTCCGCTTTTTGCTGCGACATCTTTGAGGTGCCCCCAAACAGTCAAAGCATGTATATTTCACATCCCAGTAGGTAATGGAACTTCTCAGATGATAGCAGGTGACTTGATCAGCTCTCCTAACGTCCAAGACAGATATTGTTAGTTTTGCTTTCCGTCGGTTAGATGAACCTTCTGCTGCAAATTCAAACCAACTGAAGAAGCCATGGATATTCCCATTTTGATTAAATAAAGGTAACTTCTAAACATTGACCTCTTCGTCCATTCAAAACTTTTTGGGGCATACTGAGGAGTGGGTTAAGACCTAAAATAAGTTTCTCAATGAGAATCAGGTCCAGTGGAATTTAAAATGTCCACTGCTTCAGAGATAGCGTGGTCTTCTGCTGTGGGTAGCACCACCATCACTTGAGGGAATTGGAACTCCGGCTCATACTCATAACCAGAGCTACCATCTTGGGTGTAGTCTCTCTAACCAGCGGCATATTCCTCCTCATATTGTACCTCCACTTTGTTATTACCTCTTCCCAATGAGAGGGCTGAGAAATACTGGTCAATTTCTGCTCATCATGTAGCAGTCTTTCAGTGGTGTCATCCAAACAATTGTTAGTTCCTTGTTTGTTATCCCAGAATTTTGTATTTGACTAAACGTGCTATCAAGCTGGTGCATAACAACATTCCATTCTTGAAGCATATCATCCTGTTTCATGAGCACTGAGTCTAAAGTGAGTTTGAGTTCCTCATAATCAGCTAATGTAGCGCATCATGAAGATTCCCCAGAAACGTAGGCTTTATGTGACATAGCTGGAAACTGGAGACATTTAATATTTTAGTGGTTGATCAATGGGCCCCCTGTAGTGAGCACCACTGGTATAATTTTGGGCGGTATCATAGAGATCTGCCATAAGGGTTGCACATGTCAAACCCACTGAGTAATGGGCAGATAATGTGAGGATTGTTGGTCCTTCAAACAGACTGAAATATAAAAACATAGGAGCAATCGCCCTGACACCCTTTTTATTTTTTATAAATACAGCGACTCTTCGCTGTTCCGCTCTCCCTACTACTAACTAACTCCTCCTTTCAATTGCCCATATTGTTATATACCAGCGACTTCAGATGTTACCAGTCTCATAGCTTAGGCTATTTTATTCCATCGAATCTCCAGGTTTTCAGCTTGTTATTATTTTCAATTTATTCGAGGTACGCTGACAAGGGGATGGACAGTACTGATCACAACACTCAAAATGGCAAAACAAACTACTAATCAGGTGGGAAGCAGAAACTGCTTAACCCACCATGGCAGAGGGTGAGGAGGGGTCGGGGGGTTGGTTTTCAGAAAGACCCGCCTCAATCAAGGGGTGTTGGTTGCAGTACCGGATCAGAGCAGAGAGCCAGGGCGTTGGGGCATCTGCATAGTGGGGGCTGAGGTCAGCGTAGTAGGAGTTTTCCACTTCTGCATCAAGATAATGACGGGAAAGTGTCTTAACAAAAGCTGCGAGGAGAACTTCAGCTTCTTTGCGGGCTTCAGGAAGTTGGGTGAAAAGGGAGATACTGTGTGTGTGTATGTGTGTGTGTGTGTGTGTGTGTGTGTGTGTGTGTGTGTGTGTGTGTGTGTGTGTGTGTGTGTGTGTGTGTGTGTGTGTGTGTGTGTGTGTGTGTGTGTGTGTGTGTGTGTGTGTGTGTGTGTGTGTGTGTGTGTGTGTGTGTGTGTGTGTGTGTGTGTGTGTGTGTGTGTGTGTGTGTGTGTGTGTGTGTGTGTGTGTGTGTGTGTGTGTGTGTGTGTGTGTGTGTGTGTGTGTGTGTGTGTGTGTGTGTGTGTGTGTGTGTGTGTGTGTGTGTGTGTGTGTGTGGCGGGTGATTTTGGCTGGGGGTTGAATGAAGCAAATGTTGCGACATTCATAACAGCAATTTCAGCATCATCAAATAGTTTTGAGATGTCACTGCAGGGAGATTCAGGGAAGTCAGGGGGAATAAGATGGTGGGCAGGCCATGCTGGAGCTGAGCCACTGACTGGGCCACCGCGGTGCGTAGTTTTGGGCAATGAGGAGAGGCCACCGCAGCTAAGGCGAGCTGGTGGTCACTTTGGAAGGGGGTTGTATTGGGTAGAGGAGCAAAATGGCGAGGGGTAGGGGTTTCATCAAAGTTGGGAAGGAAAAATTCTGCCCGACCATAATCGCCATGGCAGAGAGGTTGCCCTGTATGCTTACTAATAAGGATATTACCTGATTCGTCAGTTTCAGCCAATAGATCCCATGGATTTTGGTTCACTGGAATAGTGACATTTAAATTTGAGTGGGTAGGATTGGGCGAATGGGCAGCTGCTTGGGTACAAATGTTGGTCCAAGCATTGCTCTGATTGGCTGGCGTAGATTTAGGTGGGAGAGTGAGGATGGAGGTTTTGGGTGGGGCTGATTTTCCATGTGGGCCCACTGAACGAGATTGGAGGGTGGGAGGGGGCAGCAAAGCACCCCATACTGAACCTCCAGAGGGGGGCTCAGAAGCTGCATCAGCAGATTTGGCCTTAGGGCACGCTCTTTTTGCATGGTCGAGGCCAAAGCAGAGGGAACAAATCTGCCTACCATTATCGACCCAAGCCCAAAAGAAATGATCAGGTGCTGCAGCCACACTAGCGCGGGGTGGGATTTGTTGGGCTATGGTAGGGTGGTGTGGTATGATGGTGGCTGTTGCACGAGGAGCAGCAAGGCGTTCTGCACCAGAAGGAATGGCAAAGATGAGGTTGGGCTGAGTGCCATAAGCCATGAGCCCCGCGACCAACTGGTCATACAAAACCTGGGGTGGAAGGTGGGATGGGAGATTTGCAAAGGATACCACTAGCGCGGTGTCTGAAGGGAGGCGAGTACGGGTTGTGGGAATGGGGTTTTTTTTATAAATTAGAGGAGTTTGTGCTGCCGCTTCAGCATCCTCCTCAAATTGGAACCCAACGTCAAAGTAGCCCTTAAAAGGGCGGAAGTCTATAAAGCCAGCTGGCGCAAAGGCTGTAGTGGCTAGGTCAATAATTGCCTTATCAGCATATGGGAACAAACGTCCATAGTCCACTCTGAGGCAATAGCGAATAGCAGAGCGAGGGAGGGCGAGAGGATGGGGGCGAGAAGGGTGGATGCGCGCCAGGTGGAGTGCTAGGTCTCGTGGGGGGACAAAACGGTTGGAAGCAGTGGGCGGGCTGTTTGAACCTGTCCAAACGCGCTTGCCTGCAGGGCGGAAAACACTAGGTGGGGGTGCACTGCTGCCCCACACTGGGGTGGCAGGCGGCAGAGCCAAGGACATCAAAGAATTTGTTTGGGCAGATGGCTGTGGATAAATTAACTAAAATTTAAAATCGCTCAAAAGTGACTTTGAGCGGTTAAAGAGAAGTTCGGCTTGTTATTATTCAGCTCTATTGCCTTAATTTTGAGGTGATCTAATTTGTATATCAAATGTTGACATTGCCTTATTGCCTTATTTAAAGGCGATCTAATAACAACACACTAAAGCTAATATTGCCCCATCTTGAGGCACTCAAATAATTGTAACTAATAGCATGGTCATCAGATTCTTCACAATCTGCCATAGCTATTTCAGGCTTATCGTCCAGTCATAATAAAATCATGAAATTACTTAATTGGATTGCCCTTCAATTGATCCGTAGTAACCCCCTCTCAAACTTCATCAGAGCAGCTGAGCATCTCTGGCAATCTGTACAATCAAAAGGTCTCTGTCAAATCCTCTTAAGTTGGATAGGCTTCAAATTAGCTGCATCCCTGCCAGTTAAGTGATATCCATTATCTGCTTTAAAAATCCAACGGACAGTAAATCATAATAGGTGGCATAAGATTATAAATGGGGCTAATAGGAGAGTTGTAATTGTGAATGCAACCTCATATTTATTGACAAGATGATAATAAGTAGTTTAGGCCATTCTTCCCTGTCTCATCAGCTAGTGAAACAAAAATGGGGTGATCTATCCACAATTCAATTAGTTGTGAGTTTGGTTTTATTCAAGAAAATTGCTCAGTGCAATTAATAATAATAAGCTTAATGGCTTTGGTGATATCTAATTAGTTTTATTTAACCAAGGCAAGCTGATCATGCTCTAGACAATACTGAAACTGAAACTCCAAATTAAACAAACCAAAAAACATAATTTGACCACCCTTATTGAGAAGTGATACATAAAAAGAAATGAGAAATTACCTACCAGGTAACACAGCGTGAGCCACTTATCCCACTATGGTGGAGGGGGATCAAGCAGATCATCATCAGGCTCAGCATTGTAGAGGCGTATCAATGCTGAGAGCAAGGTGGTTAGGGAATCTGCGGGATGAGGGTCAAGGTGGAGTAGATCGTTGTTAATATCAACAATTTGGGCCTGAATCAAAGCCTGTATGAGTTTGGCAACATGGTTTTCAGCCTAGATGCAGGCGTCAGGAATGTGTTCTAATTTCGTAATATTGGCTCTTGTGGTGCGTGTAGATGGGGAAAAATCCGCTAGTTCAGCGACATTTTGACAGCGGTGGTGGCAGTTTCATAGAGGAGTTGGATTTCCTCTTTTGCAGTAGGAGGAAAATTAAAGAGAACAAAGGGTGCAGCCCTTTTTTAAAGTCTGTGACAGATTTTGCACTCAAATTGCAAAAACAAGGATTGTTGGGTGAGGCCATCATGATCTTGGCAAGCTGGTGGTCACTTTGAATAAAGGGTGGCCTTGGGTTTGGGGACATATTGGTTAGTCGGGGCTGGGGAATCAAAATCTGAATTCAGGTAAGGTACTAAATCAATTAGATATCTAAGTTGTGGGACAATTTTACCAGATTTGGTCACTTCATCCAATAAGTTCCAGGAATTTTGGTTGATTTTGGAAGATAAGGTGGTAGGTAACTTTGGTTGGGTTGTTTTGGGGTGGGAAATTTTCTGGATTGAACATGGGTCCAAACCTACTCCCAATTGGTTGGCATGGGTGTGAATTGGCCAGCTTAGGTTTGAGTGAGAGATTTTGCTTCTGATTCGAGTGCATGGCCTGTGGGGGTGGGTGCAACCAAAATCCCCGCACAAACGTTGTTAGTGTGGCCTCATGGGTGGAGTTAGCTGTGTTAACAGGGTGTGAATTATATTGGTATGCTTTTTTCATATAGTCCAATTTGAAGCAGAGGGGGGCAAATTGTGCGATCATTGTTGGTGCAGGCCCAAAAGAAATGGTCAGGAACAGATGGGATATAGGCATGCGATTGAATGTTATGGGCCATGTTCAGCTGGTGGGGGTAATGGTGGCCATTGTTTGAGGTGCCGTGAGGCGTTCAGTACCATTTGAGACAATAAAATAGGATAGTGCTTTTGCTGTAAGTGTACAGCCCTGACATCAACTCCTCATATAGTTTGAGGTGAAAGATGTGAGGGGAGGTTCACAAAGTTCACCATGAGTGTGGTATCATCTGGTAGACGTGTTCATGTAGTAGTAATGGGGTGTTTTGTATATTAAGGGCGTAGCTGCTGCTGCAGCTGCGGCCTCTTCAGAGGGGAATTTAATATAGAAATAGCCCTTGTAAAGCAGAAGTCAATAAACCCTGCTGGCACAAAGGTTGCTGTTGCCAGCTTAATTATCACTTTGTCAGCGTACAATTAGATACATCCATACTCAACATGGAGGAAAAAGTGAATATTAGATCAGGGTAGGGATAGGGGGTGGGGTAGGTTGGGTGGTCGCATGCAAGGTGGAGTGCTAAGTCCCTTGGGGGACATAGCGGCCAGATGTATTTGGCAGACTGGACAAGCCAGTCTGCAGACGTTTGCCTGCTGGGCGATAAATGCTAGCTGGTGAAGCACCGCTGCCTCACACTGGGGAAGCAGGTGGTGGACCTGAGGGCATAAATTTAAAAATTGGTGTGGTGAGGTGGTTGTGGAAAAACAGCTTGTTTTCAAAAATTGCTCAAAAATGATGTCAAGCTGAAGAAAATAAATGGCTTAATCTATTTAGTATTAAAAAATATTACTAATATTAATAGCAATAGATAAATCAAAATCAACTAAAATAATAAATAACCTATAACCCGTAAGTTGAGGCTTCAGAAAGCTTAGGGCAAAGACCAACATAGGGGTTCCTATAAAAACAATGATATAGCATTTCATACATAGTTGAGGCAAGCTGACCAGGAAATGGACATAACAAAAAGAAAGAAAGAAAGTAAACATTGACATGAAACCTGACAGGGTCAACTCCATTGTAAAAGTTTTTAACCTCTGTATCAGTACTCAGATTTTTCTGGTTATGTCATGGGTAAAGTTTTTGTGTTAATAGACCTACTAACTTCCAATAGCTTCCTTCAGCTGGCACCCTGATCAAGGTGTGAAGGGCAGGAACTGAACCCACAACCTTCAGGTTGGTAGCTGTACCCCTACTGACTCGCCTTCTACCCCCTGATATAGCATTCTTATAATATTTAATAGTTTAGCATGTGATGGATAGTTTAATTGTTAGGGAAGAAGCGTGTCAAGGAAAACCTAGGAGTCTATTCATAAGTCCTAAGCACCTAACATAGCATTTTTAGTTTACAAAGTACCACCATATAATTGAATACAAAAATATTACATACAAGGAAGGGGGGATTATATATGATTGAAAAGAGCATTGTTCCAACAAAAAACAAAGATCAAAGATGATAGCATCCACATCAAGGTATTCAAAATATCTTGCTTGTAGTTGGGCTTTTTGGAAAGGTTTGAAAAGGAAGGCATTTTTTGTGCATCTAGTTTTTAATATAGGTAGCACCAAACATAAAATAACTATTAATACATGTACTAGTAAACTAGGTGTTGGGATTTTTGCCCATAATCTCATCTGGCTAGATTACCAGGGATCGCTAGAGGATAAGTCCCTAATGCAAGGTGAATTAGAAATTGGGTGACACTGATTTTGGGATAACTATTTTGGGGGAATTTAGGTTATTCGCCTGGTCAGATCCATCAGGATCAATCCAGAAGAATGCTTAAGATCTCATAAGGCAGAGTTGCCGACGAAATAGGGGCATCTGATAGTTGATTAGTATCAGGTGTACAGATTGGGATCGGTCAGGTTTCATCACTGACCAATTAGTTTTAAGGATTGAATTGAGAGGTGAGTGATGCCATCTGCAACTAGCGAATTGATTGGTTGGTTTGCGACCTGCCTTAATGGGTAACAAGTCTCATTAGCTAAGCAGTACACTTGCCAAGTATGGTTGGTTCACTTAGATTGAGAGGAAAATATTAGGGACACGTTTTCCATCTCTTTCCATTTTAGGTCTCAAAGATTTCCAGCAATGGAATCCTGGCCAGGATAGGGAAGACCATCGCTGCTGAGATGAGGATGGGTAATTCAATGGCAATGGCTACTGTTTAATTGAGGAGGTGATAACTGAGGGTTGGGTGCAATATCCCCACTATAAATTCCCTAAGATTCACCAATAAAGATATTCAGTATTTATCAGAACACTAAATACCAGATCACTTTTACTTGAGTAATAGCTTAGTAAACTTTATTGGTATCCATTTGTTCTATTCTTTCTCAGGGATATTATCGTTATGTGCGATAATTGGGAGACTCTTTAACATAAAGAGTAAGGATCTGGGTGGGGATCCAGAGAAGAAGCGGAATCAAATCATGGACTGCTGCTGATTGTGTGTCAAACCAGAGAAACTGTAAATAGGAGTAATAGTAGATCAATTTAGGTGGTAAAAGGGTAAGAAACCATATTTCAAGACGTCATAAGTATTTTGAGAGGAAAATACTGGCCGATCATTGGGCCAAAATCTAATAATTCCTTTCAACTACAGATAATAGTCGCCACATTATTATCAAATGATTACATCTAAAACTATTATACAACGTAGAAGAATTGCACAAAACCCAAACCTGTGCAAGTAATAAGTTTATAGGGGTTATTGGCTAAAAATAATCAGATAACCTATAAATTTTTACAAAGTGGTGCTCACTACAAGGGTGTAGTTGAGTAGAAGAACTTAGAATGATGTCATATAGAGATGAGATAAGAGAATTATGGACAGAGTTGGCAACTGTTAATCAGAATGCCCTGAACTCAGTGGATCATCGAGAATTCACAGCCTTGGAAGAACAAGTCACCAAGATGGAGGAAGGGGTTGATAATGTCATAAGTTTCAAGAATGTTTTACTTAGAAAAGTAACGTCATTAAAGAAGAAAGAAGGGGACTTAATTTAGAAGTCTTATTTCTGAAAGCGAAGCATGAAGCGGATCACATTAGTTTAAGAGCAATCAGCGCTGATATTGAGTGGCTGATTAAACAGGTTGAGAAAAAAGATTCACAAATGCAAAATGTAAGCCATATGCTGCAATGGATGCCAAAGAAAGAACTCCTTGTATGATAATTGGGAAGACGACTACCCCACGAAACATGCCGCCTGCTTTTACTGCCATTTCAGAGATGACACCCAAAATCACTCCCCAAGTGAGCTGAGTAGCCAAACCCAGGGAGGTGGCTAGAGAAACCTCGATGGAAGTTAAGGCAACACCAAAATTACTGACTTTTAATTGGGATAACACCCCAGCATTATTTTTATTGTTCAATATGACATTGTACAGATATGGCGATTTTCAAAAGGCATTGATGGTTATGAATTACCTAGATACTCATTGTCAAAACCTAGTTTTTCCCCACTTGGAGGGGGACAGCTGGTCTTACACAGAGGCCAAAGTGGCCATTATGAAGTAATTTGGGAGACCGATGCACATATCAGGGCACAAAAAAGAGTTTATGTCATCCAATTTCATAAAGATGAATCTTTAGCAAGCTTCACTGATAGTATCTACCAGAAATTGCAAATCCTGGTTGGAGCGAAGGTGCTGGATGACTTTGATGCCAGAATTGCATTACAAGTAGACCTTTGGCCCTACCAAGATTTGCACTGAATTATGTCTTCCGTGTTCATGATGAAAATTACTACCTCTCAGATGGTAGACAAAAGAAAATCTTGGGAGCAAACTTCAATTCCTCAAACAGAAGTTTCAAATCAAACCCAGTATAAAATTTGAATAACACAAAGGGGAACGAGGTTGCTAAGGAGATGAACAACTGGGCCGTGCTGGGGAAGAAGCATGAATACTTCAGATGGATTACTAAGAAAGAGAAAGTCTATTAGCAATGCAGAGGAAAGGGACATTTTGCTGTAAATTGCAAGAATGCGAAAACTATACTGCTGGGATCACAGATGATAGTCAACATGGGGTTGACATTAGAGATACTGGAGCTACTATATGGGGAGGTCAGAAGCCCCTTGAAGAAGTCCAGAGTAGAGCCTTGGGTGGCTCCTGGAATAATAAAGCTGGGCCATGGAGAAATTCGAGTTCTTCTGGAAAATTTAAGAGTCAACTGATGAAGATTGCCAAAGAATCAGATTGTCACATTTGTTAAACTAATACTGAAGGCTGAACTTGGGAAATTCCATGGTTTTAGGACCCTTAAGAAGATAGGATTATTGGATGGGGTAACCGAGAGTATCAACCTATTAGTTGATCCTGAGCAACTCGCTGATCTGACGGAAGGACAGCAAGAGGAGGTGCTCAAATTGTTCAAAAAATATTGGGAAGTATTGCCCAGGACAACCATGATTTGGCATGCGCAAGAGATGTGATCCACAAGGTCAATACCAGGGAAAATTTGTCAATCAGAATGAAACTGATTTGACAGTCAAAGGCGGCCAAAGAAGTAGTGGAAGAAAAAAATCAGTAAACTAGTGAAGCATGGGCTTCTAGTTCCATCATTGAGTTCCTGGGTAAGTCCAATCCTTATCATGAATAAGAATGATGGCTTTAATCAGGTGTTATTAATTACCAGAAGCTGAATAAGATTATGAAAAGGTATTTATATCTCCTACCAAGAATTGACAATGTGCTAGATCAATTGGGAGAAGTGAAGTATTTACTCCATGGTGGACTTGATATTGGGATATTGGCAAATATATTTGCAAGAGAAGACTAAGAAAGATGTGCAATTATTACTGCGCAGGGGCTATGTAAACTGATGAATATGCCCCAGTGTCTATGCAATGCGCCTGTGACGTTCCAGAGGGCCATGAACGCTTTACTAAATGACTTAGAGTTATCATGCATCTTGGTGTACTTGGACGATATAAATGTGTTCAGTAAGGCATTTACTGATCATTTTCACCACTTGGAAGAAGTATTTAAGCGCTGTCTACGGCTAACCTGAAGATCAAGCCAAGGAAATGCCACTTCTTTAAGAAAAATTTGGAATACTTGGGATTCATAATCAACTCCAGTGGATTGCAGCCGCAAAACCCAGAAGAAAGCAGCTATAGAACATATAGCTGTACTGAAGAGTGTCCGAGACATCCAAGTGTTCCTTGGAATGGTCAGATAAAATAGAAGATTCATTTGAGATTTTTCCAGAATAGCTGAGCTCTTATTCCATCTGTTGAAGGATTTGAAGAAAAAATTCATATGAAATGGAAAAGCACAGAAATCCTCTAATGAGCTATGCCAGTACTTAATAGATTCTCTGATTATTAAATATCTGATTTTGATTGGTATTTTATTGTAATAACTGAGTTTCGTTAATGGTGATTGGCGCCATATTAAGCCAAGTAGATGAACTTGGGGATGAATATATGGTGCATATATGAGCTGGACACTCTCAACCGCTGAGAGGAACTACAACGTAACTGAGCATGAATGCCTTGTGGTCATTTACTCCTGTAAACAATTTCAGGTGTACATCCAGAGAACGCACTATAAAGTGGTAATGGACCACTCCTGTTTGCGTTAGCTTCACAATTTTCAAGAACCAGAAGGATGACTGACCCAATGGGCATTTAAGTTACAGGCCTACAATTATGAGATTTTCCGCTGAGCAGGGGCTTATCATCAGAATGTGGATGGCTTATTGAGGTTTAATGGCTCAGATGGTATACCAGCAGGTGGATGAGCTATTCCAGTAAATGGTCATTAGAGAAATTATGAACGAGCCCTGAGAAATCCAAGGTTCACTTTATAAAGTGATGGAAAACAATGACACCATGGATGTACAAGTTTTTAAGACAATCAATAGGAAATAGTTACTAAATCCAAAGCTGTCAGAAAGAGCTGCTATTGTTCAAGCCACTCATAAGGTTGTCAGGCATGGAGGCCTGAGAAAAATGACTGACCATGTTTACCAGTACTACTGGGAGTCAATCAACTATGATGTCGCCAACTATCTAGCTTGTTGTGTAGAGTGCCAGTTGCACAAGCCACATAAGATTACAACTGGATACCAACTGGTCCACCCTGGATTTACTTGGCATAGTGTGTCCATTGATGTGATGGGACTGCTAATGATGAGCACAGGGGAAGTCAAGTACATTATAGTTGTGATCAAGAATCTGATGAGATAGGTCGAGATGAAGAGCTCTCATGAAAGTAGATGTTACCAGTACCACGAAGTTCATACTGGATCAAGTAGTATACTGACATAGATGCCCACAGGTCCTGCTGAGCGACAATGTGCAAACTTCACATCTCATGTGATCCCACAGTTAAACGAGATAATGGGGATCTGATTAGTCATGTCTGTACCCTACTGGCTGGAGACAAACAGACTGGTGGAACGAGTTAATGGAACGCTGGCCATGATGCTGAGGAAGCTGGTCACAGGAAGAACTTCTGCGTGGAGAACGTACCTGAGTTCAGTGTCATTCACCTACAATATCAGTCATCATACAGTGACGGGAAAAATGCCGTTTGAGTTGTTATATGGGAGGAAGGCCAAATTGCCGCCAATTTTATATTTGGTGGTGGAACCAACATTGGGGATGAGTGTTGAGCAGTACCTGAACTGATTGATGTTTATCCTGAAATAAATGCAATTGCAAGCATTTATTACTACTTTGAAGAAAAGGATATTAGAGAAAAATGATGGACGATGAGAACCAACTGGCCTTATCAGAATATCAAATAGGTGAAAGAGTTACATATTGCAATACGCATGGCTTTAGAAGAGGAGAAAATGATTGCGTTGTGGTCAGGTCCATTTGATATTATTGCTAAGACAGCAATGGACGCCTACTCCATCAAGAACCTCTTGGATGGAAGGGTAGTAAATTGAGTCTATGCTAAGTATTTGAAGTGATGGATCAATGAAAAAAAAAAAAAGATTTCCTGAAGGACCGCTGAACCTTTAAGTTGGTTATGTCCTAATGATTAGGTAAGTCCAAAAAAGGACCTCTGAACCAATCTAGATGGTTAAGTCTTAAAAGTAAGACCTCTAAGCCATAGAAAACTGGTAGATTTAAGAATACCTAGGATCCAGTATGAGGAATAAAATAAAAAAATGGACCTCTGAACTGAAACAAGGTCAAGTACCATTAAAAAAAAGAAGAAAAAAAGATTGATAAAAATATTGGAAAAATTATTAAAAACCAAATAGAAAAACTGATATATTTTTTACAATTTTTTATTGATTATCCTCAATTTGGAGACAATTCTGCCTATGTTGCTTCTGGGGAAAGGAGGATGGATCATAGTAGGAGTGAATAACCCATTGAAATCTTATTGAGCTCACTTTTCTTTTATGATTACTATCACTTTTAGTAATACAATTTAAATCAAACAGCGCAATTTGATAATCAACACCAGGCGAAATAAGTATGAATAATAAGTTAAGGAGCTGGGCAAACGTGGTAAAGGGCAGCGGACCTGGACCTGCACCGCCCAAAGGTACCAAGCGCACAGGTACAAAAAAATCTCAGCAAAAACAAATAACCTGAGGTGGTGCCTCCCGTGGGTTTCATCAATTTTTGGTAAAATACTGTAGCTATTTGGAAGTATCCCAATCGCAACTACTTTCATTGGTGGAACACAGGATATGAGTTTTTCTGGGCGTAGAAACACCAAAAATGTGGGAAAAGTTCAGCAAAGCCCAACAAAATTTTTTTCCTCACGCGGTGTACTTAACAACCCATACTATCCACAGAGGTTGGGTAGATCTTGGGTTCAAAACCGCAGAAGAAGTAAACAAAGCAGCAAAGGTCAGAGTGGTACTCGACCTTCCTGATGGACAGCAATTGGTCCTGACCAAATGCACCCGTTGGACTGAATCCAAGGACATTTTCATAATTTTTGAGATTCTTCCGACCACACTGGTGCACAAAGTAGTCAAAAGACATCTCTGAGAAGGCTTGGAAGCCTACAGAGAACTTAAACAATTTGAAATGCAACAGTTCCAGCTGATGCCGACCCTTAGCACAGGGAAGGTAATAGCAATAATTTCACTGAACCAGGATGTAGTAGAGGATATTACAAAATCCCCACATCACATCCTTCACAATTGATGGAAAAACCCCAGCTGATTTGCGCAACGGTGGAAAGCGCACTTCTCATTTGCAACCATTGCCAGGCCTTTGGGCACAAGATTCATGCTTGCCCCATAAAAGAAGGCCTGATAGAAATGGAATTCTGTGAGAGTAAATGGGCGAAGATGACTCAGAATATGCTAAAATCACAGATACTACACAAGCCTTCAACTGGGGAGAACACGGGCAATATAAAATAATTGACCCTATTCTTTCAAAAGAACAAAAAATGACCAAACAAGCTTACAAGCTGGGGGGACCATCTAGTACTAAAAAAAAGCTTACAAGCTGGACGCGGCCAAGGCAAAGGCCTCAGAAGAATTAACCATATCGCTGGAGCAGATCCAGGAAGACATGGAGAAATTCAAGTCCATGAACCAATTAGATCCCGCAGAAACCCATATACCCAATCTGACCAGTTTGAATTTGGTGGAACCTGATTTGGAAATGAATTCAGCAAAATTGGGGTTCAGTGCACCCCTAGAAATTGCGGAATTTAATCCAATTGGGAAGGAAAATCAACAATGGAATGCGCAAGAAAATAATGTGGACAATAAAAATCCACAAGTGCACCGCAATAACATATCAAAACCAAGCAAAGCCAAGAGAGGAGCGAAAACTGCGGTGATGAAAGGGGCAGAATACACCCCAACTCCTACTCATGGCTATGCTCTCTGCAGCAGAGGTGCAGTGGAGAGTAATGTGAGCGAGGGAGTAGGGCCAGGAGGTCCTGCTAACTGCTCCTGAGGCGCATAGGGCATCTTAGTAGAGATAGGGACGCTGAACATAGCAGGACTCAAGGCCTTAACATCCCGGGCCATGAAGTTGAGTCTCCTACAAAACCCAACTGTGTATATCCTGGCGGTACAGGAAACCCACTGTCCACAAAGAGAGGAGGAGGCATGGGAAAAATGCTCCTCCCAACAATATTGTTTTGGTCGCTCCACTGTGGGGTGATAGTATGCACGAACCAATAACTTAAAATTAATTACAAATATTTGTTATTAAACAGCTGCATACTCGCCATTACCTTCTCATGGCACACCAAAGTGCACACAATAGCCAGTGTGTACACCCTGAACAGTGCGCATGACCAAAGAAAATTTCTCACAGCCCTAACACAACTAAATCTACCAGCGGATATTTTCATAATGGGAGACATGAACTGCTGGATAAACTCAGAGATGGACAATGGCCATACACAACGTGGATACCACAAGGGCAAGTGGAACTCTAAGTACTAAAGGCCACCCTGGGACTATATGATCCACTGCCAAAAAGGAAATCCCTGCTACAAAACATGACACGCCCACATGTACACAATGGTACACTTGTCTCTATGTTGAGGATAGACCTAATGCTCGCACCAATAATTTTCTGTCACCAAAATTAAAACTTTAAAACTTCAAAAATTGAATTCTCCAACCATTGACTTGTTTTGGTGTCTTACAAACCGGTGGAACCAAGAACCCAAACACCCAGATGGTGCAGAATATACCCAGAAAGTTTAGCCGACTCAGAATTTCAATCCTGGATGGAGAAAATATCCTCAACCCAGGATTTTCAAACACTTTTTTTCTCAGACCCACTAACCACCTGGATAAACTTTAGGTAATCAACAACCCAACAAATTAAACATACATTGTCTAGAAGACTCAGGCAGTTTCAGCCATTATCAAACACACATTGGCTGAAATTGACCAGCTAGAAAACAACGTACCAAGAACAGGATACAGCCATGGATGGGGTCACAAATGGGCGGAGGTTTCTGATCAGCTAAACACTCTGATCCGCAAACACCAACACTGAGTTGGAGTCCAATATAAAGGCAAAAACATAAGAGATGGAGAAACTTGCTCAAGCTACTTTTTTCCACCAATTCCATACCAGGAAAAATATAATAGCTTGTACACAGGTCCATCAACCGGACAAATCCATAGCAGAAACACCCAAAGAAGTCGCGACCAAAGTGCATAGGTTTTATATGAAATTGTATAAATATGAGCCGGTCAAACCAGAAAAAATAAAAATTCCTTAGAAGCATACATTGACACCATGGTTCGAATTAACAATTTAATTAACCTAATATTGTGCAAGGAATTATGGGAAATAGTACGCGGTGCACCAAGAGGGAAATGCCATGGACTTGATGGTTTCCTATAAATTTTATATAAAATATTTTACTAACATCTCTAACATTCTTCTAGCTTCAATGAACAAGTGTATTATGGAAACATGCCTCCTACCTAGAGGCAAAGACGCCTACACGGTCACTTTATTTAAGAAAGGAGACAGATAAAACCTATCCAACTGGCGCCCAATTTCCCTAACCAACACAGATACAAATGTTTTCACAAAAATTATGGCTAAACGACTAGGAGAAATTTCAACTGATGCGATATCCCCATCACAATATAGATTTGTCCCAAGAAGATCCATATGGGATAACATCCACACAGTTGAAAATGTCTTCCAGTCCAAAACCTCTGGAGCACTTGTCTTTTTAGACCAACAAAAGGCATACGACAAGGTGAACTGGACCTATCTTAGGACCTGCCTTCAAAAAATAAAGCTTCCAAATAGATTTATAAACTGTGTAATGTTGTTTACAGAGTCTGCAACCATGGCTGTGCGGGTAGCAGGCTTCTTGACCAACCCAGTTATCCCACAGAGAGGACTAAAACAAGGAGACCCCTTAAGCCCTCTACTCTACAACTTTAGCCTAGACCCCCTAATCCAAAATACAAACATACTGCTCAAAGAAATCAACGTCAAGGGCCAACCACCAGTCAAAAATGATGGCCTTCGCTGATGATTGTGTGGTAGGCATATCCAACAATCAGGACACTTGCAGAATTGAAAAAGATAATACAAGACTATTCAGCCATAAGTAATGCATCACTTAACACTGAGAAAACGGAAATTATACTCCTGGGGAAATATCAGACCCAGTGGATGTCATATACACAGGGCCAACAAGCTAGTACAACATCAAGACTCCTGACCAGACATAGGAGGTGTAAACTAGCAACGACCTCACTGAAACTTCCATTCATCACCAAGCCAACAGCTGGCCCTGTTCGTCACTTGGGAGTATGGTTGGAAGCAGGAGGTTACGTTAACTCCATGATGGAAAATCAATTATTAAACAAAATAACAAAACGCATTGCATCCTTAAATGAACACCAAACAGGTCTAAAAAAAGGGTTACGGTAGCCAACTCTATGATTCTATCAATCATATGGTTCACGGCCCATGCAATCGCTTTCTCACCATCTTTCTTCAACACAGTCCACGTCCTATTACAAGGATGGCTATGGTCCAACCACAACCCCCCTGTACGCCTTGAAACCCTATATGGACCTAGAAGGAATGGAGGCATGGGGCTTACTAATTACATAAGCAAGCAACCCATATGCTGGGATCCTGGATAGCTCATGTGACTAGCCCAGATCTTCCAGATGCACACTGGGCCAGAACAGCAAGATATAACTTCACACGTGCACTACAATTAAGTAGCCCAGATCATCTGAACACATTAATCAAGAATCTGGCATCCCATCCTACAGCTGTAGGACCACATGGCACTCCTGCACATTTCAAACGAATACTCCTATCCATGAGAAGAGCGACATGGCGGATTCACATAAATGAACAAACCAGTCACCGAGGATGCCCAAGGCTAACTTACAGACAGGATATCAATGATCAAATAGTCACAGACAATATAATAAGCAAAAGCCCAAATACCATAGCCAGGATAGATTACCTGGACCATATGGACATACCCTACAACCTGGAGACCCAAAGAAGAGTATGGAGATACACACATTACCCTCTACTCCAACCCAGGATAAGAGCATATGTATGGAGGTGCATGAGGAGAGTATACTGAACAGCTGAACGGTCAAACGCCAATCACACCTCATGTGCAATATGTGGTCAGTATGGAAGCCTAGCCCACCGTTTAGAACAATGCCAAACATCAGTGGCTGTATGGAAAGAGGCCATGCGCCTTTTCCGCCAAGAAAACGGACATCCATTTAGCCTAGCAGGAACATGTTCGCTATAAACATGGATTCTCCTATCCACCCATCTCTTAGGGCGCTTAATAGTAGCAATAGCACTATGGACGATACATACAATGGTACTGGAATCGTTCAAAGGAGAAGTGCCAACAATCCAAGAATCCATTCATCGCTTCCACAGCCATATATTGGAACATTTCCAAGCATGGCTGTTTGGACATATGACCCCCATAACAGAAGGAAAATCAACACATCGTTCCCCATATGGTTCCTAAAAGTTGATCCTTTCCTTCACACATGCTGCATCCAAGAATAAGCCAGCATAACTCCCCTTCCCTACCGTCTTAATTCTAGTGATCCTGGAGACAACAAGAGGGGCCTTGAACCTTCTGGGGTGTCTTTATTTGTCGAATTTCATATGTTTTTTTCACTATATCAGAAGTACTTGTCCCCTGGTCGACCTTCCACAAATAAACAAGAATTCTATGTGAGATCAGATGCTAGTTATGGCTAAACCTACATGAAACCAGTTTGATGAGCGGATGCAGATCCCTGTGAGAAAGTGACTGGGGGAAGGGAAATTGAGATGTCAGAAGAAGACAAATGTGATACCCCAGAGTGGGGAGGGAAGCAACAGTACAAAAAAAAGGCAAGTGGCGAATAATCTTGAGAATCCCAATATGGTACCAGAGCCAGAAGAGTGGTCTTGAGCACTTACTGATGGTCTTTATCAAGAACACCGGACATATGGGACAGCAATGAACAAAGGATACTAGATGAGGGTTGCCAAATCAAAACCTATTAAAGACATCATTGGAAGATACTAATGGGATGCGCCAGAAACAAGATGGTCATGCAAGGAGCGAATGGCATCCTGCAAGTGATGACTATGAGCTTCTTGGAAGCTGAAGAAGAAAGAGAAATGGAAACTTGGAGAGGCTGGAAGCTTTTGGCCCAACTTTGAAGAACTTGGCTGGCAAAGCAAAGAGCATAAGCTGCAATATCCCAATCTAGGATGTTCTTAAGATCAGAAGAATTCAGAGCTATAGATAAAGTATTGGTGACTTGGGCCCTTAATTCTGTGTAGGGGAGTTCAAAATGTATGCTGTTGCCGATGGTGAGTTCAGTGGCTAAGACAGCTGCCTTGTAATATTGACCAATTTGGAAGAGGAACAAAGGAAGTAAGTCTGATCTGGTGAGGAAGGAACGATTAAGAATGAAGGGCATTATTTCATGAGGATCAGCAATTATGTTAGGTGCATCTGCTAAATGAGCCAAATCCAGGAAATTCAGATACTAACTCTGAAATTGATGACAGAGGAGGGATCAGCTGAGAGTCATTAAAGATGATCGCTAGCCTGGTTTCAGTGGGGTTGGTTACCATTTCTGGTAATTCCACAGAAGGATTAGCCACTGGTGCCAGACTAAGAGTATGAGTCCTGGAAGGACCATAGATAAGGTTCTATTACAAAGACTGACTCATCCGCTGGAAAGCCAAAGATCTTGTCAGACAAACTGTTAAGCAGCTGTTGATACCACAACTCAGAATTTGACATATGAGCTGGATAAGAGGGGGATGTCAGACTTATATGATGGTCAATATTATGCACTCTGAAATAAATCAAACTCCAATTTCAGAGAAATTAATCTCAAAATTAATGGGATAAGCTCTCCAGAGAAGAATTAAGAAAATTTTGAGCCAAGAGGTTATAAGAAGAAAAATAACAGGGCGCACATAAATGAGCATTCTTAAATGGGCTGCAAAACAAATATCAATGGCAAGATTCTTCTGATGAGGATGAAGAAAAATCAGGAAATTGAGGATGCCAGACCAAGAATCTTAAATATGTCAGTGGGTCATATGCCCTAACGGGGGGAAAATGGATCCTGGGATTATTATCATCATGAGTAAATGATCATCCCAGCGTGACAGAAGATTTTTGGGGACCAAACTATGAGTATGCAGTAGTGAGGAGGATGAGGAAGAGAGCTGCATGCTAAAGGTTATCCCGAGCAGCGTTGAGTACTGATGATCATACTCCACCGGAGCAAATGAAGTAATTGACTGAGTGTCCAAAGTGGTGTTCTCCTGCCCCAGTCCTTTTCTCACTGGAAATCTATGCAAGAGGTGATATGTATTGGAATTTTTGCCCTTATTCTCATCCAGTTAGATTACTAAGATTGATAGGGGATAATTAACTAATGCGAGGTGAATTGGAAATTGTTTACCTTTATTTTGAGGTAGCTATGTTTGGGGGATTTTAGGCTACTAACCTGGTCAGATCTATCAGGGATTGATCTGGATGAATGCTTAAGATCTCATCAGGCATAGTTGCCAACAATATAGTGTCATCTGATAGTTGATTAACTATCAGGCATACTTATTGGTATTGGGTGGGTTTTATCACTGACTGATTGTAAATTTAAGGAGTAAGTTGTGAGGCGAGTGATGCCATCTGCAACTAGTGGATCAATCAGTTGGTGAGTGAACTGCCATAATGGGTAAAAAGTCCCATTACCTAAGCAGGTCGCTAGTTAAATATGGTTGGTTCACTTAGATTGAGAGGAAAATGTTGGGGACACGTTTTCAAACTCTTTCCATTTTAGGTCTCAAAGATGTCCAACAATGGAATCCTAGCAAGGATGGGGAAGAACATCACTCCTGAGATGAGGATGGGTAATTCAATGACAATGGCTGCTGTTTAATTGAGGAGGTGTCACTGATGTTTGGGTGCCAAATCCCTCACTATAATATCCCTATAATTCACCAATAAAGATATACAGTATTTATCAAAACACTAAGTACCATATCACTTTTACTTGAGTATTAGCTTAGTAAACTTTATCAGCATCCATTTTTTCTATTATTTCTCAGTGATTATATTGTTGTGTGTGATAATTGGGAGACTCTTCAAGATAAAGAGTAAGGATTTGAGTGGGGATCCAGAGAATAAGCGGAATAAAATCAGGGAGTGCTGATGATTGTGTGTCAAACCAGAGAAACCGTAAACAAGGTATAAGTTTAGATAGAGTCAGGCAGTATGAGGGAATGATACCTATTTCAAGACATCATAAGTACTTTGAGAGGAAATACTGGCCAAGAGTTGGACCAAAGTCTAATACTTCCATTCAACTAAAGATAATAGTCACCATACTATTATTAAATGATTATATCAAAAATATTATACAACGTAGAAGAATTGCACAAAGCCTGAACCTGTGCAATTAATAAGTTTATAGTAGTTATTAGCTTAAAATAATCAGAAAACCTATATCTTTTTACATTAGGCACCATCATAAACCCTTTAATGAAGCTGTAAAATTGGCAAATTAAAAAATAAAATAAAGGTTTTAAAAATAGCAAAACAGTTTTTGCTAGAAAAGAACAACTTGACAATCTACACAGTGCATTCAAAAAGTTCTGGGACTAACGTTTTAAAGACACAACTTTACACTTGGGTTGACCATCTAGTACTAAAAAAAAAAGACACAACTTTACAAATAAATAAATTTTCTTTTATCATAATTTAACATACAACCTTTCCTCTCTATACATATTTATATTGCTAAAACAATTGTATAAAGGTATGCACATAATTTTTATTTTGTATAACCATGTTTAAACCAGCTTTCACATTCTTCTGAATTGTCTCTACTTTATCAAAAGGATGAACCTTCAGTGCCACCTTCAGATTAGAGAACATAAAGAAGTCAGACAGAGCCAAATCTGGTGAATAGGGTGGATAATTATAATCTGAAGGTGGCACTGAAGGTTCATCCTTTTGATAAAGTAGAGACAATTCAGAAGAATATGACAGCTGGTTTAAACATGGTTATACAAATAGGAACTATGTGCATACCTTTTAACAATTGTTTTAGCAATATAATTATGTATAGAGAGGGAAAGGTTTTACTTTTAAATTATGATAAAAGAAAGTTTATTTATTTGTAAAGTTGTGTCTTTAAAAAGTTAGTCCCAGAACTTTTTGAATGCACTGTGTATCATTAGCAGGATTTTGGGTATCAAACTAAGCTTGAGGATTAACTGGTAAAATAGTTTAAGTCAATGGTATTTGCCAGACAATATACTTAAATTCTAAGTATATTTTAGCTTTCAAAGACCTACTTAGTCACCTAATGTTGATGTAAAATAAATTATTGTTGTAAAAAATTACTGTCCAAATTTTTATTTAACATTTCTGCTACCTATTTCACTTAATTTTTTTCCAATTAAAGAAGGTTTAAAGGTGCCAAGCCAACAGTCTGAGATTTTTGTTTAAGATTTGCTTCCTAATTGCTCATAAATCCCTTAAAACAGTTTTAAAACAGCTTAAGCTCTCTTTATTTGATCTACAAGATTTTTTGTAGAGTAAGAAATTACTAAGGCTTGAAGTTTGTAGGCTTTTGATTTTTAGTGGTTTGTAATTGGGGACTACTTTCACTTATTAATAGTGTGGCCCTGAACATAATTTTTTCAAAGGTATTTATCAAAGTTTACAATCCTTTTTGGTCTATAAAAATGTAAAGCCCAGTTAAATCTTATGGCTGCAGTCAAGGACCATAAAAAATGGTATATACCTTTACACCTAAAGAGGTTAATATTACTTGGCTGGGTTAAATGTACAAGTAGATCATGCCGCCAATGCCCCATTCCCATTCTGTCTTATCTTTTTCATGCCTTTAGGTACACTCTGTATGGAGATCCCCCACCCCCCTTCACCTCTGATATGGCTTAGATAACTGCTGAGGCGTCATATTCGAGTTATTTTTATTATTATTATTGCTTTTTACTTGCTCTACACATAGATAAAAATGTGTGGACGCCCTCTATTGGGTTGGGCCCCACTAGCATTAAAAATGCACAAGTAAAAATTTGAAAAAGGTTCACAGGATTATTTTGGGTTATTATAATTCTATTGATGGTTTTAAAATTATGATATACAATGCAACTAAACTAAACTGGTAATCTATAGATATCTATTTTCAGGTCCTCTATAAGTTCTACTACATAATAAAAGGAGAATATATAGGTATAATCTTGCAATCATTACTATAATTGCAGTGACAGATTGAATAGGTGTATATAGTTCTGCTAGTAGTGCTTATGTGCTAAGGGCTTTAGGTTGACAGCAACAGTGCCAAGCTTACATAATAGGATATACAAAGACCTTTAAGGAATAAAGTTAGTGGGTGAATGTTTAATAAGGCAGTTAACTTTCTAACCAAAAACATAGGCATCAGTAAATACTGGCAAAAAACAAAGATATAAAATACCTTTAAAGTTTTTTAAGGCAATTACCATATGACCAATTTATCCATTGGAGACAACTGTAATTATGATTGATTATAAATACATTGGAAAAATCAAGTGTTTTCATAAAAAGACGAAAAAGGCAAAATAAAGTAGAGATATTAAAATAAGACTTAATAAGTTGATACTTAAGAGGGATTGTATGTTAAAAGGCAGAATCTGTTACATAAGATTGAAAAAAAATTATCAAAGCAATAACTTTTTATATACAAGTAGTGTTTATATCTTTATCAAAAGTTAAGACATCTAGGAGATAGACAGTACCAAGAATAATAAATTAAACATTAACATACAACATGAACAGGGTTTAATTCTTAACAAAATTCCATCTCCAGATTGGGAAACGATTTTAAGGTTAAAGTGTCATGATTAAGGGGTTCAGAGCTGGATACCCTACTAACTACTAATAAGAACCTTTAGCTGACATCCCAATAATGTGCAGAGCCGGGAACCAAACTGTCACCCTTCAGGCTAGTTTTCAGATGCACTAGTGACTCACCTCCCACCCCCAAAAAAGCAGTTTTGTATAGTAAATTTACAGTGTTATTATTAAAGAATGAAGCAAAAATAAGACCACCACACACGTTTTCTGCTAAAATAAAACAAAAAATAAAATTGTGAGTTTTGAGTGCATATTTTACGTTCTAGTAACAGTTCTAGCAATTAAACCTACAAACCAGAAAGAACAAATATTATAATAATACTTAATTAATATCTCTTTACAATTTAATTTAATCCCTGAAGAGCATTAAACCTCCATATATGGTCTAATACCTGATTAAATTATTTAATGATTTCAAGAAATACAAGACATAGGAGTCTATCTGAGGAGAATTTTATGAAAATCTACCTTTAATTTAGTGTAACCATCTGTGACAACATAAGCAACATAGCTAGCTTATTTGATCTAGTATATTACCATTATATATAATGGTAAATAGTTTATTTGAAGATCTTGTACTATAAGTTCATAATAGATTGTGAGTGATTATATTAAAAAGTTGTTAAATAAAGATACAAGTTCTTGTATAAGGTATGAATAGGGCTTTTGATGATATATGTGACAATACTGCCTATATATAGCTATTATATGAAAAATTACAATTAGTTAGCGTTCAGCTTTAGAAAAATTATTCAGGAGCAAAAAAATAATGGACATCTTTGTCAGCGTTTGTACAGAACAGTGGTCCAAAGGTTGTAGAAATTTGACTACTAACATTTATCATGCTACATAATAATTAAGCCTTTAAAATTAGATTAATTGTGTCCAAATAGGCCTCCATCTTCAATTGGCAAGTAATAATGAAAGGATTCCAAGAATTCTTATCCGATATAACTCCATCATTTATTCAGAATTACAACCTGTAAGCTTTAGAACATGGAAAGACAAAAATCCTGAAACCACCCCTAAGAAATGACCATGGATTGACCTTAATAGATGAGGAGCAAAGATCCCAAGTATAGCCTAAGCCCTATCTGCCATAGGGCACTGAGCCTACTATAAATATCAAAAACTTATAAACAATAAATATTGTATTTTTTCACCAATATATCTATTCGTATATTACATCTTTTCACATAACCTATATAATAATTATCATAACCCAGTATAGTTGCCAACAATTGGACCCTGCAGACGTGAAATTGAATCGCCATTATCTCTCTACTGCCATTTTGCTCTTCAGTGCTATCTCAAAGAACTTTGAAATTCTGTTCCCTACTTCTCTGGGCACCCAAAATTTTAAGATCTAATTTTCTCCTTGTAAAGAAAGCCAAAAAACCATTTAGCAATTCTTAATACCTTCATTTTGTTCTTGTCCATTTATATTATTGACTCAATAAGCAACAATTTAATTGAATTATCAAGGCTAATATCTGGAGTGGACGTTTGAACCGCTCCTTTCTTTGGTTTTAACAGTTTGTATCATACATCATCATAAAATTAATTAGTGCCCTCTCAAGATTCTGTTGTAGCAGCACATAGTCCTAAAAGAACCTACCTTGAACACAATTGACCAAGATACCCTGGAAAACATCTTACGTGCAATACTTAGAACCCACCTTTTGTAGAATGCATTATGTCCCAATCAGGAGATATCAATCTTTTTGTGTCGTCCTCCATGGCTATGATGATATAATAAGACAAGATCTCCAATTTTATGGGTTGAAAGGGCCAGTCAATGAGCGTTGTTTAATTTATTTCTCTTTGTAGTAGTCACAATAATCCCTTGAGTGACAAGATTTTATAGTCTGATGTTTTCATCAGCTAGTGCAATCATTGTTAACCTTTCATATTTGGAACAGAGAACTATATCAGGGTTGGATATTGTAGGTAATCGTGGCTTTCTCCTGTAAAGGGAGTGAGACAGCGACATTTATGTCACACAGTAATAGCTTATTTGATATTTAGCAAGGAAGATGTTAGATTACATTTCATTTCTATGAGGGTGGTGGCTTCCATCTTGCACAGAATAGACATTAGTTATCTTTTTCTCATTACACTGCCTCATTAGTTGAAGATTATAGGGAGCAGTGAAATGTTGGTTTGTACAAAAATGACGTTAGTTATTTCACAGTGTGATGTAAAGTTTTACCCGTTGTCAGAAAATAGGACCCTTTTCATCATTGTTGTGTGAAGTTGGAGCGGAAAAGGAGAAAGGCCATATCCGTTGTGGTGGTGGTTTAGACAGAAATAGCTTTGGCCACCTGTTTAAATAATCAATGGCTAGTAGGACAAAGCAATGGCCTTGGAGACCCGTGGATAAAGTACCTACTACATAAACGCTGACTACACTAATTGGTGACAAAGGAGCCCTAACTTGGTGCAGATAGCAGGGACTTGGACATTCCTGCATTCTGCAAATTAACCCTACTTCTAATACCTCATGAATAGATTCTGGTATCTGATCCAATAAAAATCGTTTGATACCACTCATTGTTTACTTGATTTATCTAAATTCTACTCTGGAATGGCCTTCAAAATAACTTATTTATATGTGAGTACAGTTGCAAATTAAGCAGCCACTCCTTTCAATCAATTCGCAGATCATCCCATCTTTAATATGGGTGTCTTTGTCTAAGATTGTAACTCAATCTTGATCTCTGTTGTCTAACGCCCATATGTCAGGAAAGCCAATCAGATCACACAGGCGGTCTTATTTAGGTAACAACACAGATAATATCAGCTTTAATAATAATTCATCCTCATTCTGTTGTTAAACTGACGCAGTCAACTATGAAGAAATCATAAATTCTGTAGACAAAAAAGCTCATTTGAAGAGCCTTTCATCTGAATCCTTTATCTTTTTGGAGCCATCTGAGAGAGGAATGATTGGTGATGGTGAAGTGAGTTCCATATAGATAGGATTGAGATTGGCTAGTTGTGATAATCACTGCCAAGCATTTTCATTCTGTATCTCCATAGTTTTTTGCCCTTGGAAAGAGGCTTACTGAAGTAGGCCACCAGTTAATCTACTTGTTAGTCATATAATTGGGCCATAATAGCTTCTAAAGCCAAATCACTGGCATTTCTAAATAGCAGGAAGAGCTTATCAAACTTAGAAGTATGTGGACTGGTTGGATAATTAAAGCAGTCTTAGGTAGGCTGATTGCTTGATTCTGCACAGATTTTATTTAAAGGGAACATTTTTCAAGAGAAGGTAGACAATGGATTAACAAGGTCAATGAACCACAGAATGAACTTTCTGATGTATCCTTTCATCCCAAGGAAAACTTGGATGTCTTTAAGAGTTAGTGAGGGGTCATTTTCTTGATTGCAGCAACTTTTTCTGATAAAGGCTGGATTTCTTTTTTGGTGACTTTATGCCTAAGGACTCCAGCTTGGTTAGAAAAATAAGCATTTTAAAGGCTTGAGACTAAAGAAAGACATTCTTTTATTTCCAATTACTATAACTTACTAGTTAAACGATTTGATTCAAACAGAACAATTTGGAATTAATAACAGGTGAGATGAGCATGCTTAATAAACAAGGACAGGTTTTGAAAAATGCGATAAGAAATAGCAGAACTGGACCTTTTCTAGCACTAGTGGTGCCCAACCCAAAAGGTGGAGCCACCACGCGTAGCAGAACTCGACCTTCAACACCCAAAGGCACCAAGTGCACAGGATTAAACAAAAACCAAAGTAAAAATAAAGCCTAAGGTGGTGCACCCTGCGGGTTTTGTGGACTTTCTAGTAAAATACTGCAGTTACATGAAAGTGTCCCACTCTCAACCACTGTTGTCAGTTGAACATGAGAACCATGTATTTTTGGGCAAAGAGGCACCGGCAGTGTGGGAAAAGTTTGGTGAAGCCCGCCAAAATTATTCTTGCAAGCTGTGTACATGACAACCCATACTATCCACCATGGTTGGGTAGAACTTGGGTTTGAGACATCGGAGGAAGCAAACAAAGCCACGAACTCAGAGTATTGATTGATCTTCCTGATGGTCAAAGTTTGGTATCAATTAAACATAAATGTTGGACAGAATCCAATGATCTATTTATAATTTTTGAATACCTTCCAACACTTTCGCGCACAGTAGTTGAACACCATCTGTGAGGGCTTGGAATTCTATGTGGAATTAACCAATTTGAGATGCAAAGATTCCAGCTGATGCCAACCCTTAACAAGGGAATGCAATTAAATTATTTTCCTGAATCTAGAGGTAGTGGAAAATTCCACAAAAATCCCCCATATTACATCCATTATTATTAACAGGAAAAAATACCAAATATTTCCGTGTAACCCTGGAGAGTGCGCCACCCATATGCAACCACTGTCAGGTCTTTGGGCACAAAAATCAAGCCTGTCCCATAAAGGAAAGCCTAAGAGAAATGAAATTATATGAAAAGAAATGGAAGAAGATGACTCATAGTATGATAAAGTTACTGATACCATACAAGCATTTAACTGGAAAATTTGGATAATATAAAGTTATTGACCCATTTTCCAAAATGAGCAGAACATGTCCAAACAGGCTTGTGAGTTGGCTGCGGTCAAGGCAAAGGCCTTGGAGGAATCATCCATCTCACTTGAACAGATTCAGGAAGACATGGAATACTAGCAACAATTAGTCAATAAAAATCCACAGTAAACCAAGAAACCAATCCAGACAAACAGGTTTTGGCGGAACCCAATTTGGAAGCAAATTTGTCAGCACAGGGGTTTGGGACATCCACCAAAAATTGAAAATTACAACCCAAACGGGATTGAAAATCAACAATTGAATGCATCAGAAAAACTGTGCCTAATTAGAACACAAAAGTGCATTACAATGATCAATTGAAAGCCAACAAAGGCAAGAAGGGAACAAAAACATCAGTAGTGAAAAGGAAAGAATATACCTCAGTGCCTCTCATTATTATGGCACCCACAGCAAGGACCCAAAGGTGAGCAAAGAGGGCGATGGAGTTGGGCTAGGAAGCCCTGCTAACCGCTCCTGAGGCGCACCAGGCGTCTAAGTAGAGATAGGGAAGCTGAACATAGCAGGACTCAAGGTAATGTTCTAGCCAAGATGTTGAGTCTCCTGCGCAACCCCCTATGGACATTTTGGTGGTGCAGGTAACCCATTGTCCACAGAAAAGGAGGATGCATGAGAAAACATGCTTCTTCCAACAATATCGTTTTTATCACAACACTATGTGATGATAGTACGTGTGTACAAAATTTTAAAGTCAATTAATAAAAATTCATTTTTGGATGGCAGCATACTAGATGTTACCTTCTCATGGCACAAAGAGTTGCAAACAATAGCCGGTGTGTATGCACAAATCTGTGAAATGGACCATTGAGAGTTTCTATCAGCTTTAACACAAAAATATTCCAGCAAACATTCACATCATGGGAGACTTGAACTGCGGGCTAGCCCAGACACTGACTGTCAGATTCTGTGGTTGATATGAAATTAACCCTTTGACAACCTACAGATTGGGCCAATTTCCCCTCCTGATGATTAAATTAATAGTCTAAATAAAATTATTTCAATAACATGTCTCACGCCAATTATCACATTGTAAATTTGATTATATTATTTGAAGCTCAGGCCAAATACCCCCACACATTTAGACCAATCTTATCTGCAACTACTCATAATGGGCCAATCAACTCAAAATCAATTCAAATCAATTATTCTATTGGTAGCTCAGGCTGAATACACTTACACATTATGACTAATTATCACTGCATCAAATCTTGGAAAATTAGTCCTGATTATCAGATACAATATCAAACATCTAGTATAAAAATTGTTTGTGACTGACCCAAAGTGAACGTTTAAAAGTCCCATGGACAATAAGATGAACAAAAGCGTAATCAATTTACTGCCTTAGGGTGAATTTTGTATGTCAGTACATGTAATTGGAATGATAGCACTTGCACATGGACCACCTAAATGGGAGTACCTAGTGCTATTATGAGGAAAGTTGACATCCTGATTAGGGAGTCGTTTTTATTAGCTGTGTGATGAAAACATGAATGACTATCAAAATATCGTTGCATGTCAATACATGTAACTGGCATGATAGCACTTGCACATGGACTGCCCAAATGGGAGTACCTAGTGCTATTGAGAGAGGCCTGCCAACGGCCCAATTAAAACACATTTATTTAAATCAACCACAAAATCTCCCTGAATTCATATTTTGTCAGCAGTATGACGAAACTCATTTTGAGATGATCCTAGGACCATTTTGCATGCTCATTGTTGCGATTTTCATCACTGAAATCCTCCCAAATATGAGAGTATTTTGCCACCAATAAACCTAGCAATGAGTCTCAGTCATATGCCAAACTGAGGTGGAAAATAATCTGTGAGATTGTATGCTTGAATATGGCCAGGAGATGCCCTTAAGATATAAATACTGGCGCCTGGCCCATTGAATGTTTATCAAAAAATCTAATCTAATAAAGATCTATTTTATTTAAAATTCTTTCTGTTTTGTATCCTAAGTCGCTTTTGGAGAGTTTCAGCAAGCTGGGTTCTCAGGATCCACAGCTTGTAACTTTTCCTGCCTCAGCTGAAGTTCCTGATTACAGAGGAAAAATTAAACCCTTAAATTGGCCAGAAAATTTAGAGCCATTTGAGTATGCCTAGTGAGTTTCTGAAAGGTTAAAAAACCATAAGCCACTGGCAAAATCGAGGATCATCTGGCCAAAATTCAGCCCAATTAAGTGTGCAAGAACAAATTAATCAAGCGACGATCCTCAGAATTTCACACTGACCAATGGCCATACACAACAGAGGCACCACAAGAGCATGGGAAACTTCGCATGTTAAAGGTCAACTTGGGCCTATATGGTTATTTACAAAAAATGGACTCCTCTCCTGCATAACATGACACACCCACATGTTCACAGTGGTAAATTGATTTTGTATATTACAAATGTAGCTAATACTTACGCCGCTAATTTTTGACACCAAATTTATAGGTTCAAAACTACAAAGGTTGAATATTCCAACCACCAGCTAATTTTAGTGTCCTTCACACCAGAGAAAACAATTATCCAAGCACCCAGGTTTGCAGAATACAACCATTAAATTTAGCCAATTCAGAATTTCACTCCTGGGTGGAGGTAATATCATCAAAACAGGTTTTAAACACCTTTTTGTTCAGACCCACTGTTCACCCAGGGAAATTTCATGAAATAAATAATACAACAAATTAAACACACAGCATCAAGAAGATGCAGTGCAGCTTCATCCATCACTAAATGCACCTTATCTGATATTAATTACCTGGAAAACAATGTCCCACGCATAGGATACAGCCCTGGATGGGGACGCAAATGGGAAGATGTTCTGCACACTTAAACACCTTGATACATGAGCACCAAAACTTCTTTGGTGTTCAATACAGATCAAAAACCCTAAAAGATGGAGAAACTTGTTCAAGTTATTTATTCCATCAAGTTTACGCCTGAAAGAACATGGTAGCCTGCACGCAGGTCCAATAACTGGATACATCCATAGTGGAACACCTGAGGAAGTTACAACCAAAGTACACAGGTTTTATACAAATTTATATAAATATGACCTGGATGAACCAGCAAAAATCACAAAATTTTCTTGCCAATGCACATATTGGCACCGCAGCATAAACCAATAATTTAATTAACTTAATATTTCATGATGAATTATGGGAAGTGGTGCGCGGTGCACCACGAATCGCCCTGGACCTGATGGGCTTCCCTATAAATTTTATAAAAAATATTTTAATAACATTTCTAATATTCTTTTAGCTTCCATGAATAAGTGCATTATGGAAACATGTTTTCTACCTGGAGGCAAAGAAGCATTAACAGTCACTCTCTTCATAGAAAGGAGATAGACTAGAATACCCAATTGGCGCCCAATCTCCTTAACTAATACTGACACTAAAATAATCACAAAAATTATTACCAAACGATTAGGGGAAGTTTCAACTAATATAATATCCCCATCACAATATGCATTTGTCTCAGGAAGATCCATATGGGATAGTATTCGCACAGTTGCAAATGTCTGCCAATCTAAAGTTTCTGGAGCACTTATCTTTTGTAGATCAACAGAAGGCATATGACAGGGCGAAAAGGACTTATCACAGAGCCTGCCTTCAGAGGTTTAAACTCCCAAATAGTTTATAAACTGGGTGATGCTATTCACAGAGTCAGCTACTATTGCTATGCATGGAGCAGGTTTTTTTAATTTACCAAGTTTTTCTAAAAGTACTTAGACAAGGGGACCTTCTAAACCCTTTACTATATAATTTAAGTCTTGATCCCCTAACATGGAATACAAATGCCCTCATCAATGGAATCAATGTCTATAGCCAACCACCAATAAAAATGATGGCTTTCGCTGATGACTGTGTGGTGGGTATCTCCATCAACCAGGATGCTTGAATAATTGAGAAATTAATACAAGAAAACTCATCATCAGCAACTCATCACTTAGTGCTGGAAAAACTGAAATTATACTCCTGGAAAAATATCAGACCCATTTGACGCCATCTACCTTGAGTCAATAGACTAATACAAATCAAGACTCTTCACCAGACCTAGGAGGTGAAGATCACCAAGTACCCCACTAGAACTTTCCTTCACTAAAGCCAGCATCTAGATCAGTCCGCCACTTGGGGGTATGGTTATAGGCAGGGGGTTTAACAACACCATGATGAACAATCAACTCCTAGCTAAAAGTAAAAAACACATTGCCTCCTTGTATGGACATCATATAGGTCTAATTTGGAGAGTTGTGATAGCCCATTCCATGATATCTTTTATCTGGTTTACGGCCCATGCAATTGCTTTTTCACTGTCCTTTTTTAACACAATATATGCTTTAATACAGGGATGGCTTTGGTCTGACCATAAAGCCCCTGTGCGCCTTGAAACTTCACTTGGCCTTAGAAGGAATGGAGGTATGGTGCTAACTAATTATGTAGAGAAAGCGGTCTATATAAAGGATCCTGGATAGCTCAGGTGACTAGTCCAGACCTTCCAGACATACATTGGACAGACTACTAGATCTAATTTTGTACGAGCGCTCCAAATAAGAATTCCAAATCATCCAAACTCATTGATTAAGTATTTGGCATCACTTTACCGCTGCAGGACCGCATGGCATTTCTGTACACTTTAAAAGAATACTTCTATCCATGAGAAGAACAGAATGGAAGATCCACATAAGTGGTCAGACTAGTCACAAGGTCGCCTAAGGCTAACTCAGACAAGAAGTTAATGGCCATGTAGTAACAAACAAATAATAAACTGAAACCCAAGTACCATTACCAGAATTGATTACCTGGATTTAATGGACATACCATACAACCTAAAGACCCAAAGAATGGTCTGGAGATACACAAACCATTCAAAACTCACAAATCAGTATACATGCACATGTATGGAGATGAATGTGGAGAGTGTATCATATGGCAGAACAATAAAATGCCGCCCAGTCTTCATGCACAATATGTTGCCAATATGGAAGCTTAGTACACCGCCTTCAACATTGTCCAAATTTGGTAGCTATCTGGAAAGAGGTCATGCGCCTATTTGTTAAGGCAATGGACAATCATTAATTTTAGCTAGGAACATGTTTGCTATCAACATGAGGTCATCTATTCATCCAACTTTATGAGCATTAATAGTGCAATAGCACTATGGACAATCCATACTATAGTATTGGGTTCGTCTACAGAAACTTCGCCTACCTGTAAGTCCTGGAAACCAGCCCCTGGAACTGGATAGTGAGAAAAACCCTTCCAGACAAAAAGAGGTCCCGAGGACCAAGTGGATACCCTGTTGCAGTTGAGAGACTTGGAACACGTGGTAGACGAGCGCTAGGTGACTGCTCTTCCCACTAAAGGTAACTTGTTCCACCACTTCTCCCCTTCTCAACCCCGGTAAGTTTAATAGAGGGGATTTGCAGACAGATTGTGCATATCAGAGGCCTTGGGCAGGCCCCTGGGACCCCTACTCCTCAGGAAAACTATGTCAAAACTTTTGAGGAAATAACATCCACCAACATTGGAGCCCAGTCTGCCAATTTCGGTCTGAGGGAAGCCGGTGTGGACTTTCTGGCGCCAGAAATCAGGTCAGGGGACAACTTGGATCTTGAACCAGGCATGAAACGACTCAGAACATCTTCCTCAAATCTCCAGGACAGATCCAGGAAAGTCATATCGCGCAAATAGCCCAATTGAGAGTTTGGACTAGGTCTCAAACAGCTCAGCCCAGTGGCCCCTGCCTCCCAGAACGAATCTGGAAAACCTGAATCATGCAAACAGGCTGACTTGGATGACCAGGAACTGGATCAGCACTATTGACATGGTTTGGTCCTAAAAATGTGGAAAAATTTGCAAAGGTTTTTTTTACTTTTATCAAGATTTTGAGCTTCCCTCCACCCCCCTCCCTGCCAGCCAACCAAATTCCATAACCAAACCTCAAATGACCAATCCCATAATGCCTCCTCTATGTGATTAACATAGTACTTAAGGCAACTGCCCTGCTCAGGGGTGGTTGTTAGTTCATTCTCTTATCTTCTTGCACTTTGCGCTCAATAAACCACCAATACCCTGTACAGCTTGCCGCCGCCTCCATCTGCTTTACTTTTAACTAAGAATTCCACTGATCAATCTGGCGAAGAATGCTGTCACCCAAGTCCTTATCCCAATGTTCACTGATTGAATAATCAAGTTGCTTGACCCTGCCACGCAGCGGCAGATCATAAATGTAATAAACCAGCTTACCCCTGATGACAAAACTACTGTCTCGTTGGTTATCACTCATCTATTTAATGAAAACCCTCCCATCTGTTCTCAGCTGAATTTTCTGAAACCAATCCCCTGTTGGAGCAGCACCAGAGCGGCCCTTCCCC
This sequence comes from Massospora cicadina, assembly GCA_022478985.1. Taxonomy (NCBI): domain Eukaryota; kingdom Fungi; phylum Entomophthoromycota; class Entomophthoromycetes; order Entomophthorales; family Entomophthoraceae; genus Massospora; species Massospora cicadina. The sequence continues at coordinate 200,949 of JAKSZP010003964.1, forward strand.
ACTGATCACAGAGCCAGGGTCCATACCTGGCCCAACTGCTTATGGTTCAGCCCACCTGTGGGGCCTGGAGCACCCCATTCAGAGGAAGCTTGGTGCCAACCTTCTTCATGGGTCACATTTCCCCTCCAATCTCACCTCTAATCGTGAGGTGGCCCCTTGGTTGCCCCTCACTGGCGTTCAAGCTCACATGTTTAAATCTGAAGGCCAGCAACCGTGAACTCTAGAGGAGTTGTCATCCTCCCTTCTTCTCCCACCCTTGAAGGTTGCCCCCAAAAGACTCATGGTTGCCCCATTGCAACCATCTGGTTTGCCTTGAGGGTCTTTGGTATGTTAATGAACTTTTACTTTCCTCACATCCCCAATAGAACTCCACTCCTACAAGTCGCTCAGACCGCTGTGACTATGGAATTCTGCAGTTCTCCACTGGGTGCTCGCACACCCTAATTGGGAGCCCAGTTTAATTCTTATCAGTTGAATCCATGACACTACCCTTCAAGGAGCCATCAATTCTTCTACCTATATATATTGGAACATATTCAGGCATGGTTATTTGGCAACATCTCCCATGCAACAGAAGGCCAAGAAATTCATGGTTCCCCATATGGTTCCTAAATATTGACTCAAACCTTCACTCACGCTGCATTCAAGTATAAGTTGGCATAAAACCCCCATCGTCCTAAACTTGGCGGTCATGGATGACGATAGGAGGGTATATAAACCCTCTGGTGTGTCCTTTTAATTATTATTACTATTATTATTATTTTATAATCATTATATTGGAAGTGTACTTTTCCCTGGTTGACCTTTCCCGAATAAAAAGATATTAAAGAAAGCCTTCCTTAGCTGGGTAAATACTTAAAAAAATTTTAGATGCCCATTAAAATTTTTAGAGTACTATGATGATGCCAAGGTAAACTAATATACATAATAACTTCAGGTCACCTAGCAGTCTATCAATAGCTTATTGAAAGGCGACTGGGCATACATAGCCCTTGTGGCCTTTAAGATGGCTCAAATATTTCTTTATTGTCAATTAATTTGCTTTTGTCTCTATCCTTAGAGGCTAGCTTGATCTTCCATTTTCCACTGTTTATATCAATCACGAAAAAATACTGAGATCTAACAATAAATTGTAGTGAATTAATATGGAGCAATAACTTACCATCATGGTTACCAAATTAATTTTTTTGGTAGTCCATAACATCTTTGTGACTTACATCCTTCTTACTCGACTAAGAGGACAATGCTAGAGCTCTGGGATGGTACCAGCAATAATGACTTTTATAATTTTTTGAGCTCCATAGAGACTTGGCTCTCTCAACTTTACTCTTCAATATGGAAATGCTTAGATGGTGGAAGCATCTTCCGTTTCTACATCATCCACGACACTTTTTTTCTTTCAAAGTCATACATGGATGACTAGAGCAAGTTGAGATATTCAACCAGTATCAGGTCATCTTTTTCTTCTGTTCAGGAGTCAAGTTGTTTATGACCAAGTCTTAATCAGCATCCCCGTGGGAGGCACTTTTAACCAAAAATCTTGGGGCTCCCAAATCGTGGACATTGCCAATCTTGTCAACAGGTAGTAACCAAACATGTGCTATCAGGCTGTTAGGTCCCACTATATGCATCTCGGCCATCAAATTGGCCAGTAGCACTAAGATGGGGCAAGCTTATGAAGGATTAAGGACTCTTTGGAAATTTAAGAACTCCTTCACTGACAAGTTATTGACACATCATATCTCAAATAGGCTCTCAAAGGGTTTGTTAATGTGACTGGGTTGATCATGACTTAGATCATTGAAATATTAGTTTCAGTTCCAGAGGATAAGTGATGTTGTAACTGGTTTGACCAATCACATGTTATATATTATTATTCTTTACTTAATGTTATATCTTATACTGTTATTTAGATCCGGAGTTTAATTGTAATTTAATAGTCACCTTGCCTCGTGGGCCCCAACTTTATAGGTAGTTGCCAAAGTTTATTTTTTATTATTGATAAATCCGCCTAAGGCCTTTCATGCAATAGAAAATTTTGTTGGAAGATCATATCCTTAATCTCCGTCAGTGCAACTTTTGCTTCCTATTTTAATATTCGCCATAACCTATGCCTCAGTTCTCAATCACTCATTATACTATTTTAATCTGAGTATTCTAATTTGCCCCACGCTGGCGTAAAATAGTTGGTAATAGGGTCTTATTTTTTACTACAGCCATTTTCCAGTGTCTTAATTGCAAATAGCTTATTGCTACTATGGAAATGTCCTGTGGCCGAGGAATTTGCTTTCCTGTCCTAATTTATATATCATACCTTTTCTACCATTCTTAGATGCTGCTTAATAATCCTAAATTGCACCTAAAAGAACACGGATATGAGATAATCATATATACATTTGATTGTCATCTGGAGGGGGATATTTTATGAGGTAATTTGGATCCATATTACAAAGAAGATTATAATAGCGATCTATTTATCCTCTGAAAGTATTAGATACTACAGTGTAATCCTATTTGTTAAAAACCTATTCTGTTAATAAGATTTTCATTTGTGAGTTTTTCCAGGGTTATTGTCTCAAACAGTACCTTGTACTCTTCTAGTTTAATACCCTATGCACCGTAAATCTGAATCCCTAGCACCAATTTTACCATTTGTTGCTCACAACTGGGGACATTAAATCTAATACACTATATTGACTTAATAAAATTTAATAATTGTTAGTTATTCATCAGCAACTATAGCATAACCCATGGACACTTTAGTGGCCGTCCTAAGGCCCAGAGTAATTCTGATCGATCTAATTATCACATAGTAATGACATGAATAGCCATCTTAGCCAATTTCAAATATTTTGTAAACTCATGATAGACAAGTGTTCGCCTTAGTGACTAATCCTGATGATCTTCAACGCCGTTTTGATGGGCTTGATCAATAAATGAATAGGACTACTTGCTCCATCTCTGATCATGGCAGGGTGATTTACTCTCTTCCTACGTTAATCCATTTGAAGAACAAGGGATCAAGAAGTTACAGACTCATCGTTTAAATGCCATCAGAAACTTATACTGTTTGAATAAAAGTTTGTAGTGGAACGCCGCCTTTTTATTAGGTGATAAATCAATTCTATAATGCGTTTAAATTTAGTGTGTTAATTTATTGGTTAATTCTATATTGGTCAACAACGCCAAGGGTGATGATGCACCATTTTTACCTTCAAACCCTACAAATTAATCACATAAACAACCTCAAGGTATTTTAAACATACAATATTCTGATGGATACCTCTAGCGAAAAACTCTCTGGTATCAGCTCATCAATCACAGCTCCTTTGGCAGCCTCTGCTAACACTATACTGCCTTCCACTCCACTCACTCCAGAAGTTCAAAGTAGTTTTACTATCACTCCATAGTCAGATAACCACCAGTATTAATTAGAATTTATTTGACTCTGTGCCATAATGCAATAGGGTACTATGCTCCGTTTAAACAGACTAATCTACCCAAATTTAAAAAAGTAGAATGTAAATAACTTTACTGCCCTATTTGAACTAAGCATGGGGATGCCTCTGCGGCAACTAAGTTGGCCACTTTAATGAATTTCTTAGACTCTATAATACAGAAATTGACAATGCCCAGATTACAAAAAGTTGGTATGACTTACTGAAAGAATAGAGAACTTCTTGAAAAAGAGTTTTTGCAGTGCAGAAAGCATGACAATATGGAAAACGTTTTCCTTAATTTTACTTTAATAAGGATGAGTCCATTGAAGCTTTTGCTGAGCTGTTTTTAAAATGAGGCACAAGTATTAAATGGAGCCAAGTTGTTAAATAAAATTGATGCTCAAATTGCACTTTTTCACGCCTGCAATACCTACAAAGTCTTGTATCAGGTTCTGATACCTGTTTTAAATGAGGATCATGATATCATCCATATGGCAAATTATCTCTTCTAATGCGCCACCACTTTTGAGGCACCTAAAGAAAGTTATTAGAGCTTTGTAACCCTTTTAATTGGGCCATCACCCCAAAGAAAGAATTACCTTAGTCTTCCAGTCCTCATTCTAATAGGCCTGATATTGGTCATATCACCTGTCATTCTAGTAAAAAAATGGCTATTACTCAACTTTTTTGCTCTAATCTGGGTTCCAAACCCACGGTTCATTTGAGGTATCCCATGAATGAGGAAAACTTTGGAAAATAAAGGATAGTATAGAACTGGAATTTTCTACCTCCGCCTCCTATAAAGAAATCTCTAGTAAGAATAAATACCTGAAATCACCTTTAATAAAACAAATGTATGACAATGACGACCTGCCTCTGGTAAGTCAACCAGTCATTGCAGATAATATGGTAGCAGGTATCACCTGCCCACAGGAAGAACGCAAGGCCAATTTGTCATGGAAATTAGTATTAAAGCCTTACATTCAACAGTTAAAACAACAAGAGCTTCCAGTTCCTTCTGGTGAAATCCCCAAATTGGACGGGGTCCAAGTGTCTATACCCAATAAGATTTTAAAGAAATCCAGACCTTAACTAAGCGAAGATATAAAATAATCTGGTTCAAGTGGACACTTTAATCTTCATGCAAAGAGTTTTAAAATGCATATTATTTTAAGTGTACCTATACTGATATTGCAGTAAATAAGCTCAAGCTCAGAGAAATTGTAAACAGTGAGCACCAGTTAATAATGTGTCTACTAGAATTGTGAAGATCTGGCCTAGCTCCAGACATAGATAACTGAAAAATATATGGTACCACCGGCCCACAGATCACAAACTCTGTTGGAGCATACAATTCATTGCCACTACATTTGGCTCACTGGTTAATTCTATTCCTGCCATCGTTTTCCCATATATAAATTCTAACTTTCTTATTAGGATCTCACTATAGAAACCTATGGAGTCAAAGTCGATTTGAAAGAGTACATTTCTGGAAATGTTAAACAAGCTCTTCCACTATTTTGCAATTGGAAGAATAAGGCCCAGAGAATAAAAGTCAGGGGTTTGTTAACCTTGCGGTCAAAGATGGCATAGTTTTAATTGATTATCAACAGATGCTTGACCAAACCAAGTGGTTGCCAATCCAATTGTGAATTCTAAGGGTACTTTTTTACATGCTAATTGAAGCTTAATAATTCTGGCGGGCCATCAAATTATAGTGGGAAACAAAACTAATTATAAAATATCTTAAGGTTTATATGGCATTATAGCAATATATGTCATTCTACTTTGAACTGTTGCCACGCCTGAAATTATCCTTCCTGACTATGGCGATCTCAGTTCAGCTAGCCAATCTATATTGTTACCCTATTCAGATAAAGTGACTTAAAAAATTCTTTTGTGTATCATTTATCAGTCAAAGAAGTAAAAAGTATATGAGATTTTTGAGTAACCTTGATAATCTGGGCTTTACAGTGTTATGTATTAGTATGTGTGTTATCTGGTACATTGTGAAGGCCTCTCAGGGTTAATGGAAAAGGAGAAGGACCTAACCTTGACCCTTTTAATTTTATGTAGTAATATTAGCTAAAGAAAGTTTGATTTGAGCTGTGCACATAATGTGTTAAAACATATTGACACCAGAAAGATTCTGCCAATTTTCTTGTGTCTTTATTAGATGCTCAAAAGAGGCTAATGAGGTGAAAAAAAGAGCTTAACCAACTTTTGCACCAGGGGATGTTAGTGCCATCCAAGAGTCCTTGAAACGCCTTGGTTTTGATTATAAGGAAGAAAACACAGATATAATCAAATGGTAATAGACTACTAAAAGCTTAAAATGTTATTGAAAAGCTTTTATCATTTATCATGAATTAAAAATGTGTAGAGCGCTTGGGTGCACATAATACTTTTCAGCCATGGATTTAATTTTTGTCTATTGGCAGATTAAGCCTCCCAAAGAGAAGCGGGAAATTAACAGTATTATGACCAGAGCTTCTATCAACCTATTAGAATTCTTCAGTGGTTATGCAATGCCCTCTTAACTTTTATGAGCTTTTTAGTATACTAAGAAAACAAAAATTTCATGTGTGTTAGTTTATTTAGACTATATTAGCGTTATTTATAGAACGTTTACCTAGCTTTTCCACCAGTTGAAAGAAGAGTCCGCCACCTTACCAAGCCTGATATGAAAATAAAGCCACGTAAATGTAACTTCTACTTAAAGCAACTCCAATATTTGGGATTGTTGTTACTGATATGGCTTACAGCTCCAACTGGCAAAGATCAAGGCTATTATATATATGGCGTGTCTGAGTAGCAAGTGCATTCAAGTGTTGCTTGGAATGATCAACTATTAATGCTGATTTGTAGAGATTTTCAGTAAGTTTATTGAGCTCTTATTCATTTGTTAAAAACGGAGTACATTTTGGGTGGACATGAACTGTCATATTGCTTTTGATAAACTCGAGCTTTGACTCACCTGAGCGCACTACAATATGGCCAAATTTTGATAAACTATTTATCATTCAGATTACCGATTCCCTCACCGCTGTAGTGGAAGTGTTATCACAACTTGATCCTGAACGGATTGAGCATCCTATGGCTTAATGCAGCTAGATGTTGGTGTTCATGAAAAATTTACATAACAACTTTGAGGAGTGCCTGGCAGTCATCTATGAATCTAAAAAATTCTGGTATATGTTCATGGAGTTCATTTCTCAGTAGTAACCAATCATGCCTCACTTTACTAGTTATAAAAACTTAAAGGAGTCAGAAGTGTGGCTGAATAAGCGGGCTTTGAATTTACAAGTCTACATTTTCAAACTTTAACAACAACCTACATAAAACATCAAAACGTCAATAATTTATCTCAACTGCCCACCATGGCCTTAGCGGTATAATGTGGCTGATATTTTTCTCATGTAATGCTAACCTAACTATATGACAACAAACCGGCAGAAGTTCAGCGTTTATTAGAGAATTCAGGGAGGAACATCATTGTCAAAAGGGGGAAGCTTTATAGAGTTATTAATGAGCAGAAATAATGGATAACTTAACCAAAAGAGTAAACTGATAATAATATGCCCATAAGGCAATGGGACATGGCGTCTTTTTAAAACGCTTGAGCTGTTAAAACAACATTAATATTGGAATCAATGCATTTTTTATTTATGAGACCCTCAGCTATTTTAAGGAATACCAAGCTGACGCCCCTTACTGTAGAGCCACCTCATATTATATAATTAAGTAAAATTTGTTTGGAACACGGTATTTATTGATGTCATTGATCATTTGTTCAATAGTTTGAGACAATCAAAAAATATATTGTGGCCGTTTATCACCTCACCAAGTGGATGAAGGCCAAAGTGGTCAGGGACTTAGGGGCTACAGCCACAGCCACAGCAAAGTTTATCCCAAAAAGTTATTTATCCTAGCTGTCCATGAATTATTTTCCAGACATTAGACAAACTTTACATCCCAAAGTTTCTCTAAAATCAACAATTTGATGGATATACAAGGGGTACTGTCTATACCTATTACCATGAGACCAACAGCACCATGGTAAAGTAAATGGTATTCTTGTTGATACTTTTTGAAGTTGATTATGGCCAAGGCTTCCAGCTGGAACCTTTTTCTTACCTTACGCCATTTTTACATATTGTATCTCTTTTCACTTGGACCCAGGGCACTGTTTTCTTTACTTTATGGGAAGCACCCTGCAATTCTTCAAATGTTATTTCGTGTGTCAATCAAAAGAGTGTGAGTCCTGCCATACATATAGAAAATAAGATGCGGAAATTAATTCAGCTACATAACGGAGCATATCTAATTTTCTAGCTCAGAAATTAAGGTCTCAAGAATGCAATAACAAAGACTTGCGGCCCTTACCCCACTTTTCATTAGGTGAATTGGTTTTATATTATAATAACTATGGATTTAAGCAAACTAGCAAACTGGAACATATAATGGAAAGGCCTTTTTAAGATCATTGAGAAGACATCTATTAATGACTACAATCAGAAGGATCCTGTTAAAGGGCACTTACTAAGTGTGTGCATGCTAACTTTCTGAAGTAATTTCATCAACGTTCTGACCTAATGACCACAAGTTTTTAATAAGTTAGTTTTCTGCCACTCATCTATAAAATATTTTTAGTCAAGTAGGGAGAAATGCTGCAATCAGTTTGACCAATCATTTACTTGATATTATTATCATCATTTACTTAACGTTATATTTTATACTAATATTAAATACAGGTTTTAAGTGTACTTTAATAGTTACCTTGACTCGTTACCCAGAATTATAGGTAGTTGCTAAAGTTATTTGAATTACTAATAAATCCGCTTAAGGCGTTTTTCTTTCTCATAACAATCACTTTATTTACTACAATTTGATTTGAACAGCAAATTTGGATAATCACACACAGGAAAGTTGGGCGACTTTATTAACAAAAATAATACAACATGGGCAAGCGTCACAGCAAGCGGTGCACTCAACGGTGCAACTAAGGGCAAGAAACGCCCTGGAGGGGGACCAGGAACCCAATCTGCAAAGAAATCACAAACTCAGACACCATCTGGGTTTATGGTATTCAATGTAAAGCACGCGCAATACATGTGCATTCAATTCAACCAACCTTTGTCAAAGGTGGAACACAGGATCAGACTCTTCCTTGGGGATGAGTCACCAACCCTGTGGAGAAAACATGTGAGGCACAGCCCTCACTTTTCCCTCACGTGGTGTATGTAGCCACCAAAAACATGGGATGCAGCTGGATTGATATTGGTTTTGAAACAGCCAATGAAGCCGATGCCGCAGCAAAAATCTGCGTGGAAATTGCCCTCCCTGAGGGCAAAAAAATTGTGTGCACCATGCGCACCTGATGGAACAAAGCAAAAACTTTGTTCATCTCCTTTGACTCGCTCCCCACCAACCTTCCTCATAAGGTAATCGAGGAGGAGCTCCACAAAGGTCTTTGGCCTACGGAGAAATCCAACAACTTGAATTACAACAATTTCGCTTAATGTCTGACCTGTGCATGGGCAAAGCTATTGCTGTAATCAAGCCCTTCCCAGAAGTGGAAGAGGATTTATCCAGAATTCCCCGCGCAGCAGAATTTCACTTTGCAGATGGGGGCCAGTTGGCTGCATTCTGAGTTACACCAGAATGCGCACCACCCATTTGCAACCACTGTGGCTCATTGGGCCATAAGGAACATGCATGCCCTGTAAAAGAGGGCTTAATGTAAAAAATGATTTTTTTGAAGAAGCTATGGATGAAGATAATGAAAACCTCGCCAAAATGACTGATGGCCACCACCCATTCCATGGGGTGAAGATGGACTATACTCCATCATGGACCCAGTTACAAGTAAACAGCGTAAAGCAGCACAAAAAGCCCGCAAGAGAGCAGCGGCTGAAGCGGCGGCACACGCGGAATCCGCCATTGACCATGGACAAATTCAGGAGGATATTTCAGATATTCACCAAACCAACCAATCAGAACAATATGCCCAGGTCAAAAATTTTCACAGTAACCAGACTGAGCCACAAAGCGTCATCAGTCATGAACATACTGAGGAACAATGCAACCAAAATTTGGATGAAAATGCGGTGCACAATGCAACAAAGTTGAACCTCAAAATTATAAAATCCAATCAACAACCTGCATCAAATCAACATGAGACCTGTGCAGGAAAAGTTGATGCAAATACAAAAAACCGTTATTCCCTTGAATCATTGGGTCAGATCAAGGGAACCAACAATGGCAGTGAAAGAGTTGGAGTACAGGTGCGGAGCATGGCCAAAATGAGCCGCGGTGGGATAGGACCAGAGGGTCCTCCCAACCGCTCCTGAGGCGCCACGGGTACCTCAGTGTCAATAGGGACGTTAAATATCACGGGAGCCAGGGCTCATACATCCCAAGCCAAAAAGCTGGCATTCCTGCGAAAACCTCTTGTAGACATCTTGGCCATCCAAGAAACCCACTGCCTACAAGGGGAAGACGAATCCTGGTCAACCAGGGTCGCACCATCACAATCAGTATGGACATCTCACTGTGGGGTGATAGTCCAAAACAACAAAAAATTTAAAATTACAAATTCATCATCACACTTGCACAGTCGAGTCCTGATAGCAACAATCACATGCCAAGATAAAATAATTTTGTTAGCATGTATCTACGCACCGTGCACTGCAACTGAGAGAAAAAACTTTTTTTGAAAAATTTCTACCCTCACCCTCCCACCAGATATCATCATATTAGGCGATTTCAACTGCTGGGATAACCCCAATACAGATTTATGGCCTAATCCCAGGGGATACCCACCTGGACACATTGAATATCGCACAATGAAGGCATCTCTTGGCTTACAGGATGCTCTTCCTTTCAATTCACCAATCCTTCCCCATATGACAAGACCCAACATATGTGAGGGACTGCTCATATCAATGAGTCGTATTGACCACATCCTCATCCCACAATCCCACCACTTTAGAATCTTCTAAATTTACAACAAAAAAGATCAATTTTTCTGATCATCGATTAGTTACAGTACAGTTAGTGCCAACCCAATCCCACACACAGGTGTCGCCTTGGAGAAAGCTTCACCCAGCAAATATAAGATTGCCTGAGATATCTGACTGGGTTGAAAACAAGGCTACAAACCCAGAATTCACAGCCCCATTCACTTCAGATCCAATTGGAACGTGGGAAAATTTCAAAAAAGATTTAATCAACAAAACCTGACATATTGCATCACGCAAGTACACCGCAGACACAGCCACAATCAAGCGTACCTTGGCAGAACTAGACCACCAGGAAATAAATACTCTGAGATCCGGCTATAGCCCTAATTGGGAACGCAAATGGGCAGAAATTTCAGCCCGCCCTATCAATCTCATCTTTGAACACCAACACAGAATCAAAGTATTAACCAAAGGTAAGTTCATAAAGGAAGGCAAAACCTGTTTGACATACTTTTTTCCGCCAATTCCACTCCCACGGAAACCAGCCCATGTGCACACAGGTCCGCAAGACCAATGACACTGTGGCAACTGACCCTGAGGAGGTCAAAGCGGAAGTACACCGCTATTACACCGAATTATATCGCGATATGCCAACAGATCCACAAAAAATTAAAGAATTTATTCAAACTGCCAAGATACAAAGTACACCACCAAATTACAATATACTATCCCTTATCACACGGGAGGAGCTTTGGGAAACAATTCGCGGTGCACCACGTAGGAAATGCCCAGGGCCTGATGGGATACCCTACGAATTTTACAAAAAATATTTTCAACATATCGCCCCCCTCCTATTGGCGTCAATGAACCAGAGTTTGTTGGAAACACGCCTATTACCAGGAGGCCATGAATCCTACGTTATAACCTTGTATAAAAAGGGTGAAAAGTTGACCTGGCCAACTGGCGCCCAATTGCACTCTCCAACACTGACACAAAAATTCTAGCAGCTAGATTAGGCGCAATTGCATCTGACGTCCTATCATCCAACCAGTTTGGTTTTATACCAGGGCGTTCAATATAGAACAACATTCACCCTGTTGCAAATATTTGCCAATCCAAAGCAACTGGTGCCCTGGTCTTCTTGGATCAGGAAAAGGCGTATGACCATGTTAGCTGGCCATACCTAAAAGAACATCTACATGCCTTCAAACTCCCACCAAGATTCATAAAATGGGCTATGCTCCTAACAGAATCTGCAACCATGGCTGTATGCGTCCCTGGATTCCTAACAAACAAGATTAAACCACACAGAGGGCTCAAACAAGGGGATACCCTCAGCCCACTGCTGTACAATTTCAGCTTTGACCCACTCCTCCGAGTAACTGACTCACGTCTCATGGGGATAACGGCATAAGGACAACCAACAGTTAGGATACTGGCCTTTGCAGATGACTGCGTAGCAGGTATAGCAAACAATGAAGATGCCCGACAGCTGGAACACACTCTAGAGGAATACTCCAAGGTGAGCAATGCATCGCTCAACAAAAGGAAGACAGAAATCATCCTCTTAGGCAAATACACAAACAACTGGGCCACAACATCAGAACCTCATACCAATACTCGAAGAAAAAACCCAATTATATTACCCTTTGCAACACCTCCCACCACCACTCCTGTCCGACACCTTGGAATCTAGCTAGAATCAGGGGGATATGCTAATGAGACAATGGAAAGTAACCTGTTACAACGGGTATCCAAACGCGTAGTCTCCCTCAAGGGGAGAACCCCAGGACTAACAGGACGAGTTACAGCTGCTAATTCGCTCATCCTCCCAATACTGTGGTACCAGGCTCATGCGATAGCCTTCTCACCTACCTTTATAAACTCAATTCGCGCGCTTATCCAGGGCTGGCTGTGGCCTGGCTCTCACCCTCCTATACGGATGGAAACACTATTTGGCCCACGCTCAAGTGGAGGCATGGGACTAATAGATTTTGAGAGCCATGCCAATTACATCCTAGGTACCTGGATAAAGGAAACCCTTGCTCCAGACCTCCCGCAACAACATTGGTCCAGAGCAGCAAGGACTAACTTTGCACATTCGCTCAAATTAACCAACCCACATAGTCCACCCAGAATACTTTCATACCTTGCCAAGCACCCTACTGCAACGGGTCCACATGGAACCTCCCCTCATTTCAAACATATCCTCCGAACTATCCGCCATATGGGATGGACCATAGGGAACATGGGTACTATACAGGGAAGGGGACGACCCAGCCCCCAATTCAAATTAAGAAACCCAGAAAACCAACCCCAGAGGGATATGCTCGCAACAACCTCAAGTATAGCTAGGATAGAATACCTAGATATGCTGGACATTCCCTATGATTTAACTACACAGAAAGCAATGTGGAAAATGACACACCACCCACTCCTACAACCAAGGATAAGAGCAAACGCCTGGCGCTGTTTGAGAAGGACCTATAGGATGGCGGACTGCTCCAACTCCCTCCACAAAACATGTGCAGTATGTGGAGGGGAGGGATCCCTACATCACCACCTAGAAACATGCCCCCCAACCAAAGCTATATGGCAGGAAGTCGCACGCTGCTCAAGATTCAAAACGAACAGGAATTCTCGATATCAAAGAGTATCTTCATGCTCCAGATCGAGTCACCAATCCCATCTACACTCCGCTCCCTAACAATACCCATTGCAATGTGGACAATACACACAATTGCATTAGATGCGTTCAAGGGCATGGTCCCAATCATTCATGGGATTATTAACAGATTCCATGTCCACTTACTAGAGCACTTCCAAGCCTGGCTCTATGGATATATGAGACCAAGACAAAAAGCGCTCATAGAATCATGGTTCCCACTCTGGTTTCTCCACACAGACCCTTTCCTTCACACCTGCTCCATAGCAGGGGAAAACCCATTGGAGTAGTGCACCAACCCCCCCATACCTGGCAGTCCCGCTGGCAACAGGGGTAACTTGAGTACCCTGGGGTGCCCAATTTTTATATTTCTTAGTTATTCTCTTAGTTTCACATATATTCGTTAATGTCTGTTCCCTGTTCAGCTTACCTCAGTTAAATAAAATAAATCTACCTAAGGCCCTTTGTTCACAAGAATTACAATGGCAGATCAAATTCTTAAATACCCGCTAATGCAACTTTTGCTTCTAAAATCTATTTATGCCTAGCCGTTGCCTCAGTATTTATATCACCAATTATAATAGCTTATTTGTAATCCTAATTTACCCCGTTCTGGTGGAAATAAATTGGTAACAGGGTTCTATTATTACTACAGCCATCTGCTGGTGTCTTAATTCAATTGGCGCATTGCTACTTCTATGGAAATGTCCTGAGCCTTAGGAATTTGCTTCCCCGTTTTAGTTTAGATATCATGCCTCTATTTTGCTATTATTAGGTGATGCTTAGTAGTTCTAAATTACACTGATAAGAACTCTGGAAATGAGAAGAGAATATCTACACTTTGATTGTCATCTGGAAGGGGATTTACTTGGTGTATTCTGGAACCAAACCTACAAGGAAGACTATAATAGCAAGCTGTTTAGCCACCAGCAGTATTTAATAATTCAGTGTGCTCCTTTATTACAATTAATAAACCCCTATTTTCGTAATAAATCTATCATTTGTGAGTTCTTTTGCCAAGGTTACTATCTTTAAACAGTTACTTGTATACTTGTATGTTAATAACCTGTGCACCTGAAATCTGACGTCCTAGTGGCAATTTTAAAACAGGACATCCCTTATGAACCAACAACCACATGTGGTGGTAGTCACATATAGGGACCCTGTAAATGTGTCAAAAAGTGGCTACTGCACAGGTTTAAGAGGTTTATCACTTTGTTATTAATGCTTCCTGTTTGAAGACAGGAAGCGTGATTTAACCCAATTAAGGTTCAGGTGAAATGTGACCATGTTTACTTATAATATTAAGGCCACATTTACCTATAATAAATAAAAAATATTAGTAAAATTTTAATAGACTAATAACAAAGTAAATTGCTAGGAATGTTGTTTTTTAAGAAATATAGATGATTCATGACAAATTAATACCAACCATTAAAATTCATTGGTATTACTTTAAAGAATGATCTTATTACTTTTTATTAACCTGCATCATTTGACACGTTATTATTTGGCACTGTTGACTTTATTTTAAATTCTGTGGAAATTGAGCCCAAAAGTCTAGTAAACTAAAATCTATCATGGATTTGGCCCAAATACTTTTGGAAGTCTATTTATTGAATTATCCATAATCAATCCCACAAATGACATAATTAATAATTTTGAGCTTCCTTCTCAGAAGCCTAAAAGTCATCAAAATACCTCAATTAGTTGAATGCTAAGTTGAATCTTCCTCCTTGGAAGATTAAAATTTTTCAACACTAATGAATAAATTTGGCATTCATCCTTAATCAATTAAAGAGCTAGTATTAAAAAGTTTTTTGGAATAGGCACAACATGGCTAAAATCCCAATATCATGATACTTACATTTGATCTTTTCATCCGTCTTCAGTATTCAGGTGCAAGGCTTTATGAGTTGCTTGCAATTCTTAATAGTCTGAAACACTAGAGTGAAATTTGTTCCATGTAAGGATAAGAATTCTTTGGTATAATGGATTGTAGCATCATTTACCAGAGGAATTAAACCCCAGCAGTAATTTTTATCTGTGGTGTCAAGGGCCACCACTGAGGTATCTAATGATATTTACCAAAGATGAGTTGAAAGCGCAAAATAAACCTAAATAGATCATGCGCATTTAGGGCTGGAGGTCCAACCATCATGTAATGCGGCAAGTCAGAAGTAATCTTGATTTTCTTCATATGTTCTGACAAAATGACACTCAAAGGGCACCCATTAATAATGATTGCAAGGATGATTTCGTGAACTTTAATGGTGAACTTTTTTATCAGGCTCCTGAACTGTGGCAATAAAGTAAGGAACGTAAGTGATTTGTCAGAATAGAAATAAGTAGTATTGTAAAGTTTATGTCAGTAGTAGATAGTTTTCACCCAGGTTTCCTGTGAAAAAAATATTTTTAGAATAGTAATTATGGTAGATCTAATTAAAGGTATTTTAGGGGAATTGTCAGCAGAAAAAGCTTTTTTTTCATGATGACCACACTTTTTTGACAATTTGTGTTATGCCTTCTCTGTGCACTGCTTATAACATTAGCCCAATGTGAGGCACGACATTTCAATAGGAACAGATAGGTATGTATATGTCTTTTGCTTTGATAGTGTTATAAAATTGGATGGTATCATTAGGATCTGCCATATTGTTTGTACAGGTTGAACCCACTGAGCAACAGACAGATGATGTGGGGATTGTCAGTCCTTCAGACACACTTAAAAAAATATACTAGAAAAGGAGCAATTGCCCCAATTGACTCTTTTACTTTATTTTAATAAATACAGCAATCTTCCTCTGTCCTGCTCTCTCTTTACTGTTAACAACCTTCTTCTTTCAATCACCCATCTCATTTATATACAGCGGCTTCAGGCGATACTGCTCTCATAGCTTGGGCTATTCTATTCCGCTAATTCTCCTTGAACTCAGCTTGTTATTCTTTAATCCTCTATCGCCCTAATTGTAGGCGATTTACTTCAACAAATATTGACATCACCTTATTGCCTTAACACCTTATTTAGAGGAGATCCAATAATAACCCATTATATCCCAATATTGCTTCATCTTGAGGCACTCAAATAATCATAACTGATATCATGTTCAGCAGATTCTTTCCAATCCGCCCTAGCTGTCCCACAATTATTGTCCAGTCATACTGGAATCATGACAGATAGCTTGAATGCAAGGTTGACTGGGGACCTCTGAGAGGTAAGAAACTTATTCATTGTATTGGGATAGATTCTGTTGAATCCTACTTGATCTCTCGGATACACATAAGGTCCTCTTAGCTCTATCATATGTATTTGGGCATCAGAATAGGACTTGAGGAAGAGATTATTGAAGTAATGGCGTTGTCTAAAGTAATGCAACCATACTTCCCAATGGTTAATTCTTCCATAAAATTACTTTAAAAAGTCACCAAGACTTCTCCTTGTCAATACAGATCGTTATGAAGGCTGCTTCTAGTTTGAGAGGATTTGATCACTGTTTAGCTCCTAAACTAAGTTGGTTTTGACCTACTCCTAGTTCTGAAAGTCAATCAGGTTAGGGTAAATATATGGGCCTCTCCAAATAGGCAGTAATTGTGTTTTGATTTTTTCCTGTCTGTGGCTTTTTCAATCACACTCTTGTAAGCATTTAAGCCTGGCGCGATACTCTCCTTACCTGAGATGAACCTTTCCTTGAAGTTAATTATAAAGCAAGAGATAGAAGGGGCAAAAACAGCGTTTATACCTGGTTTGTATCTTGAGCTTTTCTAGAGAAGATTGTTCTCACATACTTGCAGAGAGCACTTTAACCCCTTAGTCTTCTTAATTTATTCACGTCATCTTGGAATTTATTCTAATATCAGTCAGTGGCTGTACTGACCTTTTTTCCGTCTAAACTTTCTGTGCTAAAATCTTAGGTTTTGCAGCTGCTGGCTCTTAATCTGAGGTTTTACAACACTTTTCTAAATAATAAAGCCATTTATTGATGATCTTAATCCATGTATGCATATTTTTATCTCCTCATTTAGTGTCTCAAATGAGTTTGAAGTTGATAGGGTGATTGTTGGAGGGAACCACATCTTTGGACTATTTTCTCTATTTAGTTATTTAAAGCATCAATCTTAACTAGTACTTCCATATTCCACGGATCATCAGCACCCTCAGCGCGCAGGGTCATGAACCCAGGGGGACCAGGGGGCCTTCAGGTCTTGTGGCCCTTCTGCTCTGTTGAAGCCACCTGTCTCTCTAGGCCCTTTGGGATCTGTGAAATCATTGGCTCCAGAAGGGCTTTGATGACTTGGGGCTCTGTAGACCCTCAGGGACCTTTAAGTCCTTATACTCATGCTGCTGCATATAGATCTTGTGATCGTTGTTGAAGTCTGACAATCAATGCCTTTACTTGTATCAGGAGTTATACCGAAGTTTATTTGAGAGTCTTGATTTAGCAGGCGGATTCAAAGGAGGTTTGTTTCACATATTTTAGCACCTCAGTAACTATGCCTTGTAGACAGTTAGTTATTTGGTTGCCAAGTATCCCATAATTCCAGAGTTTAGAAGGCAATTTGGTTTCAAACTTTATTGATGAAGCATCAGATATACTAAATTGTCTCACGGTGCTCTTGGAAAAACGCAGAAGTGTCTTTATAGACTTTGACAGTTGTAGTTGAGGCTCTGTATTAATCTCAAACTGATGTAACACCACTTGATGATTCGTTCCTATTAACTTGATGAATGATGGAGAGTTGAATTTATAACCAAGCAGAGGTGGTGCTCCACCCCATTGTCCAAGTTATCTGTAGCCAGGGTAGCTGAGCCATAAACTGCCTTCACATGTAGGAGGGCACCACTGTGACTTGATATTGGCTATATAACCTCAGTTGAGTGAATCCCATCCTAAAGTTTATGGATGTTACCGTCATGTCACATGGTATAATTGTAGGCACAGAACGTAAGAACAAGAAGGAGGCGCTAAAGCCAAGGGTATCAAATAAGCTGCTCTCCCTGACCTCTAAATATACCTTGTATCAACGTTGGATTTGGGCCAATTATGCCCTTGTTGGTACCACAGGGTCGCGTTATGTGTTTCTGGCATTACATCAACGGCATTAAAATTCACAAGTTACTCTATTAACAAATATGAAATTTAACATCCAATTGAAAACAAAAATTTGAGATTTGAGTGCCATTTAAGATACAAGACTATTAAATCTGCAATATTTATTTATAATATAAAACTCAAATTTGGATCTAGTCAAGATATTTTACTAGTTGGGATAGTAAGTTGATCTAAAGCCAGTTATGGCATATTTCTGCAAAGGTATGAATACTTTTTCCTCTGATTTCCTTATAGCCATCCTTGCTGTACCAACTTCCTTGTTAATCATATATCTTATATGTAATTTGAAAATAAATTTTATATCAGATGGACCTTTGAGCTGGTCACTCATTAGAACTACTCAAGAAGGTCTGTAACAATGTAAGACAGTAGATACTCTTTTGAGTCTTATGTAGATCTATTCTGCTGTCAGTTAGGGGGTGGAAGGCGAGTCAGTAGGGCGTACGGCTACCAACCTGAAAGTTGTGGGTTAAATTTCCGCCATTTATACATCAATTAGTGTTAGCCAAAGGAATCTATTGGCAGTTAGTATGTCTAATAACATGAAAACCTTACCCATGACGTAACCAGAAAAATCTGAGTCCTGATCTGGAGGTGGAAAAACTTTTTAGATGGAGTTGACCTGCTCAGGCTTCATTTCAATTTTTCCTTTCTTTCTTTCTTTTAGTAATGTCTGTCCCCTGATCAGCTTGCCTCAAATAAATATTCTGTTGTCAGTTGATATTTTACTTTCCACTTATTCTCACTTTTGAGCAATCTTAAAAAAAGTTTAAGTTATCTACCACCATCTAGACACGTCCATTTCCCAATTGATGTCCTTGTATCTGCTGCCTGCTGCTCCAGTGTGAAGCAGTGGTGATCCACCTCCCAGCGTTTTCCGCCCTGCATGGAAACAAATTCAGACAAGCTCAAATAGTCCGCCAAACTCTAATGGCCAATCTGTCCCTCCATGGGACTTAGCACTTCACCTTGCACACATCCACCTAACTGCCTCCATCCTCTTGCCCTACCCAGATCAACTATCAGATTTTGCCTTTATGTCAAGTATGGGAAGTTATTCTCATATCACAATAAAGCAAGAAAACTTGCCACTGCTGCCTTTGCGCTGGCTAGCTTTATCAATTTCCGCCCTCTATAAGGGCTACTTTGACCTAGGATTCCAACCAGGGGAGGACTCTGCAGCGGCGGCGTTGACTCCACTAATTTACAAAAATACCCCCATTTCCATTGCCCAAACTTGTCTCCCTGATGACACCACACTGGTGGTGTCATTTGCCAACCACCCTTTGCATCTCCCTCCCCAAATTTTATATTACAAGTTGATTTCAGGACTTTTGGCTTATGGCACTCAGTCTAACCTTGTCAATACCATTCCTTCTGGTGTGGAGCGCCTGGCTGCCCCTCAAGCCACCGCCATCATCATCCCAAATTACTCTACCATTTCCTGACATATCCCCCATGTGCTCACATTGCAGCAGCACCAGACATTTCTTTTAGGTTTATGTCAATAGCGGTCAACAGATGTTAAAATTTAGAGGACTTTAAATAATAGTTGAAGACTAATATTTCCTCAAAGGTATCTGCACAGGTTTTATATGTGCTGATTCGCGTTATCTGATAGTAGTTGATAGTTGATTGATAATAGTATGAAGACTATTATCAATAGTTGAATAGATAACCCGTTATGGTCCAATGCTAGACCTGTACTTCTCCTTGAAATACCCTTGATGTCGACTGTAGGGTCTTCTTCCCTTATCCGCCTAACTTGATCCACTCTCAGATCCCTAATTTTATGGACTTTAATCTCATCTCATGAAGTCTACAGCAATTCCCATCCAAGTTCAGTTTCTCTTCTAAGGATCCTTGATTTTTTACTTTTTTCCTACAAACGAGTCCTCAATTAAAGCACAAAGCAATAATTTCCTAAAGATGAATAGAACTAAAACAATTAATGAATTCTTCTATTTCTTCATTTTTATTAATGTAATTATCAGGGGAATTTATAGAAGGATTTAGCGTCCAACCATCATCAAAAGGTACCTCATCCATGAAACAGCAGCCATTGCCATTGAACTTCCCCTTGACGTCACACCAGCGATATTCTCCATCTGGTTAGAATTCCTTTGTCAGACAACCTCGAGTCTTAAAATGGACAGAGTCAGAAAACGTGTCCCTAATGTCTCCCACTTGATCTCAGCAACCTAACCATATTTCAGTGAGCGACCTGCTTATATAATGGGATTTGTTACCCATTATGGCAGGTTGCAAACCAACTGATCAATTTGCTACTTGCAGGCAGCATCACTTGCCTCGCAACTTACTCATTAAATTCCCAATTGGTGGTGATGAAACCTGACTAATCCCAATTGATACCTGATAGGTAATTATTGGTAAACTATCAGATGCCTCATTTCATCAGCAACTCTGCCCAACAAGATCTTAAGCATTCACCTGGATTTATCCCTGATGGATCAGAACCTGGCGAGTTATCTAAAATCCTAGAACATTATTAGCCCAAAATCAGGTTCAACTAATATTCTATTCACTCGCCATAGGTTTATCCCCTAGCAATCCATGTTAATTATGGAGGCTGGAAAGGTGGACAAACATCCCAACAACGGATTTTTCCCATTTGTTTTGAGCTTGATCACATTAAACAGTCCTGCCCTCATGCCAATTCACTCGTTATAAGTTCTGAAACCACTATATTGATGTCTGAATGGGGCGTTTTGTTGCCACCTACCACCCAATATTCTTGCATGTTGAGCCAATGTGTGAAGTCAGCCCCCACCAAATTTTCCAACCATTCTCAGAGCCCTGGGCACAAACTGACCAATCAGAGTCAGGCTTAGACCACCTTCACACCTAAGCAACTAATTCAACTACTACAACCCAACCAAATTCTACAACTTTATACTCATAAACAAAATTTTTGGGACCTATTGGATGAGTTGGATGAATCAGGGAAAATCTTTCACGAATAAGGATGGCGAATCTGGAAAAGAAGCCCTGGATGAATATGATAGGGCCAAATTTTATAACAATGATTTTGACAAAACCCTCTCACCCAGATAATATGCTCTAAACCCAATGCCATTTCATTCCAAAGTGACCACCAGCTTTCCTTGGCAGCGGTGGCCTCACCTCATTGCCACCAACTATGCAAAGCAGTGTCATGTTTAACGGATCAATTCAAACAAGGGCTGTGCACAATTAACTTCCCCCTGAATTTCCCAAAGTTTCACCATAGAAAATCACCAAATTGGCCAATGTGCCAATGACGCTGTCATGCATGTTAAAGACTAGAAGCATTCAACCTTATCTCTAAAATGACCTGGTAAATGATTGCCAGCTTGACCCAACTACCAGATGCCCGCATCCAAGCTGAACATTATGTTGCAGAGTTAGTTGAGGCTGCCTTCCGAGCTGACCTTGAGGTAAGTAACCATTACTCACTCTCCTCCAACCCCACTACGCTGATGCCCCAAAGCCCTTGATCTCTGCTTTTGGATGCTTACAACCAATATACAATATCCATGAAATATCCGCCTGAAGAAGAGCTAACCAACCCTCCCTACCATCTGCCATTTTGGGTTAGAAGTACTCCGCTCCCTGCCTGGTTGGAGATTTACATTTTCTTTTTTGTCACCTCATTTGTTTTAGGCTTTTTCACTTTAAATCGATAATGTCTGTCCCCTGGTTGGTGTGTCTTGAATAAAATTTAAATTTAAAGTTTAAATTATTTTTCTGTTAGTTGAGCCTTGAACACTTTAGATGAAGTTATGTTTGGTCTACGCTCAAAATTTTTCAAATGCTGTGTCCTTAGTTGGGAAAAACTTTTCTCTCTCGTTGCAATCACTTTTTCAACTTATTTAATTCAAGTCTGATTCTAGTCTGATAATCTCACAGAGGAGATTAGTCTGCGCCCATGTCAGGAAACAGTTGGGCAAGTAAGGTAAGAGGAGCAGGTGGTAGGCCCACGGCCTCAAACATTCAAAACGCCCTGGAGAAACTGGTGGAATAGAAAAAAATAATAAAGAACTGGCGGTCACTAATTCCCCAGAAATCCTCACTTGGCAAGCGCAATGCAACCAGTACATCAACACGCCACACTCCCAACCATTCTCGTCGGTGAAATATGGAGTCTGCGTGTTTCTGGACATCCAACAAACAGCTTTATGGGAAGAATTTTGTGGGGATGTGCACACCTTTTTCCTGACTGCAGTGTATGTCGCACCTCACTCCATGTCACATGGTTGGATGGACCTTGGTTTCAAAAAACAAGGAGGCAGCAGATGAAGCTGCTGCAGTGCACGTAGTGATCAACCTCTCCAAAGGGCAACGGGTCATTGAAACCAAACACACCAAATAGACAAAATCCAACCAAATTTTCCTCATGTTTGACTTTTTGCCTACTACGGTAAAACGTGACATTTTGGAGCAACACCTGAAAGATGGTCTCGCCATATACAGCGAAATACAATCCTTCAAAATGCAACATTTCATGCTGATGCCACACCTGTGCACCAGCAAAGCCATCGCAGTTCTGACCCCAACCGAGGAGATCATGAAGGACCTAACCCAGATCCCGCACTCCACCTTTATTGACATCACAGGGCACACCACCCACCCATTCCGGGTAACTGTGGACAGCGCGCCCCCATTTTCACCCACTGTGACGCGTTCGGCCATAAGGCGCACGTATGCCCCATCAAAGAGGGCGTCACATTCCAAGAGTACCCCTCGGCAGCCATGGCCAGCGGAGAGGCGCACTACGAACCAACTGCAAGCACCAAAGAGGCTTTCCCGTGGGGAGCACAAGGCTGCTACCTACTGGTAAAACCTATTTCCCCGCAAGAGTGGAAGAAGGCCAAGCAGGCCCGCAGGGTCGCGGCCAAGGAAGTGGCCAAGGCCACCACCGCTATCCCACACTCCCAACGCCAGGAGGACATCAAAACCTTCACTGCAGAAGCAACTCAGGAATCAATCAACCAATCAGATTTGGAAGCCCATGCTGTTTGGGCCACCCAATCTGAGGATCCGATGGGTGACTTGATCTCACTTCATCTTTGCAACCAAGCTCCAGTTTATAACAGTCAAGGCGTTGCCTGACCATTACATAGCCCTAATCTTCCCTAGGGCGATAGTTGGGGCAGGAGAGAGGGGCTCAACCGCTCTTATTATCATAAATGGCAATCTGATGAATCAGATGCCTCAAAATCGGAAGCAATATTAAATTGAAAGACTGGCGGGGAAGAGAAGCCTCAGAAATGGTGCTCTGGCCAACCAGATGCTGCTAAATCCAATATTGCTAAATGCAGCAATGAGGGATCGGACCCTCAGATGCAAATTTCCAAATAAATTGGAGGCCGAATCCATAGTATATGGGAGTATTGACAAGGATGAAAATCCTTGCAAATGGCGCTCTATCCAACCAGATGCCGCCAAATGAAATATTCCCATAAGAGGCAACAAACCAATATTGGTGAATATGGGTGAAGGGAACAGCCTGGGCTTTGAGAGCAAATTGAAGCTGAATAATAAATGCGGAAAAGTTTCTGAAACCCTGAGGGTACCCAGCCCAAGTTTGAGAATGGGCCTCGACGCCAAAATCGAGGGTCTAGATTCTTGAATAGGGCCCACCTCCAGGAAGATGCCCGCAGACTTCGTGGGAACAGGACCCGCTCTTCCCCAATAAGCTCAGTATAAATCTGAGCGCGCGAAACTGTGTAAAGCAATTTCATCTTCTATAATGATAAATAAAACTTAATAAATTCAAAAATAAAGTTTTTGCAATTGTAAATCATTTTATTAAGCAAACCTGGAAACCCCCACATGGACAGCATTTCAGACTTTGACAGGGCCATTCAGTCCCGGTACGCCCTCTCAGGGGGTCAGGCCCTCCTCCTGAGCGCCAGCATTGTCCTAACTGTGGTCCAAACCTTTGTGGTAAAGTGGTTTCCGCATAGTCAGTTTCAGGATCTCTCAACAGCAGGGCTATCCTGCCTGTGGGCCCTCACTTGAGCACTCTTGCCTAACTGCTTTGTGGCAGTTTTCAGAGACCCCATCTGTCACATTAGACGAAACTCATTTAACTTGATGTTTCTATTCCTGGATATGGTGGACAAGCCGTCTGAACGCGCCCTACCTGCGTGGTATGAACACCCAACCTCGTGTTTGATGGTCATCTTCTCTCTTCTATTTCTCCTAAGAGAAGTCGCCCGTTTCCTTCCCTCAAAGGGGCATACCAACGTCTACTTTCAACTCAAGCAGTCCGCGTCTGAGTTCCGACAGGCCCTCACCCCAGGAGAGTTGAGCACCTTGCACACCACCTTCTCATGTGTGAAACTTCAAGCCCAGCTGACCACGGCGTCAGGAGGAACGGCCCCAGTGTCACTTCAGATTGCCCAGATAGTAACCGCCCTGCCCAGAAACCTAGCGGATTGGTTCACTGAGCTACTGGAAACCCAGACGATGCTCCCTCCCACCTTGGAGGAATGTCTTCAACTGGTTGAGAGAGCGGCTACGCTGAATGACTCCCAAGACGCTGCGTGGTCCGCCCTTCTGAACCTGACTCAAGGAAAGATGTCAGTCATGGAGTACGCCCATGTGTACCGCCCTTTGGCCAAGGCTGCCAAGGTCACCCCTACCCAGATAGCACGAATGTTCCGCCAGAACCTCCGCCCAGACATCCTTATGGCATTGGCTGCCACTCGCCTGGGAGCTACCCTCAATGAGGAGATTTCAATCGCGACCCAGGTGGAGGGCCAACTAGCGTTAGCGCAAGTGAAGGCCCATACTGGAGTACAACAGGGGAAGTTCCGCGGCCGCCGAGCTGAGTCTGAGCCAGTCTCCAACCCCTCGCAGGAGTCCACACAGGGTTCGCCCTCCAGCTCCGCCAATGGGGTAAACCCTTTGGGAAACCACAGAGAGGAAACCCTAGTCCCTCCTACAACTTCCGCCCTACTCCTGCGCGCGTTGCTACCATCAATAAAGGAAATACCTCGTCTTATCTCTATGTCCCCTATTCGTTACAGCTCTGGGGAAGAAAGAGGGAGGATCAGCTGTGGGCGCTGGTGGACACTGGAGCGGAAGAGAACTACCTAGATCACGGGTTAGCAAAAGAAATGAGGCTGGAAATGGAATGGAAGGGAGCTGTGACGCTGGCAGACACCTCAAAAACGGTCAGCAGTTGGAAGATCAAGACCCAGGTGCTGCTGCGGCAGGGGCCTCACACCTTCCAAGAGTCATTCAGTGCCATTAAAAATCTGCCTCATCCCATAATCCTGGGCATGGAGTGGTGGCACAAGTACTCCCCTCAGTTCAAACTGCAGGAGCGCCTGGTCTTGCTACACCCCAAGAACCAACCCCCGGTAGCACTAGATTTCTTTACCACTGGCGGAGGGAAGCCTGGGATGAATGCAGTAGTAGGGCTGGAGACGGAGGCGGACATACCCAACGAATTTCGTGCATATGCTCACCTGTTCAAGAAGAACCAAGCTCCCTCTACCACCCCAAACGGTCCTTACCCTTTCACTTTCAGGTTCAAAAAGGATGCGGAGTTCCCCAAGGGTTGTCCCGTCTACCCTTTGAACCTTAAGGCGAGGGCGGCCCTTGAGGTCTATGTCAAGGAAATGCTGGAGCGCGGGATGATTGTTCCATCCAATTCGCCAGTGGTGTCGCCAATACTCCTAGTCCCAAAATCAAGTGGCGAGCTTCGTCCGTGTGTGGACTATTGGCGGCTGAAATCAATCACCAAGTCTGACCCTTACCCCATCCCTCTGATGGAGACCATCTCTCAGATGATCTCGGGCAGCCAGGTTTTCACCAAGTTGGACCTGGTTGATGCGTTCAACCAAGTTTCAGTTATCGCCGAACAACAACAATATATGGCTTTCAAGTGCCAATTAGGAGTTTTTGAGTACAAGGTGATGCCTTTTGGCCTCAAGAACGCCCCAGCAGTGTTCCAGCGTACCATAGACAAAGCCCTAAAAATCTAATTGGAAAATGTTGTGTGGCGTACATGGATGACATACTTGTGTTTTCCAGGACTAAGGAGGACCACAAAAGAGATGTGCTGAGCGTGCTGGAAGCCCTCAACAAGGCGGACCTCCGCTTGAAGCTATCTAAATGCGAGTTCTACAAGGACTCAGTATCCTTCTTAGGGAGCGTAGTCTTCCAAAAGGGAACAGCCATATGCCCATACAAGCTGAAGGCAGTAAGGGAGTGGTTGGCCCCTAAGGATAGAACGGGTGTTAGTTTCCTGGGCATGGTGAACTTCCTAAGAAGGTTTGCAAAAGACCTTTCCAAGGCGGCGGCCCCCCTAACTCACCTGACAGGGCAGGTCCCGTTCCATTGGGGAAAAGAGGAGGAGACAGCCTTCCAAGCCATCAAGGAGAGCCTCATGAAGGCACCAGTACTATCCCATCCCGACGCCAACTGTCCTTTCATAGTGGAGACTGACGCCTCCAACTTTGCAATTGGGGAAGTCCTGCTACAAGAGGGAGAAGATGGGGTAGACCATCCCGTAAGCTACTTTAGCAGGAAAATGCTGCCCGCTGAGACCAACTACCCCGTGTATGATAAGGAGCTCTTAGCGATTGTATCAGCCTTGGAGGAATGGCAGCACCACTTACTCTACGCCAGACATCCCTTTACTATCAGAACGGACCACAGAGCCCTTGAATTTTACAAGAGCCCAAGGCGTATGAACCAGCGCCAGTCCAGATGGCACTTAGAGCTGGCATCTTATGATTTTAGGATTGTGTACAAGCCGGGGGAAAGCAACCTCATCCCAGATCTCTTAAGCAGGGACCCAGGTAAGTCCTTCCCAAGGGAGGAGCTGGATGCATACAACACCGCCACTATGTTGCCCTCAAATGTGTTCGCTGTCATCCAAAATGCCACTAAGGAACTGAGGGAAAAGCTCCAGGACGCTCAGCGAAGCTCAAAGTATGGGACTCACTGTGGAAGGACCTGGAGGAGGGGGTAGAGAACGAGCAACATAGGAATTTCTGTAAAAGTAAAGGCCTCATTCTCCACAAAGGGCGCCCATGGCTGCCCAACCGCGAGCTCCAGGTGGAGGCAATAAGCGCTTTCCACGACCACCCCTTGGCGGGACACCCTGGAAATGATAAAACCATAGAGCTTCTGGTCCGAAGTTACTCCTAGCTAGGGATGCCCAGCGCCATAAGGGAGTACATCCAGAAATGTGTCATTTGTGCCCGTTCCAAGCACGTTAGGCAGAAGCCTTTAGGAAATCTCATGCCCCTCCAGATTGCGGAAATACCATGGTCCTCACTGAGTGTGGACTTCATAATGGGGCTTCCAAAATCAAAGGGATATGACGCTGTGATGGTGGTGGTAGAAATAATGAACAAGTACGCGGAATTCTTTCCTTGTAACTCCACCATCACAGCAAAGGGCATGGCAGATATCTTCTTTAATGAGGTGTTTGCCCACCACGGTCTACCAGAAGAGATAGTATCGGATAGAGGCCCCCAATTCATCGCCCAATTTTGGCAACATCCACTTGAAAATCTTCAGATCAAGCCATGCAGATCCTCAGCTTACCACCCACAGTCTGACGGCCAGACAGAACGAGTTAACCAAGTCCTTGAGCAGTACCTGAGATGCTACATGACTACACAACAGGAACGCTGGATGGACTGGCTAATACTAGCCCAATTCATATAAAAACTTGACCCATTCATCAACAGGAATGTCACCATTCATGGCGAACTATGGGTTCCACCCAAAGATGATGGAAACCCACCCCAGAGGTCCAAATCCAGCAGCCAACGACTTGGCAAAAGAAATGAAGGAAAACCTGAAAGCCATGCATGTGAACTTAGTCAAAGCGATAGATATGCAGAAGAGGAAGGCTGACACTCACCGATCTGAGGCCCTGGAGCTAAAGGAAGGAGACCTAGTGATAATCAACGCGAAAAACTACTCGGTGCCAGCAAGATGTAGGAAATTTGGACCAGTCACTCTGAGCCCAATCAAAGTCCTCCACCAGGTAAATGAAGTGGCGTATAAACTTGAGTTCCCTGAGGGATCGCGGGCGCACCCAGTGCTGCATGTCTCGCAACTTAGGAAGTTTGAAGGCCCTCTCCCAGAGAAACCAGAGCCTGTCCACTCGGGAAACCCAGGAGAGGTGGAGTATGAGGTGGAGGAGATCTTGGAGTCAAAAATCTTGCGGAGAAAGCGCTGGTACCTAGTCAAATTGGTAGGATACCTGGTGGAGGAGTCCACCTGGCAGATGGCCGATGACTGCAGCAACTGCCCACAGAAGGTGGAGGAGTTTTGGAACTGGAGGGGGCTCTCATCTGGGGAGGGTGATGTAATGGTCAAGGCGTTGCCTGAACACCACATAGCCCTAATCTTCCCTAGGGCAATAGTCAGGGCCAGGGGAGAGGGGCTCGACTGCTCCAATTATTGTAAATAGCAATCTGATGAATCAGATGCCTCAAAATTGGAAGCAATATTGAATTAAAAGGCTGATGGGGAAGAGAAGCCTCGGAAATGGCGCTCTGGCCAACCAGATGCTGCCAAATCCAATATTGCTAAATGCGGTGATGAGGGATTGGACCCTCAGATGCAAATTTCTGACCAATCGGAGGCTGAATCCATTGCATATGGGAGTATTGACAAGGATGAAAATCCTTGCAAATGGCACTCTGGCCAACCAGATGCCACCGAACAAAATATTCCCAAAAGAGGCAATAAACCAATATCAGGGAATATGGGCGAAGGGAATGGCCCAGGCTTTGAGAGCAAATTGAAGCCAAATAATAAATGTGGAAAAGTTTCTGCAACCCCCAAGGGTACCCAGCCCAAGTTTGACAATGGGCCTCAATGCCAAAATCGAGGGTCTAGATTCTCAAATAGGGCCCACCGCTGGGAAGACGCCCGCGGGCTTCATGGGAATAGGACCCACTCTTCCTCAATAAGCTCAGTATAATTTCTGGGCAGGCGAAACTGTGTAAAGCAGTTTCATCTTCTATAACAATAAATAAAACTTAATAAATTCAAAAAAAAAAGTTTTTGCAATTGTAAATCATTTTATTAAGCAAACCTGGAAACCCCCACATGGACAGCATTTCAGACTTTGACAGGGCCATTCAGTCCCTGTACGCCCTCTCAGGGGGTCAGGCCCTCCTCCTGAGCGCCAGCATTGTCCTAACTGTGGTTCAAACCTTTGTGGTAAAGTGGTTTCTGCATAGTCAGATTTGGGATCTTTCAACAGCAGGGCTATCCTGCCTGTGGGCCCTCACTTGAGCACTCTTGCCTAACTGCTTTGGGGCAGTTTTCAGAGATCCCATCCGTCACACAGTTGAAACTGACTTGGGGTCCAACCTACCTGAGAAAAATTTTGCCCCAATTGATGGTGCACCAAACTCATCCGCACCACAAAAAATTCGTTCAACATCGGGGAAACAAAAAGTGAAGGCAAAAGCCAACGCAAACCTATCTTCTAAAATTAACAAAACTACCAATAGCATTGCTGCAAACGCCCGCGCTGCTGTGAAGGCCCGTGGGGATCTAGAGGAGGCTAGTGGGCCCAGGTGCCCACCCCCTCGCACCTAAGGTGTGATGGGGGAAACCTTCACTTTAGGGACGTTGAATATTACCAGACTCAAGGCCTCGCTGTCCCAGGCTAGGAAACTGAGTTCTTACAAAAAAATTTACCCTTGGATATCCTGGCCATCCAGGAGTCCCACTGTCCATGAGGTTCCAAGGATGCTTGGGCAAACCATGCTCCTCCCATCCCTATCCTTTTGGTCAGAACATTGTGGGGTGCTAGTTCAGAAAAACAATTTTTTCAAATTTTTATCATCAGAATTCTTCCTCAATGGCTGAGTCCTTGTTATCACTTTCTTGTGGGCTGACATGGTGCACGCTATTGTCAACATATATGCCCCAATCTGTGCACAAGAGCGTTGGGAATTTTTCTCATCAGTCAAATTTTCCCACTACCTCCAGACCCTTTCATAATCGGCAACATGAACTGTTGGCTAAACACGCCCATGGACCGTTGGCCTTCCTCCTCCCACACCCCCAGGGTCACATAGAACTTCGCGTTCTAAAGGCTACCCTTGGGTTAATGGATGTGCTGCTGCAGCAAGCCCCGTTGCTCAAAAACATGATGCGCCCCCATATCCACAATGACCAATTAAGGTCCATGACCCGCATCAACCTTATCCTAATGCCAGTGAAATTCCAACCTCACATTTCCCACTTCCAAACAACAAAAATTGAATTCTCTGACCACCAGCTGGTCTTGATAACCTACCACCTACCTGTCACAGTGGCTAAGGCCCCACATTGGTGCAAACTCTGCCCTCCCAAACTTGCGTCACCTGGATTTTCCACTTGGGTGTATCAGCAACTTTAACAAAAAAGTTTGTTACACCATTTTGTGCGGACCCCATCTCCACATGGTCAATCTTAAAAGAGGATACCATCCGCCACTCTCGCCACCTCTCCTCCCGATGCTCACAAGCTGCATTGGCCATCATTTTCGTGCGCTCTAGCAGAGTTGGCACACCTGGAGTCCAACATCCCAGCTACAGACTACAGCCCTGCATGGGGCTGGAAGTGGGCGGAAGCAGCCACTCACCTCAACGCGCTCAAAAGGCAACACAAACATCGAGTTTGTATTCAGTACAGGGCCAAACACATTACAGAGGGTGACAAGTGTACCGCATATTTTTTTAAAAAAAATTTCGCACCATGCCAGAGCGTGGCCTGCACACAGGTGCAAAGATCGGATGATTCTGTCGCAGATACACCAGCCAAAGTGGCAATCAAAATACAAAAGTATTACTCTGAGGTATACTGATTTGATCTAATTCAGCTAGCCGAAGTGGCGGAATTTTTTGACTGAACCCACATCCACACCATTTCCCAATAACCAGAAATAATGAATTTGATTCCTCTGAATGAACTATGGAAAGCCATCCGCGGTGCACCAAATCAGAAATGCCCATGCCCAGATGGCATTCTATATGAATTCTATAAAAAGTACTTCAAATATATATCCCCACTGCTGCTTGCCTCACTTAACCAGAGCCTTCTGGAAACGCGCCTCCTACCAGGAGGACAAGAGGCCTTCACCATCACACTCTTCAAGAAAGGGGTCAAGCTAGACTTAGCCAACTGGCGCCCCATTTCTTTAACCAACACGGATACAAAAATTTTAACTCAAATCATGGCTAAACATTTAGGGATTGTAGCATCTGCCACCATCTCCCCAGAACAATTTGGTTTCATACCCAGAAGGTCGATTTGGGACAACGTGAACTCTGTGGCTTATGCATGCCAGTCCACAGCCTCTGGGCACTTGTATCTTTGGACCAACAGAAGGCCTATGATAGAGTAAACTGGGAATACCTCAAGGCCTGCCTCCATCAATTCCGCTTACCCCCTCGCTTCATCAACTGGGTAATGCTGCTCACGGAATCTGCAACAATGGCAGTGCGTGGCCCTGGCTTCCTAACAGAAGTAGTCCGCCCTCAAAGGTGCTTACGACAAGGGGACCCCCTTAGCCCACTCTTATACAACTTCAACTTGTCCCACTACTTCAAAACGTGAATGCCCAACTCACTGGGGTCCATGTACCAGGCCAAGCCCCAGTCAAGATGATGGCGTTTGCAGATGACTGTGTGGTTGTGGTGTCTAATAATAAAGATGCACGCACGCTTGAAGCTCTCATCCAGGAGTATTCCGGGTAAGTAATGCTGCACTGAACGCTTCCAAAACTAAAATCATCCTCCTTGGTCAGTATCAAACCTGCTGGGCCCCAACAACCAGTGCTAGCCCAGCCCATCTGCTCACATGCGTGCTCGCCCTCCATGCTCACCCCACACCGCCCCACTAGTGCTCCCCTTCGTGCCACGCCCTACCATAGGGCCTGTCCGTCATCTGGGTGTGTGGGTGGAAGCAGGCGGGTATGCATCAGCAGTAATGGAAAGTCATATTCTAGACAACGTGACGAAGTGCATCGCCTCCCTCAGAGCCCACCCTACTTCCCTTACTGGCAGGGTTGTTTTAGCCAACTCTATGCTCCTCTCCAAAGTCTGGTTTGTAGCCCACGCCATCCCCTTCTCCCCAAGCTTTTTCAAATCCTTGTATGCCCTTCTGCAAGGATGGCTTTGGTCAGGCCACCCACCACCAGTATGGTTAGAGGTCATGTTTGGCCCTCATCATCATGGTGGCATGGGCCTGCTTGACTTCAAAGCCCATGCTGCCAAGATCCTGGGCACCTGTATTGCAGCCGTCACCGCCCCTACGCTCTCCTCCCAACACTGGTCCCGCGCGGCCTGCTTTAACTTCTCCCACGCCTTGGCCTTAACAATCCATCGAACCCTCACTCCTTGATGAAATACCTGGCTTCACACCCATTGGCCACAGGTTCTCACGGGACTAAAACCCACTACAAACGAGTCCTCCTCTCTATGCGGAGCACTGAGTGGAGAATTCGTATTAGTGGACACACAGCCCAGAGAGGCCGCCCCTCTCCTCAGTTCACACAAGAGGTACAGGGGCTACCCATCCAAGATGGCGTGATCCCCACACAATCCCATGTCCTATCCAGGGTGGACTACCTGGACATGATGGACATCCCTTACTCCATTGAGACTCAGAAGACTATTTGGAAATATGTACACCATCTTCTGTTGCAGCCTCAAATCCATTCCCATGTGTGGCGCTGCCTGAGGCGGGTGTACCATACGGCTGAGTGCTCTAACGCTTTACACTCATCCTGCGTCATGTGTGGCCAGTATGGAACGCTGTTCCATAGCATGGAGAAGTGTCCTACCTCTAAAGTGACATGGCGCGAAGTTCAACGTCTGCTTGGCCAGGATCAAACACATCCCTTCAGTCTGTCAAGAGATATGTTTGCTTTATCAATGGCCTCCCCCTTCCACCCTCCCTCCATGCTCTGGTGGTTGCAATCGCCATGTGGACTATCCACACGATTGTCTTGGATGCCATCGCAGGCTCCACCCCCACCCTCCCAGAAGCTGTCCACAGATTCTGGTCTCATTTGGTGGACCACTTTCAGGCGTGGATGCTTGGATACCTCCCACCGCATCGCCAACAGCTGGTCACCTCCTGGTTCCCAGTTTGGTTCATCAAATCAGACCCTTTCCTCCACACATGTTCAATTGTGGCTACGGCCCCTTCACACGTTCCCTCCCCTTCCCCATAGTGGCGTTCCCGCTGGCAACAAGAGATAGCATCACTTCTCTGGGGTGTCTTCCCTGTTACTAAGTTTTTTTTCTTTTGGGTCAAATTTGGAAGTGTCCATCCCATGGTCGGCCTTCCTCACAATAAATTTATTGTGTCCTTAGTTGTCTCCATTGCATTTTTTTATTATTTTTTATTTTTTATGGTTGAGCCACTTTAGACTATCTCTATTATTAGGGTTTTTGTTAAACTTATTTTAATAGCATGTTCCTGCTTATCAGGTAGTGGTATTTACATCACCTCTATGGGAATAAGATAGTTACAAACATTCTCCTCACATTAGATGACCAACCATTCTATTATAATTTTTTTAAAAATACCTATTTGGGACTCTCCTTGTGAGTTAGCTGTGTGTTTTTGCCATTTGTCACAGCTACTATTGTTAGGACTAAAGCGATATAAGATAAAACTGAGCTGTAGGTGCGGGTGAGCAAACCCCTACTAATAGCTCCAGACTGCAAGGCGACACTCTGCCTTTAAGAGTTACTTATGAGGGATGATAGAGGGTTTTGGTATTACTTATGGATTAATAGAAAGGTTGGGTCATTTTTAGTATTTAATAGCTACTAGAGTTGAAAGGCTGACCAGAAGTCTTACCATAGTCTCTTTTCAAAGTGTAACTATCTGGTAGGCCTTTTCCACAGCCATTATAGCTTAAGCAATTGCTTATTATATCTAATCTACTATAATAAAACTACCAAACTTGTGATATACTTAGAGGGAAAATATATTATAAAACAATTGACTCAAAACTCAACACTAGCAGGGTACTGGGTTTTATGAAGTTTTAGAGAGGGGTTACCAAGCCATGCTTATTGGTTTTAAACATTGATTTCTCAATCTGATTATGGTAGGAAATTTTGCTTTGATCAAAAACCCATAGTAATAACATTATCTAAGATCCCTGAGTTTTTCTTAGTTTTGTTTTTGTGAGCTCTAGTTGTCCAAATTCATTTATCAATATTAATAATTTTAGTGTTGTATTTGATCCCCATTTTATGATACTTTCTTTTTGACCTATTACCCAAAACTTTTAGTTATTAGAAAATTATTTTCACTTTGAGTTGTCCCAGGTGTTATTTTTTCCTATTTAAGTTGACCCCTAATTGAGCCACCTGTTGGGGATAGGGAATGAGGATTGTGTTGATAAGTTTTATAAAATTAGTTAAGTTTGTACTGAAATAGCTGAACTATTCCATATAAAACTCTGCAAATTCTTATAATAGGATGAGTCTGGGCTGAGAATTAGTTTGGGAGAAGACACATGATAAGGAGAATGGGCAGCAGCTACCCATCTCTCATTTAGATATTCCCAAGGTCAGAAATCAGGGTAAAAGATAAGGCTTTAGAGTTTGAGCGTTTATTAGACCTCGAAATGGTGCATGACCTTGTTCAATTTAATGGCAGACGCCGCATGATTTAAAATTATGCTCTGCACTACTGTTTTCTTGTCCAGTGTACTTCTTATAAAGATTAACGTTTTTCTTATTGCCACCAGGCAGAGGTTTTCAACCCTTCCTACATGTACCTGGTGAGTTTAGGCCCCTCAATATTTATTGATCCTTTTACAAAACCAACCTCAGAAATAAACTTGGATTAAAGAAGGCGTTAGCTTCTATTGAGTCCAAAGCCTCTTTCATATTTTCTAAACAGACCTTATTCACCCCTAATGGAGCTACTTGTTGCGTCAACAAAAAATCCAATGTGTCTGACTGGATTTTTATAGCTTTCAGAGGCCCTCCTAATTTAAGAAATTTATTAAAGGTTTTGCTACAAATTTTGCAATATGCACATTCAGTACACTGCTAGTGTGCCAGACTACAGTATGATAAAAATGCTGACCCTTGCTCTTTTTCCTTCACCAGCTACCTTTCACTACAAGTTTGTAGCAGATACTCTCTACCATAGTATAGCAGACAACTTTACCATCAGTCAATTAACTACATTTGTAGTCCAGAGCCCTACACCCACCTGGGCGTCCCATCTCTGACCTACAATGATCCCAGTACAACAGGGTTGACACTGTTGAAATCAGCGCTAGGGTGTCATATCTCAATTGCACATGTAATTACACCAGCAACTCAAAGTACTGTATTAATACAGTAACTTTGATCAAAACTCAATAAAAGAAAAGGAAGCTTCAGCAATAGAATTTATATTTTAGAAAACAAGTGGGCACCCTGTAGTATCAAATACTGCCAGAGGCTCACAGGCTTGTTCTTGTAAGGACTTGATTGGCTGTTACAACTAATTTCAGAAAAAGATCCATTTCCCCTTGGCAACCTTATTTGATATCCTATTCCTACCGGAGATTTTATTGGTGTTTTTTATGATTCTTAAGCAGCACCTCCAAAGGGTATACTAAAAGCGTAATATCCAAATTGGGTTGGAAAGTAAATAACTAAGGGTGAATCATTTTCATATAAATATTATACTATATGCAGTTAAATTATCAGTTATCTGCCATTATAAATATAGGACCCTGTTATCAATAGTTTACACCAACATTATGGTACTGTAGAATAGTACAATAAGATAAAATAGGAGGTGATATACTGATAAGGCCACAGCATCAAAATCCAATAAGCTTAGGAAATGATAGTTGTTCCAATGGGGTTTCAGGAATTTGATTAATACTAGATTAGTACTTTAGGCCACACATATCAAATCTAAGGCTGCATGGTGAAAATAGCTATACTGATCAAATCCGCTGTCTGATTATTAGTTAAAGTATGTAATTAAATATATGTCAAAAATCATATCCAGATGATTGGTCAAACCAATTACAACATTTCCCCACATGTCCAAATATCAGGTAACAAATATTTATGGAATTCAACTAGCTCATGTGAACTTGATGCCGTTGGCCCAGAATTCTGAAGGTATTTATAAAATAAAATTAGCGTTCACCCAAATGATAAAAGCCCTTTAGCTGGATCCATCATAGTGTAGGCATCTGTAAATTTCTTCTTTATAATCTCAAAAGGCACCTTACATATATGCTCCAGCTTGCTAGTTTATCTAAATCCATGCTTATCATAATATAAAATGAGTTTCCCTATAGTAAAGTAGGGTAACGGCTGCTGGTTTGCGTTATCCTTTTCATGGGTTTTCATTTTCTGAGCCATTGCATTGAATATACAACGCTTTGTAGTTAGATTAAAGTCTGTACTAGAGTTTTTAAATATTTCGTGGGAGTCAAGGCCTTTTGTATGATAAAAGAATAAAATTTAAGGAAGCGCTGGTTGTTTCCCATGAAGTAAAGTAAACTGTGAATTCTCCATGGCTGAGTGATAAAATATTCTATAAGTAAAAACGATGGAATTCAAGAAAAGGTTCTAGCTATTCACCTTCACCATATTTATCTTATGCAAAATCCCAACAAGAGACTATTAAAACATTTGATTGTGTCATTGGCTCAGAATGTAGGGATTTAACAATACCTCACGTATACCACTAATCCATTAAGCTTAAAAACTGATAAGTAAAGTTAGTCCCATTATCCTTTAAGAAGTGAGGAGTTTATACTGACAAATAATATCTTCTATAATAAATCTCGCTGTAGGCATAGTGCCCAAATCCTTGACCGCTTTGCCCTACACTCATTTTTTAAGATGATCAATGGCCACTAGTTTATATATTTAGATTGACCAGAAGTGTTAGTCAACAGGCCCACAACGTCCATAAATACAGTATGTCATGCAAAGTTGGGTTTTACTAAATGATAAGGGGTGGATTTTTGGTAAGGCCCATCCACCTGACATTCATTATAACAGCGGAGGATCTATGCATGTCAAACTTCATAGATTCACAAAAATTGTGTTGTTTTATTAATTTAAATGTTTTTTAAAGACATCGTGCCCTGTCACCTTGTGGTCTCTGATGATAATGTCAGTTTTCTCCATTGGTTGGGGTATCCAAAATTGCTTATCACCTAGTGCCTTATAAAGCTTCCCGTTTTGGACAACTGTGTTCTTCCATAAATTTTTCTAAGCAGCACTGAACTTCCACTGGTTCATAGTCATAATTTGGTTTAGCATTTTATTGGATAAATCATTGGCCACATTGGCCACCAAATCCATGGTAAGCAGTCTAGATAACCCATACAAGTTTTAATGCTTAACGCCAAGTTGATGCTGAATTTTAAAATAGTAGGCATTTAAATTTAAGGTCCAGTGGGCCAACCGACATTCCATATCCTTAAGTTTGTATTTAAAGAAGTGATGCATGATTGGTTACCACAGTAAAGTCCACATGGATTTAAACCTGGAAATGTTTACATGGAAAAATAACTTCCAGGCACTCCTTATCAGTTACCGTATAGTCCATTTTAAGTGCCAGGGTTCAACTACAATAAACCATGGGATGTTCAATTCCATAAAATCAATTTGGGATAGCACTGTCCCAACGGTGGTGAGTGAAGCGTCCTAATAAAAAAAATGGGTTTTCGAAATTGCTTTACATTAACAGTGGCGCTTGGGTCAGGTAAATCTATAGTTTATTACAGGCCAAGTTGAAAGTCTCAGTCCACTCAAAGGGTACACCATTTTTAAGGAGGTGAAATAGAAGTTCATCTATCTTGCCAAAATTTTTGACAACCCGATGATAGTAGCCAATCATTTCCATGAGACACTTGGATTTTGCACTTACTACTTGTTCAAACCATGCACTCTATAGCTTCAACCTTCACAGTTGAGGACGCAAGTCATGTTTTATCAATGATAAAGCCTATTTACTCTAACTGCTTGCAGACAAAATTGCACTCCAAATGGCTTGATCTTCAAATCTGCTTTAGCAAGGTGGCGGAACGTTTCTTCCAAGTGATGTAAAGTTCATTGAACGTTCTTGAAAAAACGTTATTTTATCTATGCTAGATGATGATGGGAAATTTTTAAATCAAAGAGGATGCTATCCATAGACCTCTGAAGAGTCATGAGGTCATTGCACAACCCCTTTGGCATATCTAATAGGTTGGTAGAGCCCAGGGCTGTAACAATAGCCCATTTTCCTGTTCCTCCTGATAAGCAAATCTTCCAGTAGTCAGAAATTAAATTCATGGCTGAAAAATATTGAATGCCGCCCAAGAGGTCCAGCGCATCATTGATTCATGGTAAAGGATAGAAATTTTTTGTATGCTATTAAGTTTGTAGTAGTCTAAACCCACACGGTTGGAACCGTCCTTTTATATAATTAATATTGGGGAGCTCAAGCATTCTTGAAGGGCACTAGCATCCTTTGTTATACCAGTTGATAATTATCAAAGATACTAATATTTTACGCCACTTTTGACTGCCTAATTGGATGAAGGCAAATTGTATGATGATTTTGGTGTTAATATGATGTATAAATCATGGGCATAACTCAGATCACAACTTTACTTTGCAAAAATAACTCTGTATTTTTCTAAAAGAGCCTGCGCTATATATTTCTCATCCTCAGTTAAACCAGATAGGCTTCCTAAGGAACTAAAGATTAAAAAGATTGCTCAGTATCGCCGCTAAGACCTAGTTATCTAAGTGATGAAAATTAGAAATATTCTGGACTTCTTCAAATGGTAACATATGCACAAAAGCGATAATATGGTGTCTCTCTATGTAAATAGATATGCATACAATTATCCCAAAAGCACCAGAAATTTTGCTATTTTAGAAGGATATAATTAGTGGTGACCGGTTTCTAAATTGGAATGGCAGAATGGCGCGGATATTCCAACCATACAATCCTGAGGGAATTTCCAAAGTATTTTTGGTTACCATTAACATTTGATGGCAGACTTGAATAGTTAAATTACAATTAGCCTAAAGTGGAATCACTGTAGACTCTTAGTCTGGTTAGTTAATCATCACATCTGGGCCCAAATCCGCTGATAACACAAGGGCACCATACCATCCTTAAAAACTAAGTTGCAGACCACCGTGTTCAATGTTCCAAGGTCTCATCCTTATGATTATAGAATAACAAAAAGGTTTATCCTAATATTTTCAACATATTCTCCCTGAAATAAGCCTTGGCTCCATGAGCTATTATAAATGAGGTCCCAATAAGGAATTTATAATATTGATTAAGGAGAATGATCGCTGTGAGTGTAAATCAATAAGGAGCCAAATGCAGCGATAAGGCGCTATGCGCTCCTTCAGAGGTTGTGGTCTGGGGGCTGGTGGTACCATAGATTTGGCGATGATCTATTTCTGGATCTAGGCCTAGTATCTTTATCAATTTAGTGGAATAGAAACTAACCAGTGCCCCACTGTTTATGATATCATAGACTTTATCTAATGTACTGAGATATCAATATAGGTAAATTCTGAAAATAAGCGTCCACTTGATATAATGCTAGGACATCCAAAGTGTCCACTTGAATTAATAACAGTTGAATCTCCAGGCCTAGCTGGGGCTAGATTCCATTAAAGTCTTAATTGATATGCCATTTGAAACCCCGCTCTATCAGGGATTATCGCCCAAGGTAATTGTCACTCTTGAAAATTAATTGTTGAGCGTATGGCTCTGCTACTATTTTTGGCATCAGCTCAGCTTCACATTTGTTTAGGGAATGATGATTCACAAACACCCTATATTCATCTATTACTTGCTCAACTGCTGGAGGTGAGGCTGTGTTGGCATCCTTCCACTAGATGGAAGGCGGAGGCAGAGATTTTTTGTATTTTGGATATTTATTAAGCGGAGGTTGAAGATCCATGTTCTACTCAACCCTGTCTTTTCCAAAGTCAGCATATTTCCCAGGGTCCACCAAATTAACTCATATCTTAGAAATTTACTTAGGGAACTAATTTAAATAATGCTTAAAATTCTTACATAGATAGTAAATAACCTTATTGTTACCAGGATTCTATATCCAAGTCTATTCTCCCAAGTAAATCATTATGTGGGGCATCTACCCCAGTCAATTTTATTGTGTGGCTCCCACAGACTTGTATTCAGTGCTTTAAAAGTGACAGAGCAACAATTAAGTTGATTTACCATATGAGTGATATCAATTTCCTCATTCAGAACTGGTATTAAAACGTGATACAACTCCATGTAGGGCTCACAGGCGTGGCGAACAGAGATCTGGTCATTAATATCATTTATGACATTAGCCTTAGATAGTGTCTGTGTCTCCAAGTAAAAACGTTCTGCAAATACCTAAATAAATTTGACTCTTCTAAAAGAAATATTAAGTAATTCCATCTTACAAGTGGTCATCCTTTCAGATCCGCTAAACTCCTTGATAAGAAGGGCTTTAGCATTAAGGTAAGAAATGCTGACCTTCTTTAGTTTTGGCATAACTTATCCTAAATCTTGGTTTCCAATGAGTTGATTGTCACTTCCAAATTAGTTCTCTCAAGCACTCTGGCCAATCTAGGCTCAAAAGATAAAGAAAATTATGTGCGTTTAATTCTCATTGAACTTCAATAAATTCACTGGGTTGATCAGAAATTTATTTTTTATGGCTGCAGAGCCAAGAGTCCTGTGTCGACCCTATACAAATGTGAGCCGCCATATTATCAGGTTGCGTGGAGGTTCCAATGGTCAGAATTGAGGAAAAGACAGCAAGCCAATTGCACATAACCCCGCACCATCACCCTAACTATAAGGTTCCATCAGAAAGAATTCCCTGAGCAACTTGACCCATATAACACTTGTAACTATTCTATTATCTCCAACTTAAATTGGCTCGTTAATTAAGAAAAGTGGTGGCATTCCACCTGAATGTAATTTTGATATTGACAATTGTGTATTTAATGTACTGGAAGTCCTCACTTAAGGTCATATTTTGCTCTTAAATAATTTTACCTGCTAT
The DNA here is from genome assembly GCA_022478985.1 of Massospora cicadina. Lineage (NCBI taxonomy): Eukaryota > Fungi > Entomophthoromycota > Entomophthoromycetes > Entomophthorales > Entomophthoraceae > Massospora > Massospora cicadina. Next base: position 242,189 of record JAKSZP010003964.1, read on the forward strand.
TCCAAGTTTTTTATTTGACAACCTTGGCTTAATATGATATCAAAAAGTAGTCCAATGTGAGCCTAAAAATTTCATTTGTATTTGGCTAATCTCGTCAGAATGGGTTGGAAGGCCTCAGGGCTATGCTCCTCAGTGTCCGTAAGTTGCACTACTTTTTCCAAAAGTAAACCCCAACTAAGTGACCAGACTCCATACTTGTAAACTATAACCAGAACAACAGGGTTTCACCCCAGTTGTGAGCATCAAATGTTAAAACCGGTGCTAAGGCGTTATATCTCAATTTTATATTAATTACACCAACATCCCAAAGTACTGTATGAATACAGTAACTTTGATCAAAATAAATAAAAGAAAAGGTAGCTTCAGCAATAGATTTCTTAATCTTAAGAAAACAAGTGGGCACCCTGTAGTATCAATACTGCCAGAGGCTCACAGGCTTGTTTAAGTAAGCGAACTGATAGGCTGTTACAACTTATTTCAGAAAAAGATCCACTTCCCCTTGGCAACCTTATTTGATATCCTATTCCTACCAGAGGTTTTATTGGTGTTTTCCATGATTACTAAGCAGAACCATTAAATGGTATACTAAAAGATTGATATCCAAATTGGGTTGGAAAACAAATAATTAAGGTCAAGGCATTTATATATAAATATGCAATTCTCCAGATGCAGTTGAGTTACTGGCTAACTTCCATAATAAACATAGTACCCTATTACAATAGTTTTATGCCAATATGAGGCAACGTATAATATACTAAGATAAAATAGAAGATGATATAACAATAAAGGCTATAGCATCAAAAGCCAATAAACTAGGAAAAAGAGAGACGTGCAGGCGGGGTTTTAAGGATTTGATAAATAGTAGATTTATGCTTTAGACCACTACATATCAAATAAAGGCTGTGTGGTAAAGTACTTTTTATAATATCCCAATATGCTGTTTGATTATTAGTTAAAGTATGAACATCTATCTATATATCAATGTATTTTATTCAAATGGTTTGCAAAACCAATTACAGTAGTCACCATCAGTCCCTCATTGTCAGTATCCATTTAAGTAAGTCCAAGCGTGGAGCTCCTTGTAGCTCTAGGTATGGAAGTGGTGGCGCTAAACACTCTTGATGCATCACCTGCTTTTATGCCGCAGGGATCTCCAGTCCACCCTTTAAATTCCAGGAGTAAAAATCAACTTAAACAATAAAGAGTTGGCGTATAAAAGATTTTAAACTAAATATAATTAGTATATTTATACCTAGGCAACAAATGGAAAAAAATGATCGCCTATCAGAAATTATTAATATCATCACTGGAAAACATTAGTTGGTAAATTTCAGCATCAATTGCCAGTAAATCCTAAGAACCTAGGTTATAGGTGGTAATCAAATGCATGTCTATCAGGGTCATTGATAACAGTCGCCAGAAAACATAAGGTGATTATACTCAGCATCATTCGCCAGTAGAGCCTAATACTTTTGTAATAGTAAACCTTATTGCTTTTTTTCTACAGCATCAATTGTTAATAAATCTACATAAAACCAAATTCAAATAGGCAATTATCCCTGGCATTAATTGCTTGTAAATCTGAAACCATGTTCAGTTGAAGCATTTATCCTGCTAATTAAAAAGAAATACTTAATACCTATTTTTTATCTTAGCATAAATTGCCAGTAAATTAGAATACTGAAAAGCTATTTGAAATTTGGCTTGATGCTCTAAATAGGCTAGACATTGAAATAGCTACACTCAATCAAACAAGGATATTATATTGTAACTGATGCTAATAAACACATAGAATTGGGTAAAATAATTTGCAGTCATTCCTGAATAACTTACAACTTGATTTAGAATCCATAGTAGGAATTGTAACTTGGTTCAAACCCCAACAGGTTTAGAAAGCCTTATGTTGCATTTTCAGAATAACAGTCCTCTTGACTGCTACCAGAGCTTAAAATGGGCTTAAAGCTGTAAGCTATTGGAGAGGTTGATAAAGATGAAAAAATGGGCGAAATAGACACCATTATCAGTTATAAAGTTTTGATGTTTTTAGGGCGAGTGGGGACACAATACTTAGAGAACATCCATGGCCTCATATGATCAAGATCTTTCATAGCCTTATAGTTTGACTGCCTGGTCAAAGCCTTCAATGTTCTGCATTATACTCATGACTGAAATGGTGTGAGTCGCGCCTTTTGAGGCTCAGGAAGTGGAGGTGCAATTCCAGAAGAAATCTCCATCAATTCTCATGTGTGAGATGCTTCCTGCTTATAATTCTCATTAGTGCGTTCAAGGTCAGGTTTTGATAGTGAGGCTCAAGGGTTGACTTATTGGGGCTTGATTTTGGAGTAGGTATATCAACTCGCTCAACATCTCAAGTCTTTACAACGTCCCCCTTAAGATCCTGTCAAAGGTGGGTATAAGGCTACAATAATGAGCCATGTACATGGTTTTAAATTACCCCCTGATTGACATCAGCAATAAAGTACTCAAACTTCAACTTATGAATGACCTTGTAGGGTCTGGGCCAAAGAACTTAGAGCTTATTTTGTCAATCTTTAGGTCAATGGTGAAAAAAGAGAAATAGGTCACCTAATTGAAAATCTGGTAAGGAGGGTTGGCCAACATTAAATTAGTATGTTTAAGAAAATAACCAGATGAATTCCTACCAATAAAATAGATTTATAAGGGTCATTTTGGTCAGGCGTAGGGCTGGCTAACCTCCTAGTCAAAGTAATTTATTGTTATATTTGCAATTGGTACTTCCCATTTGGGTGGGTTGATCCCTTTCAAAGTATTGGGGGCAATCCCTGATAGTAATTTTATTTGAAGGTCAACACTGGTGATTAGTGCCAAGGATGTTGATCAATAAATTAATTAATTGTTCAGGTTTGTAAGAATCCTAGTTCAACGCTGACTGCCAAGTGTTGGGTTATTGTGGGTGTCAGTATTCGAGATAAAAATTGTCTCAAATTTCCATCTTCCAAATCCAGCTGTGCTGAATCAGCTGTTGAACCCAGACAAGTTAAAACTTTTTCTGGATCATCCTTACCTAGTACTGAGTCACGTGGAGCGGGCTTTCCACCTTCTCAGTCAGGTGAGCGACAATATCCATTGAGGACGCCCTCAAGGAGGCCTTTCCAGAAGGTTAGTAAAGATCCTTATTGGATGAGGTTCCAAAGATCCCAAAGGCATCGAGTCTTAATGCACCCTATAAATATCAAAGCATTTTGATTTAATAAAATATTCAGTAAACTAACCTGTATTTTTCCATTTCCTCTTTGGTGCTCATTCCCAATTTTCCAGCTTCAAGCCACCACAAACCCCAGCGCCAGTCCAAAGAACTGTAGCACCGACAAAAGTGGTGCTCACTACAGGGGGCTCCAAGCTGACCCAAGTGAAAATGTCGATCACACAAAATGGAAACCAACAGCAACCCTGACGACCAAACAACTGGTCAATCAAGGAGCATTACTCGATGGGTTAGTTCTTCATGATATTCAATGCCACCCTCACAGCCAGAAAGGCTAAGTTCCGCGCCGCCTTCCAATTCCCACTGCCCTCCCTAGATGGGGGCCAATATCAACTTCAGTTCGAACACACCCACAATGTCATCCAGCAACTAGTCCTCAGCATCTACACTGAGGGCGCCTGCTCCAGCCACTCCCACACCTCCGCCATGCCATCCACAATGCATGACCTCTACTCCTCGGCTGTATTACCTGCTGGGGAGCTTACCTTGGGGCCTGATCACTACCTTCATAATTTCGTCCATCCCACAATTCATCACCTCCTCCAGTTAGTAGGATTACACCATCAGGAGGTCTCTCGGCACCTAGAGCTCACCCAAAATTTACATTCAAATATTACCAACTTCTATGACGCGGCCTCCTCCTTCATGCATGACAATTGTGAAGCTATACTTGATAACCTATGATCAATCAATGAGATCCACGATCAACTAGTGGTATTAGATAGCAGCATCTCTGGCTACCTTGAGGAGCAGTTTCACCAAAACGCTCAGCGGTTTGAAGTGACATGAACCCAATGGTTGCAACAAGCTGAAGAATTGCTATGATCCCTACAGCAGCGCTACCAAGAGCTGGCCTCTTGTGACTACTCCCCCGCAGCTGCTAGGCCAGAAGGGCCTAGGGGGCCAGAAGGTCCCAAAGGGCGTCAAGGGCTAGCAGGACCTGAGGGACCGCGTGGGCCTCAAGGGCCTTCTGGCCCCCCAACCTCAGGTGAACCTGAAGACCCCTGGTGAAGGGACATAATAACTGCTCTGGCCACCCTGCAGGACCAGATCCAAAAGGTGGCCTTAAGATGCAAGCTCCAAACGGATGGTGTTCCCCTTAACCCCAGGGTCTCCATCGAAGCGCTATTGGTTGAGATGGATAGCCTCAGCGCTTTCATGAGGCTCACCAATGCTCGCATCTCCCAGCTCGATACAACATGTCATGGGTTTGAAACCCAGTTGGCCACCATCAAAAACCAGCTCCAATTACAGAACGCCAAACTTCAGTCCTTAAAGGAGCAGGTTGCCAGAAAGGCGTCCGCTTCCACCCTCAGTCAAAATTGGGAATACATCCAAGAAGACTTAGAAGGTTTGCAGAGGCGGCTAGTTCAATAGGCTCCTCGAGAATATGCAGAAATGGAGATCTTGGAGCTGACGCCTATCCCAGGCGTTAACACCCTCTCTACTCCTATTGTATCTAACTTTAAACCTAGCTTCAAGGAAAAGTTCACCCCCAGATGGGAGAGCATCGCCTCCTTCTTGTATGCCTATGAGAGTTCCATGGAGGAGGCCACTGACTGACAAAAGGTGAAGCACATCCACTCCTGCCTAGACAGCACCACCCAGGAAATTATGACTCCCCATCTGAAGGAGTGTAACACTTGGGAACAGGTCCACACCGCCCTGATCCAAGAGTTTGGCGGTAACCAAACCTTGGCCAACCAGAAGCAAGCATTCATGTGCATTTGACTTAACAAAGGAGAAAACCCTATGGAGTTTGCCAACTGCTTCTACACTCAAGCTCAACCTTTATTTATGACAAACTGTATCACACTGGACGACGCCATCACCGCTGTCATCTCCACCCTGGGGTCCTATCCTGAGGTCCAGATGTACATGATCGGGCAAAAGAGTGGGTTCGCTTGTATCAGGGAGATCAAGGAGGCCCTCAACGAGATCCCTGCCATGATCCTGAACTCTAAGGCTGCGTCCACTGGCCCCTCTAACCGCCCTAGGGTCCATGTAGTCGAGAACCAGAAAAACCCCCATCTGTGGTGCACCTATTGCAATGGCTTTAGGCATAGCGCCAAAACTTGTTGTAACGTCTAGCTGAGGAGGTAGGAAAAGAGCAGTCAGCATGAAGGACGAGGCGCTTCATGCTGACACCCCTGTCCAGCCTCAAGTAACCTCTACACATAAACCAGAAGCTGTTAACCCCAAAGAAGTAGCTGCGGTATCTAATGACAATAAAGACATTGATACTGCTTACTCTTCTTCTGATGATTCTCCTATGTTCCTTACGTTGCCGCCTTAGTTTGGAAGTTTGGTCACCTGAGTCGCCATCTGGGTCCACAAGATTCCAGTTTATGCCATAGTCAACAGTGGCTCTCCCATGAACGTTATCTCTTCCAAGCTGATGAAACGCATCAAGGTCGCCTCTGACATGCCACACTACATGGAGTATGGCACAGCTGGCCCTCAGTGCACCCAATCCATAGGGGCCTATTCCACTCTACCAATTTGGTTCGGGAAGCTCACTTTGAATATATTTGCCATCACTTTGGACAACACCAGCTACGATCTACTCCTCAGAACCCAGTTTCTTTGAGACTATTCAGCTGTTATCCACTACGATGGTGAATTTCTCTCCCTTCTAGGACACCAAGTCCCTCTGGTTTTTGAAACTGCCCATGACTCTAGGGCTGATGTCAAGGCCCAAGCCTGCTTACTGGAGACTGAAGGATGAATTGATTGGCTTGAGTACCACATCTGGGGCTCTCAAGTCTGGCTGCCCCCTCCTACTGTGGATGGATCGGAGGGGATGTCAGTTTAATTGCCCCAGGTGACTACCGTGCCCCCAAAATCCTATATTGTTGTCAACACCTGGGTTCACGTCAACATTCCTTTAAGTATTTACTGGAGGTCTGAGGTCTGGATAACCCATCTCCCAAGGAAGTGCTGACCTGCCCCAGAATCCTTGATCCAGTGTATGCCGGATTGATATCAGTGTTGCTAGCCAACCTGACTGAAAAACCAAAAGTTATAGGACCTAACCAACCTGCCACTTACATTCGCCTGTTACCGTTGGGGCTGTTGCTGATGTCCAAAGCTTTGGGGATTTGAGGGACCTTGGCTTGGAGTCACCACCCTCAGTTAATTTGGTTGATGCTAACATAGGAAAGGACCTCTCTTAGGAACAGCGACTTAAAGTTCAGGAGCTCCTGGAGGAATACTCGGATCTATTCTCCACTTTGACCTACGATTTTGGAAGGATGAACGGAGTCCTCCACCATGTAGAAACTGGGGATGCCCCCCATTTCGGTTCTGGCCTTACTGCAAGAGCAAGGTTGAAGAAGCCCAGGTCATGGTAGATCTCAAACAGCTGCTCGACGCGGGGCTCTTGCTCCCTTTGCATAGCCCTTGGTCCTCCCCTCTTTTGCTGGTCCAAAATAAGGATGGCAAGCACCGGGTGGTGATGGATTATCAATGACTCAACTCCATCACCAAGAAGGACTGCTATCCTCTGCCTCATATCAACGACTCTCTCTGGCTGCTTGCAGGTTCCCAGTACTTCTTGGCCATGGACCTTGCCAGCGGGTATTGGCAGGTTGAGCTCGCTCCAAAGACCGAGCCAAGTGTGCTCTAATCGCCCACAAAGGGCTGTTTGAGCCTACCCGGATGCCCCAAGGCCTCTGCAACGCCCCAGCCATGTTCCAGCGCGCCATGGATGGGATCCTTGGGGACCTGAAGCTCTCCTGTGTCCTGGTCTACCTGTACAACATCACCGTTTTTTCATGAACTTTTAATGGACATGTTGATCACCTTAAGGAAGTCTTTGAGCACCTCTGGAAGGCCTTCATCAAGATCAAGCTCTCAAAGTGCTCCTTCTTTCAGCCTGAGCTAGAGTTCCTAGGCCATAAGGTCTCCTAACGTGGCATTCAACCTATCCCCAATAAGATCGATGCTATAGAAAAGATGTCACGCCCCCAGAGCCTACTAAATATTCAAGTCTTCCTAGGTATGGTGGGCTATTACCGTCAGTTCATCCCACGGTTTGCCGACCTTGCCAAGCCATTGTTCTACCTCCTACAAAAAAATGTTCCATTCAAATGGCGACCTGAGCAGGAACAGGCCTTCAACGCTTTACATATGGCTTTATGTACTAAACCTGTTCTAGTTCATCCTCGTTTTGACAAGCCTTTCTTGCTGTTCACAGATGCTAGTGATGTCGCTGTGGGGGCTATCCTGGCTCAGCACAATGAGAACCAGGTTGATCATCCCGTGGGTTATTTTAATAAGACGCTAAGTAAGGCTGAGCGAAACTACAGCATCACTGAGAGGGAATGTCTAGCAGTTCTTTTAGCCATCAAGAATTTTCAGCCCTACCTTTATGGTACCCATTTTACTATCATTACTGACCATTCTTCCCTTCAATGGCTGCAACAAATGAAATACCCGGATGGACAATTGGCCAGGTGGGCCCTACGACTACAAAGTTACGACTTCACCATCATCTATTGCACCAGTGCTATTCACCAGAACGCTGATGGACTCTCCAGGATGCCAGATTAGCAGTCCTGACCCCGGAGGAGGATCAGCTCTATGACTTGATAGGACGGCCTGAACGTTGGGAGCTGAAATCCCCCAGGTCCAAGTTGAACTCCGCCGGATGACTCAAGACACCCAGGTCAAGGATGGGTCACTCTACAAGAGAGTCAACAAGAATTGGCTTCCCTACATCTGACCCTCCTCTTGCACTAACGTCGTCCTGGAAGGCCACACTACTGTTGGGCATGATTTAGTCAAGAAGACCTATGAGTGGCTGAAGTCACGCTGCTACTGGAACTGAATGGTTGAAACTATCCAAGAGGTTCTGAAAGCCTGTTTGACCTGCCGATCCCAAGACTGGGCCAACCCTTAATATCAGCACTCCATCATTGCACCAACCAAGCCCTTCAATGTCGTTAGTATTGACATGGTGGGTCCCCTCCCCACTGGTCTACATGGTCACAATTATATTATTCCTGCCATAGACCATCTGACTAAGTGGGTCGAGGCGATCTCAGTTCCTGCAGCCACAGCTAAGGCTACCGCCTTGTTCCTTGTTCGCTCCGTTTTCACCCAGCATGGGTGTCCCCAGACCTTGCTCTCGGACAATGGTTTAAACTTCACCTCCCAGGTAGTACAGGAGTTAACTTTGCTATTTGGAACCACCCAGAGTTTTGCTGCTCCCTATCACCCTTCTACTAATGGGGTGATAGAACGGGCTAACAGAACTCTTGTCTCCATCCTGCGGAAGTTGGCCGCCTCAGATCCTGCCCGCTGGAACCATTATTTGCCCAGCGCACTGCTTGCCTACTGGGTAAGCTATCACCGTGTTATCAAAATGTCCCCATTCAAAGCCCTGTATGGGCGGGCCCCACGACTACCCAGTAGCGTCCAGCCTCTGTTCAAAGCCTCCACTCCCAAGAATGCTGATTTAAATATGAGGGCCCTTGCTGATGAAATTGTTTGGCTCCAAGCCCAAGCCACTCAAGGCATTGTTATCACCACTGGAAGAGAGACATCCCGATCAAATCTCGGATGACCCTCCTTACCAGAGTTTCAACTAGGTGACCTTGTTCTCTTTTATCATCATTGACCTAGAGGCTGACAGAACAAGCTCGACGTACTGTGGTCTGAGCCCTTCAAAGTTATACACAAGGTGAAGTATGAGTACTCCATTGCTGACATCAATCAAGGGACTGTTGTAAACTGAGTGCATGGTCAGTTCCTTAGGCTGTACTCCCCCTCCAACAGGATCTTGAAGGGGGCCTTGTCAGGATTTGAGATAAAAATCATCTCGAATTCCTGTCTTCCAAATCTGGCTATGCTGAATCAGTCATCAAACCCAGACAAGTTAAAACTTTTTCTGGATCATCCTTACCTAGTACTGAGTCACGTGGAGCGGGCTTTCCACCTTCTCAGTCAGGTGAGCGATGATATCCATTGAGGACGCCCTCAAGGAGGCCTTTCCAGAAGGTTAGTAAAGATCCTGACTGGATGAGGCTCCAAAGATCCTAAAGGCATCGAGTCCCAACTCACCCTATAAATATCATAGCGTTTTAGTTTAATAAAATATATGGTAAACTAACCTGTATTTTTCCGTTTCCTCTTTGGTGCTCATTCCCAATTTTCCAGCTTCGAGCCACTGTGAACCCCAGCGCCATTCCAAAGAACTGTAGCGCCGACAGTGGGATCATCTGGTGGAATGCTGAGGTTAACAAGATGCAAACGAATGATGAGTATTACAATACTCAATTTGGAGTACCAGTGACTTATGTTAAGGATGCTCAATTTTATTTATAATAGAGTTTTATATATGACTGACTGGCGAATTGTGCCAAGGATGGGTCAAAATAATATTTGGTGTTAAGGAAAAATAGATTGAGAGGGAATCAGTACCGTGGACAGCTGATGATTGGATGAGGTTATGGCTTGGATGGCTGATGGGTTTTTGAATAGTCGCAGTACCCCAAGTATAAATAGTCATCATTTCTTCCTAATAAAGATCTCGCCCATCTTTTGTTAGTTGGTGGTAGTTATTCTGCTAGAATAGGGGAAGATGGGACTGAAGGTCCCTGAGGCAGTGCAGGGTGACTCTCCTAGAGTGGCTGACGCGGCCAGCTTTAATAACTCAGCCCTACAAGTAACCCCAATGGGAACCTGGCCAACCAGTCACTAATGATGAGGAGCTGATGGCCTTCAGATATTAGGGTGGTGCCGCGTGGGAGTGCCATAGTCTCCCAGGATGGGGGATAGACTCGCCAGGGCACATCCAAGGGGGCTGGTAATTGGTCATGAGGGAGAAGGAACAAGGGGTCAGGACACCCAGGAAGGGGCTGAGGACCACCAGTGCACTCCCAATAGGGACCAATGTGCTAAGGCGAAGGTTGTTGGTCTTCTGAGTTGGTGGTTTAGATGTGGACTTGTAGTGGGATGGTACGCCTATAAAGGTGAAACAGCAAGAGTCATCCAGTCTCCATACTGGTTGGCTGGCACACTAGCGGAGCCCTTATTGCTGGAAAAGCGATTTTCAGACATTGGTGCTCACTACCTGGGGCTTTGGTGGTGTGCTGCTCGAAAAGTCAGGGATAGGTTAGGAGGTGGCGAGAGTCACCAGTTTATACTGGCGCTCCTTGGAGGGGGCGCTGAATTGTTCTTGGCCCACCATTGGGGTGGATCACGCTGAGGGAATACCATCTGGTTAAATGGGTGGAAATGTTGAAAAATTAACCAGATGGATTCCTCCTAATAATATTAGGATTAGGGTGTTAATTAGTTAGGCGTGAATTCCAGCTAATCGCCTAATTTGATCTTATTTTAATGTTTTATTTACCAATTGGTGCCTCATTTTGGTGGGTTGAGCCCTTTCAAAGTATTAGGGACAATCCCTATTAGTAATGTTATTCAAAGGTCAACACCAGTGATTAGTGCTGAGATGTTTATGAATTAATTAATTATTGTTTAGGTTTGATGGAATTCTAGCTTGACTCCAACTGCCAATTGATGGGCCAATGTGGGATTTTCTGGCGGAAAGCTGAGGTTTCTGAGACGCAAACAAATAATGAGGATTATGCTCAATTCATAGTATCAGTAAATTATGCTGAGGATGCTCTATATTTATGATAGAAGTTTATATATGACTGGTTAGAGAACTGTGCCAAGGATGGTTCAAAATAATATATGGTGTTCAGTAAAAATGGATTGGGAGGATATCAGTACCGCGGAAAATTGATTATTGGATGAGGTTACGTCTTGGATGGCTGATGGGTTTTGAACAGGCGCAGTAGTTTAAATATGAATAGTCATCCTTCCCTCCCAGAAAAGTTCTCTCTCAGCTATCTTTTGTTAATCGTTAGTAGATAGTCTGCTAGATTAGGTAAAGATGGGACTGAAAATCCCCAAGGCAGGCGCAGTGTGACGCGTCTGGAGTGGCTGACGCGGCCAGATTTAATAACTCAGCCCTACAAGTAACCCCAATGGGAACCTGGGCAACCAGCTACTAATGATGAAGAACTTATGGCCTTCAGCCATGAGGGTGATGCCGCGTGGGAGTGCCGTAGTCTCCCAGGATGGGGGATAGACTCGCCAGGGCACACCCAAGAGGGGCTGGCGATTGGTCTTGAGTGAGAATGAGCAAGGGGTCATGCCTCCCAGGAAGGGGGCGGAGGACAACAAATGCACTCCCAATAAGGACAAATGTTCTGAGGCGAAGTTTTTGATCTTCTGGGTTGGTGGGTTATACTTGTACTATTAGTAGATTGGTACGCATATGAAGGCAAAACATCAAGGGTAGAAAGTCTCCATACTGGTTGGCCTGGTACAAAAGTGGAGCCCACTTTTTCCAGAAAAGCGATTTTATGACAGTATGTCTTCCTTTCTGTGGTGGTGAAAATTCCCTGATAGGCTAAGGCTTAAAGCCGGAAAGTTATATCAGCCATCACCCTCATCGTTAAATCAAAGCTCTTGGACATAAAGCTATCAAGAGGGGCTGAATGCTACTTGCAGTCATGGTATATGTCCATATAGAGCTTCAAAGGGGGACATCCTTTTTTAGCACTAGTGGTGCCCAACCCAAAAAGGGGAGCCGCCACGCATCTTTATTCACAAATGGGCCAAATCAAGGGATTATTCAAATAAAAAATTCCTAATATGGCACCTCAGCTAACATCCTAGGGAGCTATATCAGAAGGGGGAAGCTTTGGGGAAACTTTTTTTGGAGCCCGCTTTAGCTGGCGGACCATGGTGGATAGCATCAGGGTGGGAGCATCAGCGACATGTTGCATAAGGAGGTATAATTCTGGGTTTCTTTGATAAAGAGGACAGCGGTGTCCATCGCCTCAACATATTGAGCAAGTTATGCTCAGCAAAAGTGATGAGAGCAAGCACACAAGTAAATGACTTAATGCGTTTGTGGGTTTCATAGTAAGAGAGGTCCAAAAGAGAGGTTTTGCTGCATCAATGCAAGCACAGCTTGCACCAAAAGCAAGCTCCTCAATTTTTATTTTGCATCCTCCTCAAAATCATGGGGAAATTTGGAATGGGAATACCCTCAACAAGGGGTTCCATCGCCCCATTGAGTTGTTGGTGGAAGAGGGTGTTGGCAGGAGCTGCAACGGCTTCAACTTCCATTTTATTTATATTTTTATATATGGGATAATCGCTATTGAGACAAAAATGATGGGGGCACAATTCAGGAGGATCGATAAAAACTCCTCCAATGCAAAATCTGGTTTAACATTATATGACTGGTCATTTTTGTCAATCCAATTGAGACACTCAAAAGAATTTAACTCATCTAATGCCAGCCCATCCACTGGAGTTGGCAAGTTAACTGCACCTGATTGGCCACAAACTGTCAATTATGGCAGCTCAGCTGAGATTGTTTCAGCCATCAGCTCAGGTTGTCATAATTTGATCAAATTTTTAAAAATTTTATAATTTTGCTTAGCTACAGCTTTGGAAGCCACACCAGAATTTGCCAAGGTTGGGGGCATGGGAATCGAGCCCCACTTGAAAAATTTAGGTTTGGCAGCAGCCAATCTGATGCTGGAGGGGGAGCAGTGGAAGCGGTGTGGCAGGAGCTGTAGGACACTTGCACTTCAAGTGATCAAGCTCAAAGCGAAATGGGCAAATGGTGTGGCTGTTCTTGTAATGCGCCCAAAATGGGTAATCAGGGGCGGATCTGGTCACCGTGCAAGGGGGAATTGCGAGATGAGTGTCATAATGAAGTGGGTGGATTGTCACAAAGGCGTGCATCCCTGATAAATGATCTGCTCCATTTGGAACCACAAACTGCATGGGGTCTTTGCCATAAATGGCCAAACCCTCCATGAGCTCATGGCGGAGGCGTTTGGGGGAAAGGTGGGAGGGCTCAAAGGGGGCATCTTAATAGTTCAATGGTAGCTTACTTGGTAAGCGCGCAAGGCACTGAGTAGATGGTTGTTCCAGCGTGTAGGGTTGGAGTCGGCCATCTTCTTGAAGAATAGAAATGAGGGTTCCATTAACAAATTCCACCACCCTATTGGTTAAGGGATTGTAGGGGTGTTGAACATTTGGCTAGTTCAAAAAAGCAAGTTAGTTTTTGAACTGGCTTCAATGTGAGATTTAGTTCATTGTTCAAAAGTAAAGTTTGTAATCATCCATACTGAGTTAAAATAGATCAAATAAGGTATAGGGCCATGGTTTCATAGTACTTGTGGGAACAAAAATGGCTTCAACCCACTTTGTCAAATAACATGTCTAATAGATTATTATCACCATGTAACCTGGTGGTCAGAGGACCCACTGCATCAATACTGATGACAATAAAAAGGCTTGACAGAGCCACTACTGAATGTTGATACTGATACTATCCAAAAAATGGGATTGACAAGTCATACAAACCCTAGAACTCCCTGGATGGTTACAACCATTTGATCTTAGTAGCATCGTTGCTTTATCCATTTGTGGGTCTTTTTTTACTGCCTTGTGTACCACGGCCATATGTCCTTCAAGAATAACATTATTTCATGAAGAAGGGAAGATATAAGTAAGCCTTTTTATAGTTAAATTTCTTATACAGCATTCCCTCTTTAAGTTTGAGTGTCTCTAACCATTTTTTAGAGCTTGGATTGGATCTCAGAAGCTTCCAACTCCCATCAGTCATGTAAGTCAATTATATTGTACATTCAATTTTCTTTGGGGGTTAAGGCGACCATTACTGGCATCCTTGAGAGACCATCAAGATTCTGATGAATGACTTCTGGACGATGGACAATAGTAAAATCGTAGTTCTGCAGCCTTAGGGCCCATATTGCTAACCGGGTGTCTGGGTCCTTCATCTGCTACAACCATCAGAGCGAGAATATTCAGTGATGACTGTGAAATGGGCGCCATATAGGTAGGGTTAGAAATGCTTGATTGCTAACAACTTGACCAGGCACTTTCCCTCAGTGGTGTAATAATCCATTTGGCCTTACTCAGGGGCTTACTAAAGTAAGCCATTGGGTGATTAATCTGATCTCCATTGTGCTGAGCTAGGATGTCCCTGACAGCGACATCACTAGCTTCAGTGAATGGCAAAAAGGTCAGTAAAAACAGGGATGAACTAGAATAGCTATAGTACAAAGAGCGGTCTACAACTCATGAAACGCCTGTTCCTGTTCTTGCCACTCAAAAGATACAATCTTTTATAAAAGTAGACCAGGGGACTGGCCAATTCAGCAAACTGAGGGATAAGTTGACAATAATAGCCCACCATTCCAAGGAATACTAAATATCATTAAAGTTCTGAGGGTGTGACATTTTCTTAATGGTAGCAACTTTAACTGGGGTAGGCTGAATAACATTTTTAGAGACCAGCGTGTCTGAAAATTTCCATTTAAGATTGGAAGAAGGAGCACATGAAAGACTTGAGATTTATTAAATACTTTCAAAGATGATCAAAGACTTCCCTGAGATGATTCACATGTCTGTTGAAAGTTTGCGAGAGAACAGTGATATCATCAAGGTACACATGGACACAGGATAGCTTCAGGTCCTCAATGATCCGTCCATGGCGCATTGGAAAGTGGCGGCGTGTTGTAAAAGTTTTGGAGAATCCTTGTTGGGCCAAATAATCCCTCATTGGCTATAAACGTACATTTAGACTGACCTTAAAAGCTAGTTTTATTTCCAATATCTGCTAGTGAGATCCATAGCTTATAAATATTGTGACATGGAAAGCAAGTGGAGCGAATCGTCAATCTGGGGCAAGGAAAACTGTTCTTCTTGGTAATCGAGTTAATTCTAAATAGGCAATCACTATTCAATGTCTTTTATCCTTCTTCCGAACTAACAGGTTAGAGAAAGCCCAAGAGCTACGCAAAAGGCACCAATAATCTAAATAAGTAGTTGCTTGAGATCAACAGCCACCTGAGCCTCCTTGACTTTACTCTTTTGGTAGGGACAGGACCAAATGGCTGAGCGTCCCAGTCTCAACGTGATGTAACACACCATCTATTTTCATGAAACTGTTGGTAGAGATTGAAAAGAGGTCCACATATTTTTCCAGTAATTTCCTATCTTGGCTCTGTTGTTTGATAGTGAGCTCTTGTCTAATAAGGTGTCGAGTAGAGCTAATGATGGGGATGTTACTAACCCAAAATCTTTAGCTCCAAGGCTATGGATGTCATTGATGGCCTCTACATGAAGAAGGCAAACATAAGAGTCTGGAGTATTAGGCCCCACTGCCCTTGATTGTCATTGAGGTTATCCAGCAGCACCAATATGGATCCATCATAGGCAAAGTCTAAAATTCCCAGACAAATCAGACCAACTTTATGGATGAGTTATCTATGCCTTGTTTTTCCAGCAAAGTCCTGAGTGAATCCTAATATTAACCCAGGCATCAATGATGACCTGGGACTTTGAAGTATAGTAGTCATCTTAGGCAAATAGATAGACATGCATCTTGGCCATCTACTACAAGAGGGGGTATATGCGTTTGAGAGCCCCTTACATAATATTTGAGCCAGTCAATCCATCTTTTGCTTTCCAACAGGCAAGACCAAGTTTTTACATCTGTCTTTGCGTCATGGAAGGTTTTGAAAACCACTGTGACCTGTGTACTAATAGGGATAAGAATCATTCATCATAGTGAGCAACGGCGGAATACTCACTGAGGAACTATGTCCCAAGTATAAGGTCGTAACTTGGGTTGTCTAATGCAACAGATGGTTATTTACCAAGAGCTTTTATTTAGCAAATGGGAGCAATAAATAGGCCCAAATGCACATAATTTATTGTGGCCCAGACATTCCATATTCTATGTGATGTGGCAAGTTGGGAGCGATTTTAATGCACTTCATTAGTTTAGACAAAATGTCATTAACGGGGGAACCACTATTGACAATGTTGTGGCAGGGATGAAATTAACTTAAACAGTGACACATGTAACTAGTTCCCAAACTGAGAGTTAGGGTGAGGAATATAATAGTTTAATCATAAAAAGAGGAAGCAGTAATGGGTTCTTTACCATCAATAATCACATAATCATCTTCTTCTGGTATGATAACGTTAGGCTCATTATGATCTACTAAATATTATTGAGGTGGAAAAGGGATGTGAGCATGAAGCACTAATACATGCTTGTCAGGATTCTGGATCAAATTTTATTTTTAAATTTATTCGAGGTAAGCAGCCCAGGGGATGGACATTACTGATAAAAAACAAAAGAACTGAACAAACAAATCTAATGGAACAATAAACCAAAACAAAAAGCAACCAAGCGGAGAGCGGAAACTGCTTACCCTCCATGGCAGAGGGTGAGGGGGGTTAAACGGCTCTTCTGTAAACATAATCTTCACAACAATATCATGATAATTGTATACATGGACTAAAGCGGAGAGCCAGGGCGTTGAGGCATCAGCGTAGTGTGGGTGGATGGCAGTGTAAAATTAGTTCTTATTATCATCATCAAGATCATCTTGGTAGACAGCTTCAGCAAAATTCTGATTAGTGATGTTCAGTTTGAATGTGGGCACTGTGGAGTTGGGAAGATTGGATAAAGCTTGACTGGCAAATTTAGTAGATGTGTCAAAATCTGCTAGTTTAACAACATGCATGAAAGCGGCTTTGACATTGTTAAAATTTTAGTGTTTTTAATTCAGGCTGCTTCAGGGAAATCATGGAAATAATAGAATGTGGTCAACCCTAATTGGAATTGAGCCACTTATTGGGCCACTTCTTTGCATAGGTTGGGGCAATGGGGAGAGGCCACCGCTGCTAAGGTAAGCTGGTGGTCACTTTGGTAGGGGACGTCATTGTGTTTAGGAGAAAATGTTTGAGGGGATGGGGTTTTGTCAAAATCAGAAGGAAAAATTATCCTGACCATAGTCAAACTGGCTGAGAGGTTCAAAGGAATCCTCACTTATGATAACTTTACCTGATTCATCAACCTCAGCTAATAGGTCCCATGGATTTTGGTTCACAAGAATAGTGGCTGACGAATTTGGGTGGGTAATAGTCAAATGGGCTGCTTGGGTGCTAATGGTGGTCCAAGCCTGACTTTTATTGGTGTGGGAAAAATTGGGTTGGTTGATGTGGGTGGTTGATTTGGTGGAGGCTGATTTCTCACTCTGGCTCATCAAATGAGAACGTTAAGTGAAAGGGGGCAACAAAATGCCCCATTTGGATTCCGCTGAATGTGGCTCAGAAGCCACACCAGAGGAAGTGGCTCAGGGACAGGATTTTTTTTGAATGGTCAAGTCCAGAACAGAGAGGACAAATTTGGCGAACATTATCCACCTGAGCCCAAAAGTAGTGCTCAGGCGCTGCTGAAATACAAACATGGGGGGATTTGTTGGGATATGGCGAGGTGGTGTGGGATAATGGTGGCAGTGGCGCGAGGTGCAGCAAGGCTCTCTTCACCAGAAGGAACGTTGAAGACAAGGCTTGTCTGTGTCCCATAAGCCAAAAGCCCCGCCATCAGCTGATCATATAAAATGTGTGTGGGAGGTGAGATGGGAGAGATGCAAAGGACACCAACAATGTGGTATCTGAAGGAAGGCGAGTATGGGTTATAGGGATGAGAGTATTTTTATAAAGAAGGGGAGTTAAAGCCACTTCTGCAGCATCCTCCTTTATCAGGAAGCCTAAGTCAAAATAGCCCTTGAACGGGCGGAAATTGATAAAGCCAGCTGGTGCAAATGCAGTGGTGGTCAAATCGATAATTGCATTGTTGGCATATGGGAATAAATGCCTATAGTCAACTCATAGGCAAAATCAGATAGTGGATCAAGGGAGGGCGAGAGGATGGGGGTGAGAAGGGTGGATGCGCGCCAGGTAAAGTGCTAAGTCCCATGGTGGTACAAAATAGCCATAAGAATTTGGTGGGCTATTTGACCCCGTGCAAATGCATTTGCCCGCAGGGAGGAAAATGCTAGGTGGTGGAGCACTGCTACCCCACATTAAAGCAGCAGGCGGCAGATCCATGGAAATTTTTAGAAAAATGGGCGTTACCAGATGGCGTTAGTAAAATAAACTCTTTTTTTCTTGTAAAAATTGCTTGAAGTGAGATTGCTTGAAAAGAAAATCTGGATCAGATTTTTAGATTCAAGTGAATCTGAAGTTGTCTTTTTTACCCCAATCTAAAGATTTGGTAATAACTTCTGATGGAAAAAACCCCAAAGATTTTATCTAAGCCTCTTGATATCAGGTACAAAAGTAATTTAAAAAGTGATTGAATACTGTTTGACAGGAGTACTCAAATTGTTACAGAATTACAAACTGCAATTTAGTATATTTTTGGCTTGGAAGCGCCTGAAATTTTCCCCTAAGAATAATTCCCTGATCAAATATATTTCTTTTAGAAAAATAATTACGTTCTATCTTGCTAATTATCTTTGGGTACTGCTTATTAACTAGAGAAAGAGACAAGGATTCATATCAAGGAACTTTTTCCTTAATTGAAGACTAAAATTTATTACTTTAAAGTACAACTCTTGATAACCTTGCGCCTTGAGATTCAGTTGCTCTGAACTGTATTTGGATGGATGTAAAATAATACTCTGTCCTGACAATGCTGATTTCCCTCTTTTACCTCCTCCATATATCTCTTCCAGCAGTCCTTATAAGATGTCAGAATCTATTACAATAAGAGCATTGGAGTTTAGATTCTTCTGATCCCTGACAACATAAAAATGAGTTCAGATTTTGGAGGTCAAAGTGGAGTCATCAAAGAAAGGTAAATTTCTTGTTAAGGGCTTTTTTAATCTCCTGAATGCCATTAAAGTTACTCTTGCATCATTTCATGTGTATAGAGCTTTGGGATAAGATCCCAGAGCTGCGATCACAAAGAACATAGCATCATCCAAGGTGATTCAGTTTGTGATAACCAATATCTGAGCATGAGCGTATAGTTGGCCAAAAAATCCATAAAACTCTCTTCTTTGTTTGTCCAAATAGTTATAAATCTCTGCTTCTGGCTGACAAGAGTCTGTTTAAAGCTAAAGTCCTTAATTAAGGTGGTATGGACATGATCCCAAGTTTAGCAATTTGTTCAGATTTGAGGTTTTGTTTTTGTTATCCATACTCAGACAAGAGTCAATTTGCTTCACATTCTGACTATCAGTCACTTCTTCCATATAAAAGTAATTGAGGCAGGTCGCCCTTGGGACAAATACCACACTGAGATTTTTATAGACAGTACAGGTTTTAAACATGTGTTGAAAAAACCTGCACTGGAGTGGAAGCAAAAATTACCCTTCCAGGATAACCACCCTTCGCTTCGACCATAGCTCCTATAATAATACAATAAGGAGGCTATACTATCTTTTCCTGAGTTAAATTTCTCCTAAAAGATAGGTATTAAGTTAGCTATGATAGGGTAGAGATAGTCTTGATGGTCAGGAACAGGAACAGACTTTAAAATCTTAGCCTTGGCATAGTGAAAAGGAACCTGCTGATCCAGTCGTCAGTATAACCTTTCCAAGTCATCTTGAACATTCCCCATTGCCAATTTATGGAAGCCACTGAATCTTAGATGTTCAACTGTTATTTCAGGTTTGAATATCGGCAATTTGAAGTTGGATTTGGTTCTTGCAGTTTATCAGATAAGTTCATATATTAAACACATAGTTCAAGTTAGGTGAGATGATTGTTGGTCACCTTAGTAAAGGTGTTGATATGTCTTCTCATTGATAATGCATCAGCGTGACCCTGGGATCAGATGGAACTTTGTTTAAATATCTTTATGCCATTAAGATACATTTATTACTTTGATTTTTAAATGATGAAATTGCAGGTTGTACTTCTTTTTCTAAGATTTATTTTGGATCAAGAACTAGAATTAAGGAGCTAGATGGTCCTTGGAGTCTGGGGGCCTTCAGGCTCCTATGTCCTATTAAGCACTGCAGACATTTCAGTCCTTGGGGCCTTTTTGTGAGAAGCTAATTCTTGTTGTCATTGTTGTAGCTCCTAAAGTAAGGGCTTCAATATGTTGAAGATGAAGACTACAAGAAGGTTCAAGGACTATTCAGTTATGATAGAGCTTATCCATAAGAAATAAGATTTAACTTCTAACATGACAAGCTGGATGCGGTCCTGAATTACTAATTGTCAATTATCCACTTTAACATCTCAGTCACTGCCTACAAATGAGGAGGTAGCGTTAAAAAATCTATAACATTTAAATGCATAGCTTGGGTTAGTCCCTTCTGTCAAGATACTTCATGATGATTCATGACTACCACTTGAAGGATGTGGTAGATGGCCTAATTAAAAAATTGTGAGTTAGCAGAGCTCTAATGGCTAGCTCACTATATGGCAAGCGCATGGATGCATATAGTTCTCACATAGTGAAAAGTAAGAAGAAGCTTGAGACTGGCTAGTATGGTCTCCCACCACATATTCTCCACTTATTATTAGTGGTCTCCCTAAAATCGTCACTATAAATTTGATATTAATATTGATTGACATTAGGAAAGGTGAACTCAATAATAGCCCAGGATTATAAGCTTTTAGGCTGCAAAGGACTTACCTTATATTTGGAAGTTTTAATCCATCAAGCCATACTTCTGGCCCTGTCTGCGAGTAAGTTCTTTTTATTTGCGTCATTCATTTTATTGTGATAGACGTTTTCACAAAATTTAGCTCAGAGCCCCCTGTAATGAGTGCCACTTTTTGGATTTTCAGTAAAAATATACTGTTAGCTGAGGTTCAAAGTAGAGCTCAAAGATGTAAAATTTAAAAGAAAAATGGGGTAGGCTAAGTCAAGTAAAGTAAAGGTCATAAATTTGAATAAATTTAATAGATTTATTAAATATAGGATAGGTCAGAACACATCACTAAAAGATTTTCCTACTATTTCCTTGACCTTAAAAGTTTCAAACCCTTGCATAGTGATTAATCATCTGGGGTATTTGTTTACATACATCATTGACACTGAATCACATCAATGTTATACGTCCATATTGAGTTGAAGTAATTTATAAATGGAATTTTAAATTATTTCTGAGTAATTTAGCAGCATAAGATGATTCTATAACATTAAGGGTTTCATAGTGCAACCTGCTTTGATTGAACACCAACTTGATAAAAATTTATTTGGAAGTGGAGATATTGATCTGCTTTAGATCTCAAATACTGACAGGTGGCGAATTTTTCCTGGTTGCATCTTCTACTGGTAACCATTTCATTCCTTTTCTTGCGTTTACCTCAATTAAGATTTAATTCCCTTATTTTCAATAGTTTGATTGCAATTCACTGAATAGGTTGCAAACATTTACACATATCCTCTTGTTTTATAAATAAATAACCGCGGCCTTTTTAAAAAAAGCGTGAGTGTTTTGCTAGGTTGAGGTTGGTGTGGGCTTAGTCTTAGGAGGAGTGGCGGCTACCCAGTGCTCTTAAGAATTTTGTAAAGGAGAATTGGGCGCAGACATTTGCAAAAGGTAGCTTGATAAGTAAAATCTGATAGAAGAAGGCAAAGTATGCAAGCAACAAGAAGCAACGTTCTAAATTATCTCCAGTATATTTCCAAAATAAGTTCTGAGTTACAACGCACATCAAAATAACCCAGATCATAAAGGGAAGAAGTCTCTGAGAGCTGGTTAAGTTTGGTTAAGGACTATAACGGATATTGGTGAAACAATAGGATGCGGATTCAGTGAATTAAGTCATGGTATAGGTTCTGGTTTTGCGCCCAACAGAAGGGTCATACCAGAACCTCTAACTAAGACTGGCCATTGTGATATGGTTTTAAACACAGTTAGACAAAAAATTTCGTTAAACCAGGTGAAGACTTAGGCAGGATACACTGAAAAACTTTTTTAAAATAGCTGAATAACTGAGAAAAGCAAAAACTTTTCACAGCTTTGATACCAATATTAAGGGGGAGTTTTGCAAAAAATCAAACTGGTTATTGAAAACCGATTTAAGATGAGAAGTTTTTTGCTTTCTCAATAAGATTATAAATTTTTACAAAATCACCAAATTTAGTTAACTCATATCTGGCGATTTTTTAGATTTTCAAACCAACCTTCTCCTTATTTTCAGCCATTTTGTACCATTAGCTTCAGGACTGACTGACAAAGTAAGAACCCATTTTTTGGTCAATGACCATATAGAGACCACTTGTGTCTCTCAAGAGTTATGGCCTTACTTCCAGTGGCTTCATATGCTTAGCCTTGGAAGGGCGTCTACCCCAGATAAAACATTATCAGCTGTGACATCACCCTCTGCTCTTGGATGGGGTTCCACTCCACCTGAAGGGACATTGGTTAAGTTTTAATATCTCGATATGTTCATATTATCCAGCTTATCTTATACTACATCTGCTTGCCCACTAATGGATTCATCACGCTAGTGGGTGTGGGAGTTATAAATTACCTATGATAACTATTTACAGAGAATAATCCTAAATGAATATCTAGTAATTTTCCAGGTTTTGATCCGTCAGATCAATAATGTTTTGTCAGGATTTGATCTCCAACAATAAGCAAGTGATTTAGTTGTCAATTTTTTATTGGTTACTGAACTAATTTGTGAAGTCAATCAGATGAAGTCTCCATTTGAATAAAAGTTTTATGAGTTGCTAAATGAGTGATGCCGCCTGTTATAAAGCAACTTGAAAGTTAACTTTTTCAGGTTTGCAACCTGCTGTTTTTGGGTAAGATTACTATCAATAAGCAGGTTGTTAACCTAATAGGGGTGACTCAACGGGGTTGAGCAAAGGCGTTGGGATATATTCTTTGTTTCAATGCAAAAGAGGTTGCATTGAGAGTCATCAGGAGAATCTTCTTAAAGCCAATGAGAAAGATTATCATTTTGTGTGACCCTGGAGTATAAATCATTAGTGATAACTGCCATTTCTAATTGAGGCTCCAATAGAATAATTGGGCGCTAAGTTCCTATGTAAATTTTCTTGTATTTTTCTATTTAAAGATAGATAGGTAGATAGTAATTGGATAGATAGATAGATAGATAGATAGATAGATAGATAGATAGATAGATAGATAGATAGATAGATAGATAGATAGATAGGTAGGTAGGTAGGTAGGTAGATAAATATGTAATTAAATAAATATTTATCAATAAGTATACTTTCAGATTAAGTACTCTGATAATAAACTGTTTTGATCTTGAGACTAGAATTGGAAGGATAACACATCCTTTATCTATTTTATTGCTATCTCTGCGGACTCTGCATGACAAAAATAAAGAAGAACACCAAACTTAATATTAAGATAAGTTCTATCAAAAAGAGAAGACCTCTGGACCTAATCCTAGGTTAAGTTCTACAGAAGAGGGAAGATGTCCTACTGATATTCCAAATGATATCAAGATTAGGACAAGCACCAGTTTCTTGATGGACCTAATAGACATCTTGGCTTTCAGAAGCTCAACTAGAGTGCTAGTCTTCATATTATTACTGACCAATTCAATTTATTATAAACAAGTCAGACAACGCACATACAAGAAGCATGTGCAGAATATCAAGGGAGTTGAAGAGAGCTACAATCAGGAGATAGTAAATGGCTCCCAAAATGACACTTGGTGTTTACTAAAGGTGTTAATCTGCTAAGGTGAAGTTAATGAAATGCTGGATTAGGGAGTTGCCTGCAGATATGTGGGGAAAAGTCACCAGTGATGGTGAAAGAGCAATAGCCAGCAGTCTTTATACTGTTTGGCCTGGCACACTAATAGAGTCTAAATTGTAGCAGATGAAAAATTTGCAACATCTAGGAAAATTTTATGGGGGTGAGTAGCTTCATGGTAGGTCAGGAGTCTTGAGGAGCAGAGCCTATGGCGTTGAGGAACCTTTAATGGAAGTCTCATATCAGCTCATGATTGTTTGAGCAGCCTTTATGAGACAACAAAATGTTCTCAGTTTTGTCATAGCTTTTCCAGGACATCAAATACTAGAGGCAGCGTCATGATAAACGGGAAGCAAAGATGGCCTTTTTAATTGGGGTTTCAGAATTCACCCTAATTTGGGTAAAGCCTTGACCTATGGTTTACCCATTAAGCATAATTGCTTTTGGGCTATATTTATACTTACATTATTAATGTATTAATCCATCTGTGCACAGTGCACCTTTGAGTCGAATCCTATTTACTCCATTGGGCAGTGATCCAATGTTTCTAGTTCATATAGATTCTAAACTCATTTGATTTCATTTCTGATATTATAATTGAGTTGTATGACTTACAACGAAATTAATTCCTTCGCAAGTAGGCATAATAGCATTTTGAGAATGCTACAATTTTAACAAAGTTGATATCTCATTTATTTTTCATGTCAAATCTGATAATCAATAAATATCAGTTATCAGATAGAAAAGATCTTATCCTTTAATTGATATGAAGATCTCATTATACTAAGGCTGGTTAGCCGAGTGGGTGAAACTGCTTCCACCCCTAGTTCAGGTTTTGAGTTTGAAACATGTACTGTCTAGAAAACATTCTTAGTGTGGTATGTTTGTCCCAAGGTCGACCCACCTCAAATAATCTTTAAGATCTCATTATACTATAAATATCCCTAAGTATTTTGAATAAAGTAACTTTCCTTGCAGTATCTTCTACTCCCTGAAGTTCAAATGGCATATTTAAATCTGTTTTTCAGTGCAAAATCCAACAAATAAAATATTCAGCCCATAAAAACCTCTGAACCATTGCCAACTGGTTAAGTTCTATCAATATGAAATTTAATAGGACCTCTGAACCTCTAATAAAGTTTAAGTCCTCTATAATTATTTTTATATTGGATTTCAGTGCAAAATCATCAATTGTCCAATCATCTAAGTGAGCTTCAAAGGACCTAATTCAATTTATTATTGGATTCAGTATGAATTCCAACATTGGTGCTCCCTGCCAGGTACCTTCTGAGCCATACAAAGTAATTAACTATACTTTATTTAACTGAGGTAAGCTGACCAGGGGATGGACATTACCAAACTAAAATTAAAAATCATAACAAAAACATAATGATTCAAACAAAACACCCAAAATGAATGGATCAATTGAATCATACCTAACTAAATATCCAGCCAGGTGGGCAGCAAATACTGCTATTCCTCCATGGTGGACGAGGAGGGGGATTGGGGGGCTCATCTTTGACCACATCCATCTCATTCCAGAGTAGGGTTCATGTTAAGGCAGATAGTAAGGGTGTGGGGCATTGGCAGTATGGGGTTTGATATTCTTGATGACTGGAGCCTCCAAATAGTTGTCAGCCATCATAATGCCAACAATGTGTTTGGCTAAAGTGTCTTCAGCTTTGAGGTGGGCATCTGGGAGTTTAACAAATGTGGCAATGTTGGTTCAGGTTATTTTTGCTTTCTGATTCCGTGCTACTGTTACCACGTTCTGGATGGCTTCAGTAACTTTTTTGTGTAAAGTTTTCATGTTGATCTTACTTTGTGCAGTAAGATTTTTGGGGATAACATGAGATGGAATTCCTCCTGCAAGTGCAACCACAGATTTGGCGGCAGCTTTGCAGAGTGGGCGGCAATCTGGTGTGGCATCTGCTTCTACTGCAAGTAGGTGGTCACTGTAGAACAGTTCATCATTAGGTTGTGGGGCATATTTTTGAGGCGGAAATTTGCATCCCATTCTGCATTACAGAAATCGCTTGACTTGCAGTGATGGTTCCTCAATGATATTACCTGATTCGTCAATTTCGTCCAAATACTCCTATGGGTTTTAGTTGAATTGGATTGGGGAATTGGCGTATAATTGAGGATTGGCTGGTTTTCTGGATTTTTCCTGGGATTAAACTGGGGTCCAATCCTGCATTTGATCGGAATAATCATGCATGGCCCTGGGACAAGGTGGATGCTGATTGGTGGCTGCAGGTGCAGCTGCAGCATCAGGCATTGGAGGAGGGGAAGGTAGGATCATACCTCATGTCAGAGTTGGCGCGGGGTGGGTGGTGGATTGTTGGGCATTGGGCAAACTTTTGGCATCAGCAGAACTTTCTGAGTATGGGCATTTGTGTTTTGAATGGTCTAACTTGAAACAGGATGAACAAATCGTCCATCCGCCCTCAACGTGGGCCCAGAACAGATGGTCGGGGGCAGATGGGATGGTGGCACAAGGTGGAATTGCCAAAGAAATTTTAGTGAATTCAGGGCTGATTGTGGCATATGCCTAAGGCCCAGCGAGGCATGTGGCCCCATTTGGGACCACAAATTGCAAGATGGGGTTGGTTCCATAGGCTGCTAAACCTTCCATCAGCTCCTGGTGGAGCACTTTGGGGGGAGGTGGGTGGGCAAACCAGCAAACTGTAACACCAAGGTGGTATCCGCTGGGAGCCAGGTCTGAGTTGTTGGAAGGGGAATATTATTAAATATTAATGGCACTGTTGCCACAGTGGCTGCATTGGGTTCACAGGGGAAGCCAAGATCAAAGTACCCCTTATAGATATGGAAGTCAATAAAACAGGCTGGTGTCATCACCGCCTGATCCATTTTGATAATGGCTTAGTTGTCATAGGGGAAGAATTTCCCATATTTGACCCTAAGGCCAAAATGCATGTTGCTCCAGGGGAGCACCAGGGGGCAGTGGGGCACCTCTTGGGTCTGGGCAAGATGGGCATCAAGATCCTTGGGTGGAATGAATCATCCCAAGGGTTTGGAATG
Organism: Massospora cicadina; assembly: GCA_022478985.1. Taxonomy (NCBI): domain Eukaryota; kingdom Fungi; phylum Entomophthoromycota; class Entomophthoromycetes; order Entomophthorales; family Entomophthoraceae; genus Massospora; species Massospora cicadina. The sequence continues at coordinate 269,063 of JAKSZP010003964.1, forward strand.
ACTGGGTAAGCCAGTTTTTGCACATTTTACTGTCAGATGGAAAATGGAGGGGGAGTTTTGCCGCTGCCCCATGCTGGGACAGTTAGCAGGGGATCTGATGACATCGGAGCAAGACTTTAGTGTGTGATTAAGTGTTTTCTTTTATTTTACCAAATAAATTGCTCAGAAAGTTATGCTGAGCAGAGAGAGAACAGTATTTAATTATACTAAGAACAAAAATAGTATTACACTATGGAGAATACAACTACTTCAATTGACCCTGATCTATTGCAATATCTACTTTGGAATGGAAAAGATGAATTATCTTTGGAGAATACCTTTACAACAAAATCTTTTGAGTGTATCCCAGGAGACTTTGTTCATGATAGACTGCCCATTCACCTTAAGCAACTGCTCGCCTTATTAGATGTGGCTGAAGAATTTGATAAGGATGTTATTGAGCAACAAATCCAGCATCATAAAGTAAAAATATTATAGAAGGCCATATTTATTACAAGGATAAAGCACTGCATTACAAGAAGGATTGGGATACCCAGAGAAATGAAGCTTGGGAAGATATTACTCAGGGGAATGACTATTGGCTTCTGAGTTTTGTTTACTCTTGGGAAAAATTAATGGTTGAACACCTCTCTAAATTAAATCAATATCAAAAGAAATTATCCAAGTTACAAGGTATCCTTCAAGCTAAAGATAGCCTTAAACCAGTCAACCTGAATGCCTCCCTTGCCATGGATGATGTTTAATTTCCACTGATGAAAATATTTCCAATGAACTTACCTGTGTTGATATTGATGCCTTTTACTCTGATCATCTCCTTACAATCATGGACATGGTTGATCCCATCTAGTTACAAACACAAACTGTTGATATTTATAAGAATTCCCTTATTGTCTCGATGGAGAAGATCAATTTAAAATGTATAAATGATGTAATGCCTCATCATCAACCATCATTATCCACTAAACGAATTTACATCCTTTTGCGATATTCCACCTGGTCATGGAAAGTTGCAGGATCAATTAATATCCCCAAGATTAACAGATGAACCGAAATATCCTCCTAATTCCCATTGGACTAAACTCACTTTAAAAATTTTTAATTCCACTAACAATTTAGGTTCCCTGTTGTAACAGTGAATTTCGCCACTTTAACATCTGGAGATGATATCAATTCATTAAAAATGAAAGAATCCAAACCACCCGACATATTCCAAACAATGCAAATTGCTAAATTCAACTTTAATGGTGGAAACAATTGCCTGCCAACAATTTCCATCAAAAATGAATTTATGTCATTGATTCGTCATTTATGCTTATACCCAAAATCCTGGATGGACTCAAAATTAAAATAGCCTCACTTTTTGGTTTAAGTATTATCAGCACCTTCTATGAGCCCAATCTTAGCTAGCCTCATTTTTTATAATAATATTTTGAATCTCAAATATGTGTTGCACCATCATGATAGTTATAGAAACTGGTTTAGCCTTGTTTGTAGCTAGAATACATACAATAACTTTGGAGGCTTTGGAGACCAAATGGTTATGGTGGTTGTGGATCAATCATTATCCACAACATCTTTAATATCAGATGTGTCAAATTCAAGCCCTATCTGGTTAACAAAGCTGCCACCCTAGGTCAAGGCTTGGTGGGGCTCTGTCAGGATTTACCCTAATTTAGGTAAAGCCTTGACCTATGGTTTCCCCATTAAGCATAATTGCTTTTGAGCTATATTTATACTTATATTATTAATGTATTAATCCATCTGTGCACAGTGCACCATTGAGTCCAATCCTATTTACTCCATTGGGCAGTGATCCAGTGTTTCCAGTTCATATAGATTCTAAACTCATTTGATTTCATTCCTGGTTTTCACAATTGAGTTGTATGACTTGAAAAAAATTATTCCTTCCCAAGTAGGCATAATAGCATTTTGAGAATGCTACAGTTTTAACAAATCTGATATCTCATTTATTATTTCTTATAAGATCTGATAATCAATAAAATCAGTTATCTGATAGAAAAGATCTTATTCTAAATTTTGATTTGAAGATCTCATTATACTATGAATATCCCTAAGTATTTTGAATAAAGTAACTTTCATTGCAGTATCTTCTTTTCCCCGAAGTTCAATTGGCATATTTACATCTGTTTTTCAGTGCAAAATCCAACAAATATTATATTTAGACCACAGAAACCTCTGAACCATTGCCAACTGGTTAAGTTCCATTAATAGGAAATTTAATAGGACCTCTGAAACTCTAATAAAGGTTAAGTCCTCTTCAATAATTTGTATATTGGATTTCAGTGAAAAATCATCAATTGTCCAACCATTTGTGTGAGCTTTGAAGGACCTAATTCAATTTATTATCGGATTCAGTGCAAATTTGACATGGGGTTACCATCTACAATCAGTGGCTCAGGGTGGGAAGGCATTATACTATTATAGGAGTCAGGAGTCATCTATTGAGGGTGCTGAACACTTTGGTGGAAGGGGGTAGGTTAACTTGATAAGCTGATGGGATAACCTTCCTAATAATCTTGAAGGATCCAACACGCTTTGGGCTTAACTTAAAGCAGGGATGCTATAAACGTAGATTATTAGCTTTGACCATACCCAAGTCATCTGGCTTGTATTCAGATCCTTTTTGGCACTTGCAGTCAGTGTATGATTTGTAGATACTCACAGAATCTCTAGATGATCTTTTACCTACTGGTGTATGCCTCTTATCTCTTTGTCACACTAATTGTCAGCAACAATTATGAACTCTAGCTGTTGAATCAAGTTGAAGCTGGTATTGTAACTGTAATTTTCAAAAAATAAAGAATCTCATGTTAAGGTATGAGTTAGTTTATTATAAGAAAATTTCACTAGCATTAAATGTGTCTTGAAACTGACTGTGGGCTCCACTAGTGTGCCAGGCCAACCAGTATGAAGACTGGTTGGCCCTTTGCCATTTCGCCTTCATTGGCGTACCAACCCCTACAAGTCTGCGTCCAACCCGCCAACCAACCACCAACGACTTTGCCTTAGCCCCAGGTGTCCTCAGCGTGTGCCTCAGCGAGTCCTGCCCCCATCCTTGGTGGCTCAGGCACCTCCACGCTGCCCCACCCTCTTGACCCTTCACCAACCCATCTGAGCATGCCCCAGAGAGTCCATCCCCCTTCCTGGGTGGCTATGGCACTCCCACGCTGCACCCCACAAGTTTGGCAGCCAGTAAGCATCCGTCATTGGTGAGCAGGTGGCTAAGTTTCCATAAGTTCTTCATAGGAGGAAGGTATGGGAGCAGCATAACAAGCCACTCCAGGCGTGATCGCCTGCGCCTCTTGGGGATCTCCAGACCCTTCTTAACCCTACTCTAGCTGAAGAACTACTAACAAATAAGAAAAGATGGGCGAAAGAGAGATGTCTATTTGGAGGGGATGAATGACTGTTTATAATTAGGTTACTGCACCTCTGAAACCCCTCAGCCATCCAGGTCAGAACTCTATCAGATCGTCACTTCATTCATCATAGCGATTTCATCCTAATCCACTCATCTGATCATTGAATATTAAATTAGGTCAATCCATCCTTGGCAAAAGTCGCTGGTCAATTGTATATAAATTCATATTTAATTAGAACTTTGAGCATTCTCAGCATGAGTCGCCAGTGCTCCAAATTAGTTGGCAGAAACATTTTTTTTTGATTCATAATAGATTCATCAGATTTCTGCCAGAAACTCCCACAACGATCCTCAATTTGTAATTATGGCAGCAAATGCAGATTCTACTGAAACTAAACTTGAATTTTAATTATAACATTAAAATATTATCAAACTAGGCAATTAGTCAGCAATCACACCTGAAAAACTGATACCCATAGTCCTGATACTATTGAAAGGAATCCATCTGGCTAAAATCATGATAAGGTGATAGGCCCAATTGATCTGTTCTAAATCGGAATAGCTACATAATTGTTCCAAACCTTGAATCACCCTTTATGTCTGTCCATCTGACTGAGGGTGAAAGTTTATGGCGTGGCAGGGGCGGATTCCTAAAATGGACAGTAAGGCTTCTCAGAGCTGGGCAATGAATTGAGGGCCATGATTGCTAATAATCTCCTTTAGTATGGCAGTAGGCAGAAGATTTGGTCCACTTAGAGGCGGAAGGTCTGTAAAGAGGTAATGGTTTACTGTAAAAGAAACAGTTGGCCATCTTAGTAGAAATGTTCTATTATCACCACATCATAAACCTGGGACAAGAGAAGTTCAATGATAAAATCAACAGAAACCAATGTCCAAGGTCCCTCAGAAGCATGTATAGTGACAAGTAGGGCAGCGCTCTTTTTCCAGTTAGGTTTTAACCAATTTCATGTCAAATAGGGATTCATAATTTGGCCACATCAGTAGCAAGGTTCTTCCAACTTTATGAGAATTGAACTAAATTAAGCGTCTTAACCTTGACAGGGTGGCCAGCAGTGGGAGGGCCATGGTTTTTGTAAAGTTCTGAGGATTGCTCTCTTTTTTATTGTTATCCTGAACATCTATTCAGGCTGAAGTTCTGATGATTTATCCTTGATAGTGCCTGTAGTTTACAGTATTTGGACCATTTAAAAACTCACTAGGCCTACTAAATTTGCCTCAACTCTTCTGGCCAATTTCAAGCATAATTTTCCCTTCATGTTCAAAAACTTCTTCTGAAGCAGATGGATATACAAGCTGTTGATTAGGCGCATCCAGCTTGTCGACACTTTTCCCAAAGAAATGGTTCAGTGAGAAAACTAGGAAAGAGATAAAATAAATAACACTTTTATTATAAGCTTTTATTAGATAATGACCATTAGTCCAGGAGCCAGTATTTATACCTTTTAGGGCATCTCCTGGACACATTCCAGAACAAAATTCAACAGATATTTTACTACCTCAGTTAAGCCCTTGAAATTATATGACTAAACCTTTTCTTAGGTTCATTGGTGGCAAGAATATTCTCAAAATTGGGAGGGTTTCAGGTAAGAAAATTGTGATAAAAGCATGCAAAATTGTCCTAGATCTTCTGGATTTCAGTTTTGTCATAATGCTGGCGAAATACACCCTCTGTGAAATTTTGGTATCAATTGAAGTAAATGATGTACCCCTAATTAAGATGTCAGCAGGCCTCTCCCTCGATAGCACTAGGTAACCCCTTTTGGGCGGTCCACGCAAGTGCTATTGTGCCTATTACATGAATTGACATATGAATTTCACCCTTCGGTGAAAAATTTTTTGCGTTTTTTCATTCATATGATTATCAATGGGATTTTTAATGTTAACTGTCAGGGACTGGAATATTTAACCCATTCTGGCTTAGCAACTTGTGAACTTGCCATGCCTGAGCTAAGAGTCCAGTATAACAAGGGAAGGATGCGGATAAAAAATATAAAAGCTGTGAATAAAGGTCTGTTGTGCCCTAATATAGGTTGTAGAGCTTCAGCTAGACCAACCCCTGTTAGGGCCAAGATACCAGTGACAGTGGGTAATTGTGAAATTGAGTTAGAGGAAATATTTGGATTTTCCAGAGTTGTTTAATTGATATATGCTTGATAATAAAGATCCTTGTACTTCACTAAGGATCAAAAGCAAGTAAAATAAGTAAGTATTTTAAAAGCTCTTAACTTTATTGACTGTAAGGAATGATTTTAGAAATATTCAGCTTATGTTTACTTTTCAGACTATTTGAACTATCTTTAGGGCTTACTTGATTCTTATCTAGCTTTAGATTCATTAGGCTCTTTACGTCTTAGATAACCAAAGCTTAGACTAGTAATCAACTGCCTAGTTAGGACTACTAAGACCTAGCCCCAGTTGTTCTGATGTTCAATTCGAATTCAATAGTCTTGAATCGACTTGTCTGACTCGTTATTCACCTTCTATGTGACTTTGCTATCATCTTTGATTGGTTAAGCTGATTACATATATCATATATTCTATCAATAAATAATGATATATTAGGGATATCTTTCATGTCAGGCTTTACCCTGATATTATCCCCCACCAAGGCTGAAGCCATCTGCAATTTTCTTTTTCCAACCTTGAAGTAGATTCTTTTTTAAGGTTTCCTCTGGTTCCCAAGTACTTTCTTATACAGGGTACCCTACCCATTTTACCAGGTACTGAATCTTTCCATAATGCTTCCTACTTTGAAGGATTGCTTCTACTTCATACTCTGGAGTCTCTCCTTTAATCAATGGAGGGGCAGCTGTTCTGATCTGTTGATGGGGTAGAGAGATACCATCTTTCTTATGTAAAAGGGATTGGTGAAATACATTGTGGATTTTCCATTCCTTGGGTAATGCTATTTGATATGCTGCCTTACCTATAATTTTTTCTACCATAAAAGGTTCTACGTGTTGGTGTGCTAATTTTCGTGATGGAACACTTATAGGTAAATTTCTTAAATCTAGGTAACCTTCATCTCAGATTTTTAGGATTTTTCCAGGTACTCTTTTCTTATCAACAAAATCCTTATATGTCCTGATTGCTCTTTTTAGATTTGCAATGCATAAGGCATGAGTTTGTTGAATATCTTTAATAAAGTCTCTACCTGATGGGTTTTCTGAGGTTTCAGTGAATTTGGGCCCCCAATTCACATCATAACCATAATTTGCCTTAAAGGGTGACATACCTATAGAAGCATGGTTCAAGTTATTATAGCGGAACTGGGCCATTGTTAGAAGCTCTTCCCAATTATTTTGTTTGGAATTCACATAGCATCTTAGATACTGCTCTAATACTTGATTTACACGTTCTGTCTGTCCATCAGTTTAAGTATGATATGAAGTGGATAGACATTTAATTAATACCTAGGTCCTTCATTACTTGATTCCAAAAATACGATGTAAACTGAGCGCCACGGTTTGTTATCACTTCTTTGGGAATGCCATGTAAAAGAAAGACATTTTTTATAAATAGTTGGGCTGTTTCTTAGCTGTTACATATGTTTTAGTAGGTATAAAGTGAGCCATCTTTGTAAATCTATCAATGACTACTAAAATCGCATTTTAACAATTGAATTTGGTAACTCAACTATAAAATCCAAGGAAACTGATTCACATGGTTTTGTTGCCATACTTAGGGGTTCCAGTAAGCCTTCTGGGTGTCCTCTTCTAGCTTTCTTATGACAACAGGTCTCACAACCAGCTAGGTACTAAATCAAATCTTTTATCAAACCAGGCCAACGGTAAGTTCTCTGAATAAGTGAAAGCATTTTATTTCTTCCAGGGTGACCTGCCATGCTTGTGTCATGGTATTAACGTAATATAGTTAGCCGTTGAGGACCTTCAGGTATATAGAGACACTGTTTCAAAAGTAGAAGATATCCCTTAAGTGAATAACCCTTTTTGGTACCAAATGCTATTGTTGTTATTCTTTAAATCAGATATGATTTTCTGGCATAAAAAGTGTCTTTTCCCTGGGCTTTGATCAATTCGTCCCCCCATTTTACTAGGACAAGGTGAGAAAGTTGATCTGATTTTATGTCTGTTTTTAGTAAGACTTGAGTATTGTAATATTCTATCTCCCTTTCATCTGGGATAAGATCTGATCTTCTACTTAAAGCATCTGGGACTACATTAATTTTTCCTGGTTTATAACCAATTTCTAGCTCATAGTCAGCTAAAGTGAGAGCCCATCTGGCTTGACGTTGATTTAGTTGCCAAGGAGAAAAGAAGTAAGTTAAGTTTTTATAATCAGTCAGAATGGTAACTGGATGTTTAGCCCCGCATAGGTATCTTCTCCAATGCTTCAAGGCCTTAACAATGGCTAACATCTCTTTATCATTAATGAGGTAATTACATTCAGCTGGGATAAACTTCTTTGAGTAGTAGACTATAGGTGAAGCCTATTATCATCCCCCTCCTATAGTAAAACACCTCCAAGTGCAAATCCAGAGGCATTGGATTCAACCACAAATGGCCTCTCATAGTCTGGCATTGCTAAAACTGGTGCTGTAGTAAACGCTTTCTTTAAGTCAACAAAGGATCTTTCTGCCTTTGATGACCTTTTAAAATTTACATTATCAGAGGTGAGTTGCGTTAAAGGTGATGTAATTGTTGAAACTTTTTTGATAAAATCTCTGCAAAAGTTTGCTAAACCTAAAAAGCTTCTCACCTCCTTTCTGCTAGTTGGTGTAGGCCAAGAAGTAATAGCATCAACTTTACTTGGTGCCATTGTAAACCTGTTCTTGCCTACAACCCAACCAAGGAATTTTACTTCTATTTGTGCGAACTCACAACTTAATAAAAATTTAACATGCAGATAAAATTTTTTTGAAATCTCGAATACTAGTTGAAGATGATTGAGATGATCCTCTTTGGACTTACTGTATACTAAGATATCATCTAGGTAAGCAACACAAAATTAGTCCATGTAGCCTCCTAGTACAGTATTGATCATCTGTTGGAATGTGCTAGATGCGTTGCATAAATGAAATGGCATTACAAGATATTCATACAGGCCAAATTTCGTTTTTAAGGGCAGTTTCCACTCATCTCCTTCTTTGATTCAGATTTAATTAAATGCATCTCTAAGTATAATTTTTAAAATATTGTTTCTCCAGAAAATTGGTCGCTGAGGTGGTATGCATCAGGTAAGGGATACCTGTTTTTTATAGTGATATCATTAAGCTTCTGGTAATTGACACATGGACGTAAACCTCCATCTTTCTTACTCACAAATAAAAGTGGTGATGAGCATGGGGATCATGAACCTCTGATAAAACCTTTGCTTAGCATGGTATATAAGTATTCTCGCAAAGCTTTTTGTTCCCATTGATTACAACTGTATATTGGGCCGTGAGTAGGCTGTTTACCTGGAACCAAGTCTTTTACATGATCAAATAGGCTATTCTGGGGTAGTTGATTGGATTCCTCTTCGCTGAAAACTGAATCCCATTGCCTTAAATACTTGGGAATAGTTGCTTTACAGGCCTCCAACTCTATAATTGGAGTATCAGCAATTAACAGCCCAGAGCATCTTGCTTTAATTAAAGGCCAAGTTTCTTTTTTCCCATTAAAGCTAAAAACAACGGCATGATTCTCATACTGGTACTGAAGTTTCATCTGACATGTCCAGTTATATCCAAGCATTACTGGTTGAGTAGTTTCCTTAAGTACCCAGAACTCAACATCTGAGGTATAGTAACCAATATGAAGCCTAATGGGCTGATCAGAATGATAGGTGTTGATGATTTCCCCATTCCCAAGAGTTACATCAAGCGATTCAATTCCTTTTGTACATTTTAAACTTTCTAGCAATTTCTCAGAAATGAAATTTCTAGATGCTCCTGTATCTATTAAAGCCTCTGTACATTCTTTATATTCATCATGGCTTAGAGCTACACATAAAACAGGATAAGGCTGAACATTGTTCTTTAATGGAGATTTAGCAGAAACTGTTTTTACTGAGCATTCATTTGCATAATGACCAGGCTTGTGGCAATTATAACATAGCTTTTCTTTGGTCCAACGTTGTTGATAGTTAGTTCTGATAAGTTTCTTTTCCTTATATTTGTTGAATTAGTAGGTGCTTCAATCATCATATTTGTTTTGGTCTCAATTAAATCCTGAAGAGGCAAAGTGATTGGATGATGTCTAACCAATTCTGTCCAAAAGTCACTTAAGCATTAACGAAAGAGAATTGAACCCATCTCATAATCTAAATCAGCTTTATGAAACGCGTCAAAAAAAATTGTATAATCCTCCATAGATTTATCTTCCTGTCTTAGCTTCAGTAGAGCTATACGTGTTTGTAATATAGATCCAGCTAGTGTTGCAGCAGCTAAAATTCGATTTTTAAAAAGACTCATAGTCAGTGCATAGACTTTCATTTTCTTCAAGAGCCTTTACAAACCAACTAAATGCATCCCCAGTGAGTTAAGAACCTATTGCCATCACTTTGCATGCATCATTGTGATAAGTGTTGGGGGTAGATTCTGAATTGTGCACTTAATAAAGCCAGTCCTTCCTTTATAGTTGAGAGTGTCAATTTTTCAGAAAAAGTTTACTGTGGAGCTAAAGGGAATAGTATGATTAGCTACTTATAAAGTCTGCACTTGGCTGGGTCTTTCCGAGTTCCTTGATAGATTATCTGATTGAAACTTAAAAAAATTAAGCGAGCCTTAATTTTACTATAGGCTTTAACAATTTATACACAGTTATTGCGCCTAGTAGCATAAGGAAAAGGTGGTAAAGATTTTGTTTGGTTGGCAGTCAATTTGTCAGGGACTGAAATAACCTTAATCCAGTCTGGCATAGCAACTTGTGAACTTGCCATGCCTGAGCTAAGAGTCCAGTATAACAAGGGAAGGATGCGGATAAAAATATAAAAGCTGTGAATAAAGATCTGTTGTGCCCTAATATAGGTTGTAGAGCTTCATCTAGACCAACCCCTGTTAGGGCCAAGATACCAGTGACAGTGGGTAATTGTGAAATTAAGTTAGAGAAAATATTTGGATTTTCAGAGTTGCTTAATTGATATATGCTTGATAATAAAGATCCTTGTACTTCACTAAGGATCAAAAGCAAGTAAATCAAGTAAGTATTTAAAAGCTCTTAACTTTATTGACTGCAAGGAATGATTTTAGAATTATTCAGCTTATATTCACTTTTCAGAATAATTGAACTAGCTTTAAGGATTACTTGATTCTTATCTAGCTTTAAATTCTTTAGGCTCTTTATGTCTTAGATAACCAAAGCTTAGACTAGTAGTCAAGTGCCTAGTTAGGATAACTAAGACCAGGCCTTTGTGTTCTGATGTTCAATTCAAATTCAATAGGCTTGAATTGACTTGTCTGACTCGTTATTCGTCTGCTGTGTGACTTTGCTATCATCTTTAATTGTTTAAGCTGATTACATATATCATATATTCTATCAATAAGAACTGATATATCAGGAATATCTTTTATGTCAGGCTTTGCCCTGACATCATGGCGCACAAAGAGATGGCCACTTTCATCAGAAAAAATTGCAGAGAAGCATGAGATAAACAGGGGAAAATTTTTGAAATGGTCTACTATCACCATAACCACTGTAAACCTTTAAAACTGGGAAGCTCAACAATAAAGTCCACGGACCCCAATGTCCATGGACCCTCTGCCTAAAGTAGTGTATGTAAGAAACCATTCCTTCTAGCTCAGTCTGACTTGGTCCACATGCAAGTTACATAGTCTAAAATCCGTTCCAGAACATCCTTTCACAAGCTCACTCAATCATAGGTACGCTTGACTAAGTCAATACATTTCTTATTTCCTGGATGTCCAACTGCAGGAGGATCATGATGAGCCTGAATCACTTCAGCTTGGAGGAGAAAAAGAACCCAAACCTACAACCAAAAGTGAATGAGGCCCTCAGCAAGAAAAACAGTGAGTGCTTCAAAGCTGTAAGGACACCCTTAAAAAAGTTCCACCCCTTCTGCACAGGCCATCTGCGCTTCTAAGACCACAAATTCAGGGGCACGTCTGGAGCCAAATCTACTGCTGAAACCATGGGAGGTACAATGGACAAGATTTAGGTTGGGGAATAACTGTGATGAGATCCGCCTCATCTGAGTTTTCTGGTCAATGTTCAGGGCTACAGCTTAGAAAGTCATGGAGGACATTTATGCTCCTTTCACAAATTTGTATTTAAAGTTAAAAAAGCACAAACCCTGTAAGTATAGGCCTGGCGATGCGCCAACTTATATGGTTTGCAGAAGTAAAGGAGAGCTTGATGGTCTGTTCTAATCTTCAACTCATGCTGAGCGCCCTACAAGAGATACCGCCAGTGGGTTAAGAACTACGCCATGGCTGCCAACTCCTTGTTGTAGATGTCCCAGGATTTTTCAGTGGATGAGAACTTGCAGGAGAAATAAGAAATTGGGTTTCCAACCCATTGTGCTCTTGAAGCAAGATAACCCCTACCGTGGCAGATGATGCATCACATGCCAGAATATAAGGTTTAGATGGGTCCACATGCTTAAGGATAAGAGGTGATAAAAACACCTCCTTAATTAAATCAAATGCCTACTGGCATTTGGGCATCCAGCAAAAGGGGAATTTTTTCCCGTGAGTGGATGAAGTGGGGCAGCTAATTGGGTTTGGGCAGGATAAAAAAATTTTTATAATATGATAGTGCCCAGGAAGCTTTTCAATTGCTTATGCGTTGTTGGAGTAGGCCACTCGCAGATGGCATCCAAATTGCTGAGCAGGATAGAATAGCCATCTTTAAAGACAAAATTTCCCATAAAAGTGACTTCTTCCTGATAAAACTTGCATTTTGATGGCTTGATGAACAGATCTGCCTTATAAAAGGTAGTCACTACTGCCTTCAAGACCTTTGTATGTTGTTTGGGAGTAGGGGAGTGTACCAAGATTCTATAAATAAATGCAACTGCACAGGTGAACCAGAGATCACCCAACACATTATCAATCATCCTTTGAAATTTTGAAGGTGCATTCTTAAGCTCAAAAGGCATTACTCAAAATAGTAATATCTCTTGTTTTTTCTGGATAATGTTAAACCATTCCTAACCTTCCTTCACTCATACTTAGTTAAGAATTAATCAGATCCAGTTTTGAAAACATACCTGACTTGGAATTCAGTTGGCTAATTGTCTGTTTCAAAAGCAATGGGTAGGGATCATGGACTGCGATCTTATTAAGGTGGCTGTAATCCATGCAGAGACAAAGGGAACCATATGCCTTCTTGGAAAAGACAATGGGAGAGGCAATAGGGGATGTCTCTTGGAACAACCAATTCTTCTTGAGCATGTCATCTAACCATGTGTTGAGGGCAGTCTCCTCCTTCTCTGTGTTCAAATACAGTGGGCAGTTTATGTTCACCACCTGCACCTTTGTCTAAAAACCTAAGTCAAATTCTGTATGTGGGGGAAGGTGCACCGCCTTCTCAGGATCAAAGATGCTTTGATATTTCATCAAACCATGGGAAAATCTGGCATAAGATCACGGGAGAAATGAGAGATTTAACTTATCAACAACCTTGAGCTGTAGTAATGGTATCCAATAAGGGAAAATCGCCCTCCCCTGACCAAAGGAGAATGACAGCATATTATATTCAAGATGAATTATTACATGCTGATGCCATTAACCCACACCCAAAATTACCAAAAACACAAGTTAGGCATTGTTTAGAAGCAATCTCGAAAACTAAACTGGTGAACTGAGAAGGGTACTGGGCGTCATACTTTGAAGGATGACTGAGAGGCTGACAAGGCGACCATCACTAAAGGACCCTGTACAGGTCAAGATCAAGCTGCTGAGCCAACTCCAGACTCATTAAATTACCGCTACTCTAGTATTAAATAAAGCCTCAAAGGACGCCTGATGAGCTCTAATACTAATTTTACTGGCAATAAAGAGTAGGCGGAATTTTATTTATTGGAAGATATGATCATTTGGCAGACACCAAAGAAATTGCAAAGACAGTTGAGCCAACATACCAACTTGTACTCCAAGATTTTCATCAGACCTGGAACCAAGTGGGATACTAGTTCAGCATTGGAAACAGACCCCAAGACCAAGTCTGTAAATCCAATCATGAAGATCCCATTATAAGGGCGGACCATGAGAAAAGGAGAATGGTGATAGAATAAGTTGACCATTAAGCATTCCTCCAAAGCCATCTGGGAACTGCTTACAAAATTGGCGATTGACCTGACAATCAACCAAAGGCAGACTACTGACTGATAATTATTAAAAAGGATGGTGACCACTGCATCACCCATCTCAACGAGGAGGGTAAAAATGGCCAGAAACAATGGACAGTTGATTATGTCATGATGGCAGCAGTTAAATTTTAGATAAGCCTGCCAGTCTGGATGCCCAAACACCTAGAAGGTAAGCCCAAATTCCAGAGGCGCTGCTACCTGAATGACATTAGATGGTATCGTGAAAAATTGACCAGCAAATGCCACAAGGTTGTTATTGTGAAAAACGACCCTGCAACGAATCAGGTTGACATGGCCTCAGGGCCCGCAAATTTAGGGGCAGGTAAAAGTGATAAAAGAATGAAAGGTTTAATTTTTGTCATAGGGAATGAAATCAAATTTTGGGTAAGAAATCTTATTGATTTTTAATTTGGAAAATTGACCGCCAACTTTACCATTATAATATGTCTGCTTAAATAGATGATTGATTTGGTAAATATCTTAAACAAGCTCTGGATTGGGGCCTTAAGATTTGCCTAACCCAACGATTTTCAAGTGGGGGAAATGAATAATTTTGAACCAATTTCAAGTTTGTTGTGGCAGGCCAAGTCACTGTCAGTTCGTCCATGGACATCAGAGTTGCCAATTTTTATGGTTTTAACAACTAGAGTGACGGCGTCTCAACTGATGTGCAACAGGAACCTCCCAAGGCCCCCCACATATTGGTTACATGAGGTCAGGAACAGGTTTGTGATGACCAACCTTCCCACACCTGGTCACTCTGGCGTCCATTAGACCTTACAATAACTGTTGGTTGGGGGTTTTGGTACTGCAGGGTGGGTTTCAAACTGGAGTCAGCATTTCCAAAGGGCCTGATGCCATCAAGCTTTGCTGACAATTTTACACTTGATACTTCATTATTTGAAATTGCGCACCCATTAGGCTTTGTTGCCATGGGTTTGTGACTCTCAGGTTTTAATGCTAAAAGCTCATTGCCCTCAATTTTGTCTGAATATTTCATCCCAATATAATGTTGGCTATCCAAAAGCTCAGCACAAATCCCCTTGATTTGTTGTATTAATTTATAAGAGTTAATATGGGTACTGATGGTGGGTTCCTTAAGGGAGAGCTGTTACCCATCACTCATCTACCACATGGGTGAGATTGCCCTATGAGACGAGAGGGACAGCTGCCCTTCTCAGACCAATTTTTGTAGGAAACAGGAACATCACCTGGTCTAAGCAGAAAGGGTGCTTCCCTGGACTTACATTACCCTTCCCTTTTGCCATAGGGAAAGCACCACCATGGGGGAATTGAGAAAAGGCCACATTCTTATGGGGCTTGGTCAGCTTGATGGCCATTAGTGTAGTGATTTTTGGTGGAGGACGGGGAGCATTGGGATGGGTGACATGGAAGGCCTTAAAGAACTCTGAGCAGTTGTAATAGTCCTGTGCGCTGACCCAACTGTTTTCTTAGGACAGGTAGCCCTTCCACATAATAAGATATTGTAAAGACCAGCGAGATTTGTGGGAAGCCAGGATGCCCTCAACTTTGGCTTCCACCATGTTCTTAATCACAATGGGCTCTGGGTCTGAGGGGATTGCCCCCTTAAATGGGGACAAATGGGACACATGGAAGACTGAGTGTTGCTTCCAGTGGGGTGGCAATTTTAAATGGAAAGTGCCATTCCCAGGTCCTCTTCCACCAGACGGATTGGAGTGCTTACTTGAAAACTTATGCAAGGTGACCTGCATCTGCAAGTAATGCGTCAAGCATGAAGTATAACTCACTTTTATTTCATGAGCTGGGAGCCGCTTCTGATCTTCAAATCATTTGTAGTCACTTATGGTCTTAGTTAAGTGCTCTCAAACTAAGAACTGTGTGGCCTGAATGTGTCAGGCATGTTTGGTGACAGCAGGTACCTCTTAATGGAAGCTTGGTCCAACTGAGAATAAGGGATTGCACCTTAAGGTAGCCTCATATTAAGAAAACTGTTAAAAGAGTGTCTATAACTCTCCTGTTCCCAGTGATGTGGTGCACGGTGCATGGCCCTAACGCCAGGGAACTAGTCGTCATTAATAAAATGAGCATAGCCCCGCAGAGGGTTCTGGAGCTAAAGTAACTTAATGTAAGGGTGTTTAAGAGGTATAAATTAGTAGTTATTGAAAAAAACAAGGCTTGGGTGGACCCCAAAGTGGAGTCCATAGACAAGCATTGATCTAGACTGGAGTGCAATGGTGCCTTGGTCTGTAGAGGAAACTAGGGCGGCCCAGCGATGCACCAGATGTGAGAGTAAAATTTGTGAAATTCAAACGGCTACATTGTGTAGACCTCCTCAAAGAGGTATAAGCACAGGTTCACCCAAGTTAACATAAATAAAACGTAAACTAACGGGGGGTTTTATTAAGGAGGAAGATGACCAACGAGAAAGGTTGATCTTAAGCAAACATATTATGTTAATTCAGGGAATCACCAATTGGTGAATGTGGTACTAAGCTCAGGTGCACTAATAATTGCACGCTTCCATTTTATAGGGCACTATACTTCAAAATTGACCAAACTCAAGTGAACAATTGAAGTTGAGGCTAACCCAAGTTATATTTTCATAAATTGAACGTGTTTTGAACCCCCGTTCACCAAGTAACTGAATTGAACCGTCATACCTACATGATAGCATGTCTGTTTTAACACTATTGCCATTACACATGGTTGGGCAACTTGCATTTCCTCTGAACCAACATGGGTATATCTGGCCTGCACCCAGCGTTGGTCCAAGGTGTGCCTTAAGTCAGGAAGGTCCTGTAGCTTGACTTCTTTTGACTCTTGGCGCTCAGCTTGTCTTGGCAATTGGCCCCTCTAATAAAGTCAAGTGAACATGACAAAAACCCCGTGGACGCATGAGTTATGTTGTTATATGTAAAGTGGGAAAGGGGGAGGTTGTCTGCCCAGGTATCCTGAGCAGCTACAGCATAGCACCACAAGTACTATTCCAGGATATAGTTGATACATTCAGTTTGTTCATCCAATTGTGAATGGTTTGCAGTTGAGCGATAAGGAGTGATCTTCAAAATTGCCAAGAGCTCATTTCATAAATTATTCCATGAACTGGAGCCCACAGTTGTTGACAATCTCCTGAGGGAGGCCAAATATTGAAAACAAATGGCGAACAAAGAGTCGGGTAGTTTCATCAGAAGTAATGGCAGAGCAGCATGGATAAACAGGGGAAAATTTTTGAAATGGTCTACTATCACCATAACCACTGTAAACCCATTGGAACTGGGAATCTCAACAATAAAGTCCACGGACCCCAATGTCCATGGACCCTCTGCCTAAAGTAGTGGATGTAAGAAACCATTCCTGCTAGATCAGTCTGACTAGGTCCGCATGCAAGTTACACAGTCTGCAATCTATTCCAGAACATCTTTTGACAAGCTCACTCAATCATAGTTACGCTTGACTAAGTCAATACATTTCTTATTTCCTGGATGTCCAACTGCAGGAGGATCATGATGAGCCTGAATCACTTCAGCTTGGAGGAGAAAAAGAACCCAAACCTACAACCAAAAGTGAATGAGGCCCTCAGCAAGAGAGTACAGTGAGTGCTTCAAAGCTGGAAGGACACCCTTAAAAAAGTTCCACCCCTTCTGCACAGGCCATCTGCGCTTCTAAGACCACAAATTCAGGGGCACGTCTGGAGCCAAATCTACTGCTGAAACCATGGGAGGTACAATGGACAAGATTTAGGTTGGGGAATAACTGTGATGAGATCCGCCTCATCTGAGTTTTCTGGTCAATGTTCAGGGTTACAGCTTAGAAAGTCATGGAGGACATTTACGCTCCTTTCACAAATTTGTATTTAAAGTTAAAAAGCACAAACCCTGTAAGTATAGGCCTGGCGATGCGTTAACTTAAATGGCTTGCAGAAGTAAAGGAGAGCTTGGTGGTCTGTTCACATAGTCAACTCATGCTGAGCGCCCTACAAGAGATAAAGCCAGTGGATAAGGACTACGCCATGGCTTCCAGCTCCTTATTGTAGATGCCAAGGATTGCTCAGTAGATGAGAACTTGCGGGAGAAATAAGCAACTGGGTGTTCCAACCCATCATGCTCTTGAAGCAAGATAGCCCCTACCGTGGCAGAAGATGCATCACATGCCACAGTATAGGGTTTAGAAGGGTCCACATTCTTAAGGATGAGAGGTGATAAAAACACCTCCTTATTTGAATCAAATGCCTGTTGGCATTTGGGCATCCAACAAAAGGGGAATTTTTGCCCGTGAGTGGATGAAGTGGGGCAGCTACTTGGGATAGGGCAAGAGAAAACTTTTTAATGAATATGATGGTGCCCAGGAAGCTTCTCAATTGCTTCTGCATCATTGGAGTTTGCCACTCTCAGATGGAATCTAATTTTCTGGGCAGGATAACGTAGCCATCTTTCAAGACAAGATTTCCCAAAAAGGTGACTTCTTACTGATAAAACTCACATTTTGATGGCTTGATGAACAGACCTGCCTTATGCAAGGCAGCCACTACTGCCTTCAAGACCTTTGTATGTTGTTCGTGGTTAGGGGTGTACCAAGATATCATCAATATATGCAACTGAACAGGTGAACCGGAGATCACCCAACACATTTATAATTACCTTTAAGATGTTGCAGGTGCATTTTAAACCTGAAAGGCATCACTAAAAAGTGAGTTATGTTTTTTTGTTCAGAGATCGGTAAGCCATTCCTGACCTTCCTTTACCAAATTTGATTAAAGACATTAACCAGATCCAGTTTTAAAAACAGGCATGACTTGGCAATCACTTGGTTAATTGTCTGTTTCAAAAGCAATGGGTAGGGATCATGGACTGCGATCTTATTAAGGTGGCTGTAATCCATGCAGAGACAAAGGGAACCATATGCCTTCTTTGAAAAGACAATGGGAGAGGCAATAGGGGATGTCTCTTGGAACAACCAATTCTTCTTGAGCATGTCATCTAACCATGTGTTGAGGGCAGTCTCCTCCTTCTCTGTGCTCAGGTACAGTGGGCAGTTTATGTTCACCACCTGCACTATTATCCAAAAACCTAAGTCAAACTCTTTATGTGGGAATGGCGGTCCGCCTTCTAAGGATCAAAAATGCTTTGATATATATCAACACCACAGGAAAATTTTTCAGAAGGCCCACGGGAAGAGATATATAACCAATACACAGCCTTGAGTTGTAGTAAGTGTATCCAATAAGAGAAAATCGCCTTCCACCTAACCAAAGGAGAATGACAGCATATTATATTCAAGATTTTTCTTAAATGCTGCTGATGCCACCAACTACACTCAAGATTACCAGAAATACAAGGTTAGTCATCACTGAGAAGCAATCACAAAAACTAAACTGGCGAACTGAGAAGGGTATTGGGCACCATACTTTATAGGATGTTTGAGAGGCTGACAAGGCGACCATCACCAAAGGACTCAAGTATAAGTCAAGGTCAAGCTGATGAGCCAACTCCAGACTCATTAAATTACCAGCAGCTCTAGTATCAACTAAAGCCTCAAAGGACGCCTGATGAGCTCAAATACTAACTTTTACTGGCAATAAAAAGTAGGCGGAATTTTGTTTGTTGGAGGATATGGTCATTTTGGCAGACACCAAAGGAATTGCAAAGACAGGTGAACCCAAATACACCAACTTGGACTCAGAGATGGCATTGGGACCTGGAGCCAAAAGGGATTGGTTTAGCATTGGAAACAGACCCCAAGACCAAGTCTGTAAATCCAATCATTAAGATCCCATTATAAGTGAGACCAAGGGGAAAGAGAAGGGTGATGGAATAAGTTGACCATGAAAGCATTCCTCCAAAGCCATCTGGGAACTGTTTACAAAATTGGCGATTGACCTGACAATCAACCAAAGGGAGACTACTGACTGATCATTAATAAGAAGGATGGTGACCACTGCATCACCCATCTCAACGAGAAGTGTGAAAATGGCCAGAAACAATGGACAGTTGATTATGCCATGATGGAAGTAGATAATTTTAGGCCGTCCTGCCAGTCTGGACGCCCAAACACCCAGAAGGCAAGCCCAAATGCCAGAGGCGCTGCTATTTGAATGACGTTAAATGGTATCGTGAAAAATTGACCAGCAATTGCCACAAGGTTGTTATTGTGAAAAACAACCCTGTAACAAACCAGGTTGACATGACTCCAGGGCCTATGGATCCAGGTGCAGGAATAAGTGAGATTAGAATGGAAGTTTTAGTTTTTGTCATAGGGAATAAAATCGAATTTTTGGGTATAATATTTTATTAAATCCTAAATTTAGAAAATCAATCATCAATCTTTCCAGTGTGTTATGACTGCTTAAATAGATGATTGATTTGGGGAATAGCTTAGATAAGCTCAGGATTGGGGCTTCAAGATTCGCCTAACCTGAAAAACTTTGAGTGTGGAAAATCAATTATTTTAACTGTTTCAAAATTTTTAGCATCAGGTGAGTCACTGTAAGTTCATCCAAAGATGTCCAAATTTTTGATTTTCTCTGATTAGAATGGCTAGAGCATTGACATCTTGCCTGACAGGCAGCAAGAACCTCCCAAGGATACCTCACATAGGAGCAGTTCCATGAGGTCAGGAATGGGTTCGTGATGACCAACCCTCCTGCACCCAGTCACTCCAGCATCCATTGGACCTGATAAGACTGTTGGATGAGGTTTTGGTACTGCTGGGGTGGGTTTCAAACTGGCACCAGCATTTCCCAATGGCCCCATGCCATCGAGTTTTGCTGAAAATTCTACACTTGATACTTTGTTATTTGAAATTGCGCGCCTCATCAAGCTTTGTTGTCATGGGTTTGGGGCTTTCAGGTTTTGTTGCCAAAAGCTCATTGCCCTCAATTTTGTTTAAATATTTCATCCCAAAATGATGTCAGATATCCAAAAGCTAAGCATAAATCCCCTTGATTCTTTGTATTAATTCGTTCAAAGCTCATATGGGGACTGGTGGCAGATCCTTAAAGGATAGGCTGTTACCCATCGCTTGTCCACCACATGCGCAAGGTCAACCTGTGTGACAAGAGGGGCAGCTAACCTTTTTGGATCCTTTTCTGATGGAAACAGGAATGCCACCTGGTCCAAACATAGGGGACGTTCCTCCAGACATGCATATTTCATCAAGACCTGAAGACAATGGAAGAACGTTATCAGGGGCAATGGGACACGCATATGATGGTAGACTACTGCTGGAGCATCAAATGAGACCATCCTGATCAAGTCCACAAATACAAGGGCTACAAGTGCAAATTTTTGATTAAATGAGTTTTACATACCCTCTATATCACATTGCTGCATTAATTGATAACCATCTTTCATCTGTATGTACATATCAATTCTATAGTTAAGAGAATTATATGTTTGAAAGTAAAGTGTTGTAAAACATATTTATGCTCAAAATAAGTGATTTTATTTTCTTTACATTTCAAAACTGATGCATAATTGTATGCCATTGTTCATGTTTTTGTGTTTAAATGGCTTATGCTTATCACCACAAAAATTATAAAGATATAATTCCACATTTGTAAGTTGAGATAAGTGCTGAAAAGTAAAAACTTTTATTTTAATGTAAAAAGTGTTAAAAATGGATAAAACTTTTCTTTCTCATTGCAAACACTTTTGCAACCCATTCAATTCAAGACTAAATCTAGTTTGATAATCTCATAGAGGGGATTAGTCTGCGCCCATGTCTGGGAGCAGTTGGGCAAGCAAGGCAAGAGGAGCAGGCGGAAGGCCCGCGGCCTCTAACATTTGAAAACGCCCCAGAGAATCCAGTGGAATAGAAAAAAATCTAAAAAAACTGGCGGTCACAATTTCCCTGGAGATACTCGCATGGCAAGCATGATGCAACCCGTACATCAACACGCCACATTCCCAGCCACTTTCGTTGGTGGAATTTGGAGTCCATGTGTATCTGGACATCCAAAAAACGGCCCTATGGGAAAAATTTTATGAAGATGTACACAAAATTTTCCCAACTGCGGTGTACATTGCACCTCAACTCCATGTTGCGTGGTTGGCTGGACCTAGGTTTCAAAAGCAAAATAGCAGCAGATGAGGCTGCAGCAGTGCATAGTGGTCGACCTCCCCAAAGGGCAATGGGTCGTTAAAACTAAACGCACCAGATGGACAAAATCAAACCAAATTTTCCTCACGTTTGACTTTTTGCCTACTACGGTAAAACGTGACATTTTGGAGCACACCTGAAAGATGGTCTCGCCATATACAGCGAAATACAATCCTTCAAAATGCAACATTTCATGCTGATGCCACACCTGTGCACCAGCAAAGCCATCGCAGTTCTGACCCCAACCGAGGAGATCATGAAGGACCTAACCCAGATCCCGCACTCCACCTTTATTGACATCACAGGGCACACCACCCACCCATTCCGGGTAACTGTGGACAGCGCGCCCCCCATTTTCACCCACTGTGACGCGTTCGGCCATAAGGCGCACGTATGCCCCATCAAAGAGGGCGTCACATTCCAAGAGTACCCCTCGGCAGCCATGGCCAGCGGAGAGGCGCACTACAAACCAACCGCAAGCACCAAGGAGGCTTTCCCATGGGGAGCACAAGGCTGCTACCTATTGGTAAAGCCCATCTCCCCGCAGGAGCAGAAGAAGGCCAAGCAGGCCCATAGGACCGCGGTCAAGGAAGTGGCCAAAGCTACCACCACCATCCCACACTCACAATGCCAGGAGGACATGGAGACCTTTGCGGCGGAAGCAACTCAGGAATCCATCACCCAATCAGATTGGGAGGCCCATGCTGAATGGGCCACTCAATCTGAGGATCTGATGGGAGATTTGATCTCACCCAATTGCTGTACCCAAGCCCCAGTCAAAACTGACTTGGGACCTATCCCAACTGAAAAAAAAAATTTTGCCCCACTCGACGGTGCACCAAACTTATCTGCACCGCAAAAAATTCATCTGACGTCAGGAAAACAAAAAGTGAAGGCCAAAGCCAATGCGACTCTTTCCGCAAAAATTAACAAAAACCCTGATAGCATTGCTGCTAATACCCACACTGCTGTGTAAGCCCGCGGGAACCTGGAAGAGGCTGGTGGGCCTGGGGCCCACCCCTCGCACCTAAAGTGCAATGGGGGAAACCTTCACTCTAGGGATGCTGAATATCGCTGGACTCAAGGCCTCCCCATCCCGGGCTAGGAAACTGAGTTTTTTATGAAACAATTTACCCATGGATATCCTGGCCATCCAGGAGTCCCACTGTCCACGAGGTTCTGAGGAAGCATGGAAAACAATGCTCCTACCATCCCTATCCTTTTGGTCAAAGCACTGTGAGGTGCTAATTCAGAAAAACAATTTTTTCAAATTTACATCTTCAGAAACATTCCTAAATGGCCGAGTGCTCATTGTCACCTTCTCATGGGCCGATGTTGCACACACAATTGTCAACATTTACGCCCCAAATGGTGCACATGAGCGTCGGGAATTTTTCTTGTCAGATAAATCATTCCCGCTACCCCCCGATTCTTTCCTAATTGGTGACATGAACTGTTGGCTAACCTCACCAACGGACCGGTGGCCACCCTCACCCCACGCCCCACAGGGTCATGTAGAACTACATGTTCTAAAAGCCACCCTTGGGTTGATGGATGTGCTGCCATGACATGCCCCACTGCTCAAAAACATGACGCGTCCCCACGTCCACAATGGCCAATTATGGTCCATGACCTGCATCAACCTTATTCTAGTGCCAGCGAAATTCCAACCCCACATCTCCCACTTCAAAACAATGAAAATGGAAATCTCCAACCACCAACTGGTCATGATAACATACCACTTACCCATCACAGTTGCAAAGGCCCCACATTGGTGCAAAATCCGCCCCCCAGAGCTCGCATTGCCAGGATTTTCCACGTGTGTGGAAGAGGCAACTTTGGCAAAATTGTTTGTTGCACCATTTTGTGCAGACCCCATTTCCACATGGGCAACTTTCAAAGAAGACACCATCCGCCACTATCGCCATCTCTCATCCAGACGCTCATGAGCCACATCATCAGTTATATTGCATGTGCTGGCGGAATTGGCCCACTTGGAGTCCAACATTCCAGCCTCAAGATATAGCCCTGCATGGGGCCAGAAGTGGGCGGAGGCAGCCGCCCACCTCAACGCACTTAAAAGCAACACAAACATCGGGTTTGTGTCCAATACAGGGCCACACGCATTACTAAAGGCAACAAGTGCACCGCATACTTCTTCAAAAAAATTTTGCACCACGCCAGAGCGTGGCCTGCACACAGGTGTGAAGATCGGATAATTCTATTGTGGACACACCGGCCAAAGTGGCAATCAAAATGCAAAGATATTACTCCAAGTTATACCAAGCCAAACCAATTCAGCCAGCCAAAATGGCGGAATTTCTTGACTGAGCTCATATCCGCACCATTTTCCAATACCCGGAAATAATGAATTTAATTACTCCAAACAAATTATGGACTACCATTCATGGTGTGCCAAACCAAAAATGCCCAGGCCCAGATGGCATTCCATATGAGTTCTACAAAAAATATTTTAAATATATATCCCCATTGCTGCTAGCCTCACTCAACCAAAGCCTGTTGGAAACGCGCCTCCTACCAGGAGGACATGAGGCCTTTACGGTCACACTCTTCTAGAAAGGGGATAGGCTAGACTTAGCCAACTGGCGCCCAATTTCTCTAACAAACACAGACACCAAAATTTTAACCAAAATCATGGCTAACCGTTTAGGGACTGTAGCATCTGCCACTATCTCCCCAGAACAATTTGGTTTCATCCCCAGAAGGTCAATTTGGGATAACGTGCACTCTGTGGCTAATGTGTGTCAGTCCACAGCCTCTGGGGCACTTGTATTCTTGGACCAACAAAAGGCCTATGATAGAGTAAACTGGGAATACCTTAGGGCCTGCCTCCAACAATTCCGCCTACCTCCCCGCTTCATTAACTGGGTGATGCTGCTCACGGAATCTGCAACAATGGCAGTGCGCGGCCCAGGTTTCCTAACAGAAGTAGTCCATCCTCAAAGGGGCCTGCGACAAGGGGACCCCCTCATCCCACTTTTATTCAACTTCAGCCTTGACCCACTACTGCGAAATGTGAATGCCCAACTCACTGGGGTCCATGTGCCAGGACAAACCCCAGTCAAGATGATGGCATTTGCAGATGATTGCATGGTGGGGGTGTCTAATAACAAAGATGCACGCGCGCTTGAAGCCCTCATCCAGGAATATTCCTGGGTAAGCAACGCGGCACTTAACGCCTCCAAAACCGAAATCATTCTCCTTGGTCAGTTTCAGAACTGCTGGGCCCCAGCAAGTAGTTCCCAACCCGGCCCATCTGCTCGCCCACGTCCATGCCTTACTAACTCAAAACACACCGCTTTACTGGTGCTCCCCTTCGTGACACGTCCTACCATAGGATCAGTACGCCATCTGGGCGTGTGGTTGGAGGCAGGTGGATACGCGTCAGCAGTAATGGAGTGCCATATACTGGACAACGTGACGAAGCGAATCGCCTCTCTCAGAGCCCACCCTACTACCCTCATTGGCAGGGTTGTTCTTGCCAACTCTATGCTCCTATCCAAAGTCTGGTTCGGAGCCCACGCCATCCCCTTCTCCCCAAGCTTCTTCAAATCCCTGTATGCTTTGCTACAAGGTTGGCTTTGGTCAGGCCGCCCTCCACCAGTACGGCTAGAGGTCATGTTTGGCCCTCATCATCATGGTGGCATGGGCCTACTTGACTTCAAAGCCCATGCCGCCAAGATCCTGGGCACCTGGATTGCGGCTGTCACTGCTCCTACACTCCCATCCCAACACTGGTCCCAGGCAGCACGCTCCAACTTCTCCCGAGCCTTGGGCCTCAACAATCCATCAAACCCCCACTCCCTGATGAAATACCTCGCATCACACACATCAGCCACAGGTCCTCACGGGACCAAAACCCACTACAAACGAATCCTACTCTCCATGCGAAGCGCAGAGTGGAGAATTCGTATTAGTGGACATAGAACCTGAAGAGGCCGCCCCTCTCCTCAGTTCACACAAGAGGTACAGGGGCTACCCATCCATGATGGCGTGATCCCCATTTGACCCCAAGTCCTATCCAGGGTGGACTACCTGGACATGATGGACATCCCTTATTCTACTGAGATCCAAAAAGACTATCTGGAAATACGCACACCATCCTCTGTTGCAGCCTCAAGTCCGCTCCCATGTGTGGTGCTGCCTGAGGCGGGTGTATCATACAGCTGAGCGCTCTAATGCTTTACACTCATCCTGTGTCGTGTGTGGCCAGTATGGAACGCTGTTTCACCGCCTGGAGAAGTGCCCCACTTCTAAAGTAATATGGCGCGAAGTCCAACGTCTGCTAGGCCAGGATCAAACACATCCCTTCAGTCTGTCAAGAGATATGTTTGCTTCATCAATAGCCTCCCCCTCCCAACCTCCCTCACTGCTCTGGTGGTTGTAATCGCCATGTGGACTATCCACACGATTGTCTTGGATGCCATCGCTGGATCCATCCCCACCCTCCCTGAAGCTGTCCACAGATTCCGGTCTCATTTGGTGGATCACTTTCAAGCATGGATGTTTGGATATCTCCCACCGCGTCGCCGACAGCTGGTCTCCTCCTGGTTCCCAGTCTGGTTCATCAAATCAGACCCCTTCCTCCACACGTGCTCAATAGTGGCTACGTCCCCTACACACGTTCCCTCCCCCTTCCCATAAATGGCGTTCCCGCTGGCAACAAGAGATAGCATCGCTTCTCTGGGGTGCCTCCCCTGATACTAAGTTTTGTCTCGTCTGAGTCATATTTGGAAGTGTCTGTCCCATGGTCAACCTTCCCCGCAATAAATTTAAATTTTAAATTTAAAAAAAGTGTTAAAAATGAATTGTAAAAAAACTATAGCTTTCAGAGAAAAATAACTTCAGATATGAAAACAGTGCACCTGAATTAGTTAAAAATAAGTCTTTTAATCAATACAACAAAATTATTGTTCCTCTGTGTAGTCTACTTTGCTCTAACTGATTTTTGTTAATTTTGGGCGAGAAATTTTATGAATTATTTGATAAAATTTGCCAATTCTCACCCACTTGCCTTGATAGATTGAATCTATCAGACTTGATTAGTTTCAGGTAGTGATTTGGTAAATTATGAGATAATATTTGCCAATTCTCATCCACCCACCCAAATAACTGAACCTATCAGACTCAAAGGTTTTGATGTCAGTCATTCAGTCTACATCAGTTATTCAGCTTATCATGGAGCGTGCTGATAATTTCAATAAGACTGACCTGGAACTTTGGTTGAGTTATCACCCAGAACCCAAGCCAAAATTCCACAGGTACAGCTGTCCAAATTGACATGTTAAAAATGAGTAAACCAGCCATGAAGTCCAGCCATATGTTGCTTGTAAAAATATCATTGCACTTTTTGGTTTTAAAATAAGCACTTTATATCAGAATTTGGGGTTTCTATTAAGGTTTATTTATAAAGAGGTAAATTAAGAAAAATGGAGCAACAATGGTATCTGTTGGGGACCACTGCTTATAATCTCACTGTGGAAAATTGCATCATTTGAACAGCTACCATAAGGTATAAATTTGAACCAAGTTGTTGGATTGGGTTCCTGGACCTAATTTTCAACTGACATGGGTCTGGACTGCTTAGCCAAATTTTATTTGGGCTCATTAAATGAGTTTAAACTTTCCATCATGCACATAAATTTGCTATGGTGGCGGCATTCTGGGCGGATGGCAGGCTGCGCCCAGAGCCAAGCCACATAAGGCTGGACTCAGTTGGTTGGAAAGGGATTGATCAACCCTGTACCTGTTGGTGATTGGTGTGACATTGACACAATAGTGGGATCTCTGCAGGTTTTTGGTTTTTTGCGCAATTTTACCACCTCCTGGCAAACCCTCCAAATGTTGTCCACCATCTCAGTGGAGGATAGCTGGAAGAGACACTGCAACTCTCAGGGGGTACGCCATGACCCAACCTTTTATCCACCACATGGACCATATCACCCTGGGAGGTGAGAGGTACAGGTGCTGGCCTCCATCCCTTTTTTGAGTGGAATGGAAATTGCTCCCAAACCAAATGGAGTGGTTTCTGTTTAATGCCTACGTTACCCTTCCATTTAGAAAGGGGTAAAGCATCGCTGCCAGAGAACTGATCCAATGTAATATTCTTATAGGCCTTGGTGAGTTTTATGGCCATAATTGCAGCGACCTTAGGAGGAGGGTGAGGGGCTTCAGAGTGTGCCATATGGAATGCTTCTACCATCTCATGACAGTTGACACAATCATGAGCACTGACCCAGCTGTTTTTGTATAAGGGAAACCCTTTAAAGCCACCACGTACTGAAATGGGTGATGGGACTGGCGCAATGCCAAAATTGTGTCCACCTCATATTTGACTGGCCCCTCCAAAATGACAGGTTCATGATCCTTGGGTGTGGTACTGATAAAGGGCAAAAGCTGGGAGGTGTGGAAAATGGGTGCTGTTTCCAGTGTGGAGGGAGTGCCAAATTGAGTGAGCCATTACCTAAATCTTCAAAAACATTATGGGGACCTTACCACTTACTGGCAAATTTTTGTGAGGGGGCCTTGATGTGCAGGTGGCAGATGTCAAGCATTACCTGTGAGACTATCTTGAAATCAGGAGTGGGCAGGTGATTGAAGTCAGAAAATTACTTATAGTCAGAAATTGCTTTTGTAAGGTGTTTTTGGACCAGATACTGAGTTTCCCAGATTTGTTAACGTGCTCAGTTGTTGCAGGAACATTGGGACAAAGACAGGGACCAGAAGAGAAGGAAGGATTGTACCCTCAACGTTGCTTCATATGTAGAAAACCCCATGGAGGCGTGTGAGGCATTATGTAGGTAAACTGATTCAATGGAAGATCATCCGCCCAGGTGTCCTGTGCAGAGGTGGCATAACACTGGAGGTACTGCTCCAGGATTTAATTAATGCGTTATGTCTGCCCATCTGATTAGGGATGATATGATGTGAATTGGCATGGTTGAATTTTCAGAATGGACAGAAGGGACGTCCAAAAGTTTGCAGTGAACTGCAGGACCCTATCACTCACAACTTCCTGGGGTAACCCAAACATAGAAAAACGTGGCGGACAAACAGGCGAGCAGTTTCCTCCAAGGTGATAGAAGTTGAGCAGGGGATATATAAAGCAAATTTGGTGAACCTGTATACAACAACCATGATCACATTGTGACCATTTGAGGTGGGGAGTCAATTATAAAGTCAAATGACACCAATGTCCATGGCCCTAGCCTGTTAAGCAGGTGGAGAAGTCCATTTCACTCAAGAGTATCTAAGTTTGCCTGTGCGCAGGTCATGAAACTTGCTATCCATGCAGGAATACCTTTGGATATTTCAGGCCAATAGTATGTTCGTTTCACCATGTTTGAGACACTTTTTCACGCTGGTGTGACCAACCGCCAGTAGGTCATGATGAGCCTGGATCACTTTGGTGAAAACTGGGAGGCACTAACAACTGAGACCGAAAAATAATTCCTTCCACCCCCATCGAGTAGTGTGGGTACTTGTGCCCCAGATCTGCAAGCTGAACCAACAGCTTTAAGCCTTTGGGGCAAGTTAACTGGTGAGCCAAAACCTGAGCTGACAGTAGGGCATTTTGGGTCCATATCTGCTGTTAATATTATAGATGGGGCGATGGATAAGATTTAGGTTGGCGGAATCACTATGGTAAGCTCTTGCTCCTTCGCCTCTGTGGGACATAAGGCAGGGTTCCAGCTCAGTAAATTAGTAAGGACGTTCAGTGACCCCTTTACAAACTTGTACTTGAAGTTAAAGCTGCATAGGTCACAATACATCTGGGCCTGATGGTGTGCCAGCTTCTGCAGCTTATGGAAGTATATAAGGGTTTGATGGCCTATTTGCACTGTCACCTCATGTAAAGCACCCTGCAGGTGTAACGGATCAGGTGGCACCTAAACCGTACATTGCTTTGGATCAGCCAGTACTGGATACTAATATGGAATTCATAGGAAGAAACCCAAATGTGAGGGAATTGGAGCAAAGGAAATTTGACTGTTTGAAGCCAAAATGCATCTGAGTCAATATGACGTTGGATTTATGGGCGGCATGGATGATTATTCAGTGGGGTATGGAATCTTCGCCCAAGATGTTCTGGATGGTTCAGAAGATCCTGGTGTAGGAGAAATCTTATTTGATATTCACAAAGTACTATTTATTTGAGGATAGGTTGGCCTGAATGGCCAGTTGAGTTTTCTATGAAACCCCCAAAATTCAATAAAGAATTGCTTGCATAAGAAAAAATTACATCCTTTTTAATAATATAACTGGATCAAAGACATGGGCTCCACTAGTAAACTTGATGTGGCGTTGGCATGGATCTTGGAACCCTCCTAAGCATGTGGACAGTGATCTGAGGGTGCGTAGCAATAACAAAACTTGGCGGATGGGTTTGAGGATTAACTCTGGAAGGCTGGTCCCTAGTAGAGTCAGCTATGGGGCTCTTACTTCCCAATTTCCTTATGGAATATTGGCACAAACCTGTTCATTACATTAGACTCAACTCGAAATTTTATTGGTTGATTTTGAGGTGGCCTCAAGAGGAGGCTCTGGAAGGGGAGGAATGGTCTTGCCGTGCATTGAAGGAGGTGGATGTTCTTGTCATGTGCACATGACATCATAGTGGGGACCAACCCCAAAGATAAGGCTGGGCGCCAGGAGGCCCAGAGGTGAATCTCCAGGCCCTCTCCGATCTGAGGCACACCCTAGACCAACGCTGGGTATGGGCAAAATATGCTCAGGTTGGTACTAGTGGGGTGCCAAGTGCCCAGCCCCTTATATTGGTCCAAGTGATAAAAAGGACAGTTTACTGAATGAACGCGGATGGTTCAATTTGGTTTGTCAAGGAACAGGCTTTCAAAACTCATTCTATTTATGAAACAACCCATTCAGGTCAAATCCAACTTCAATTGATCACTTGAGTAAAGTTGGTTTTGGCTTATTCCACCAATTTGGATGGCAGCGTTGCCCTATTGGTGAGTCAGTACTTAGGCCCCCTGCAGCAAATCCCATATTCCCCCATCTGATCTTAAATATGTTTTCCCTGATCAACATTCCTTGTTGGTTGACCTCCCAAATAAACCTTTTCCCATCTACGTTTATTTTAAGTTTTATGATATTCAAAATGCTCCATTGCGCAAACCTCTTTGAGGGGGTCTTGCGCTCCGTTAACCTTGCCATAGCAAATACCTTGCAGCTATCACTTTGTGCACTGTTTGTTTGCTCAGGTTCCCTCCAACCTGGGCCGCTTAGCCCCTTTTAATATGTGCACCGCGTCACTTTTGGTGGGGTTTTTATTATATAGCTCGCACTTCTATGCCTAAATAGTTATTGCTCCAGCACCTTCTGCTGGGCTCTAATTACTTTGGCACTAATGGCTAGTTCCCTGGCATTGGCCTTGTGCACCTTTCACTGCCACTCTGGGAACAGGAGAGTTATAGACACCTCCTTACATTAGTCAACCAACCCTTTTTTCTTATGTGCATAAACTTTTTCCGTGTGAAACTTTTCCAAAGTGAAAACAGTGGCCATCAGCTGTGGGCTCCAGCTGTCGTTAGACGCAACACTGTTTCCTCTTTTTCCTGAAGGTTGGAGCAACTTGGCGTTATTATGGTTGTCTCCAACTGTAAAGTATCCACCCTTCATGTTCATACCTGGTAGATTCAGATGCTTTGAGGTCCAATAGTCATGATTCCCCAACTTTCCACTGAAATAATCAATTTTCATTCAAAAAAAGTTTTCCTTCATCAGCGTGTTCAGATGATGCCAGCAGAATCGGTGCAGATGGGCCTGGGGGTGTTGGCCTTGGATAACGTCAGGCATTCTATTGAGGGTAAAGGAATAGGTTTATTCACGTTTAAAAACGCGTTTTTATAATGAAAACCTGATATATACCTCTAACCATTTTGGCCCTCTTATGGCTCAGATTTGGACCCTATTCCCGTGTTTAAAATCACATCAGAAAATCCCCGTTTGACCTCTTCCATGATTCGCATCACTCAGGAAGTTGAAAAAGAACTGAGTTTCCAATATGAAAATGTTTATGCACCTGCAGAAGACATGGAGGGGTATGTGGCCTCAGTAGTAAGAGTGACCAACTATCCCTCCCCTTTTATGATTCCAAAACCTACCCTTATGGTTTTCTCAAGCCAGAAGAATTTTTAGGTGAGGTGGGGGCATTTTCTGCTTTGAATAAATCCCACTCTGGATACTTCTTCTTGCTACCCTTACATCCTCTTTTGGGAAATTCAGAACAACTATTTTAGTGGATGCCAGTGCCTCAAATAATTTTATTGACTAAGACCTTGCTGACTACCTTGTTTTGAGTTACTCACCAGGTGGTATGGTTAGAGGTGGAGCTTCTCAAGGTATCCCTACGCTGAACGCCATAGGGTTGGTGGACTAACAGGTGGGCGCTTATCTTCTGTCTGATCATTTTCAAGCTATCAAGCACCTCTTGTTTCCCATCATTTTGGGGGTTAAGTGGTGGAAAAAGTTTGACATCAGGACTAATTTGAAAGAAAACACTCTATCCTTGTCTTTGGTAAATGGTCACCAGTTGATTGTTCCCTTATCGGAGGATAACGCCCAGGGCCCATTACCCCATTGGCCTAATGTTCCCACTCCTTATCTTGCTCCTTTGCTGAAAACCTCCTCCTCCGTGGGATTTTCCTTACCTTCTTGTTTGGAGGGTTTGGAATCTTTTTTTGATGCAGCATCTGCCAACGCACTCCCTGAGCACTCTGAGTCTAATTGTGACTTCAAGCTCACGGTGGATCTGGTGCATATATCTTCCCCCATTTACCCATTGACTGTCCAGGAGGAAGAGGCGTTGGATGTGTGGGTAAAGTAACAGTTGGCCAAAGATCGAATTTTCAGCGTACCTCCCCTGTATGCTCCCCCTTCTCTTTGTGGAGAAGTCTTATGGTACTTTACACCCATGTGTAGACTATGGGAACCTTACCAACGTCACTGTACCAGACCTCCATCCCATCCCTTTGGATTCACAGATTGCGCGCTATGTGGAGAAGGTGAAGTTCTTCTCCAAGATGGATTGCCTCAATGCGTTTAATCAGATCCGGATAAAGAAGGGCCAGGAGTGGTTGACCACCTTCCGCACCAGAAAAGGAATATTCCAGTTTTGGGTCATGCCCTTTCGGCTTAAGAATGCCCCCGCTATCTTTCAACGCCGCATTGATGCAGCGTTGGGGGACTTGTTAGGGGTATGCGCGGTCGCCTACATGGATGACATCCTGGTGTTTTCCCCTGATCAGGAGTACTATGCAGTACACCTTTGGCAAGTGGTGGAGCGGTTAAAGGCAGCCAGCCTTACGCTGAAGATAAGCAAGTGTAAATTCTTCAAGTCACAGGCCACTTTTCTGGGCAACTTCATGTTTGACCAGGGACACATGATAACTCCATACAAGGAGAAGGCTATTCGTGATTGGCCTACCCCCCACCTTGGTCAAGTAATTGAGGAGCTTTTTGGGGGCATGTACGTTCCTCAAGAGTTCACGCCCAATCTATCTGAGGTGGCGGCTCCCCTATACAAGGCTAGCGGTGCTAAGGTGCTTCAGTGGTCCCCCATTCTGGAGGATGCTTTCCAAGTAGTGAAGTTCACCCTGTTGTCCACAACTGTTCTTTGCCATGTTGACCCTTCAAAGGAGTTCATTGTGTCTACTGATGCCTCCAACTTCTCCATAGCGGCTGCCTTGTTAAAAGTAGGTGAGGATGGGATAGAGCATCCGGTGGGATATTTTTCTAGGAAAATGTCTTTGCCAAAGTTGAATTACGCCGCTTATGATAAGGAGTTATTGGCAGCGGTGGAGGCGCTGACTTATTGGCGTCACCACTTTCATGGCTCATCCCAACCTTTCTGGGTACGTACAGACCACCGTGCCTTGCTGTACTACCGCGCTCCTCATGTCTTAACCCCAAGGCAGACCCGTTGGCATGTGACCCTTGCCCAATTTGCATTCACTTATAAGTTCACCAAGGGCAAGGATAATGGTTTGGTGGATGCTTTGAGCCGCAACCCTGCTTTAGTGCCTGATCCCAAGGAGGTAGAAGTTCACAACACACAGGTGATGATTCCTCCAAGTATACTTCTGCCTCAACGACCCTCTTCCCTGGCCAACGTGCCAGCGCTTGACCTCTGGAAAACGTGGAGTAATATAGTATGTTCAGGAAGTTAGTCCTTTCCCAGCCACTAGCAGCTTAATATACTATGTTACTTGCTAAGTGTGAGTTAAATCAAGGGATCTCTCCAGGGGCTATCACGTGAAGGATGAGATGGTGTGGTTTCAGGGGCGCCTATGGGTTCCTGCTGGCCTACTTCGCCTGGATATCATCTGGGACCATCATGATGGACTCACCATTGGACATCCTGGGAAAGCAAAGATGTTGGAGTTGATACGCCGCACATAAAATTGGAAGGGCTTGCCTGCTCAGGTGGGTCAATATTGTAAGGAGTGTTTGATATGCAACCAAATGAGGCCAAATCGTCAACCTTTATAAGGGTCTGTTGATACCAGTCCAGAAAGCTGAAGGGCCTTGGACTTCCCTCTTGGTGGATTTCATTGTGTAACTACCTGTCTCTGATGGTTATGATGCCAACATGGTGGTGGTGGA
Organism: Massospora cicadina; assembly: GCA_022478985.1. Taxonomy (NCBI): domain Eukaryota; kingdom Fungi; phylum Entomophthoromycota; class Entomophthoromycetes; order Entomophthorales; family Entomophthoraceae; genus Massospora; species Massospora cicadina. Next base: position 303,462 of record JAKSZP010003964.1, read on the forward strand.
CCATTTTATGAAGTTCGGCCACTTTATTTTGTGCAGAACTACAATAACCGCGGCTGAGATGGCCAAAATCTTTGTCACGCATGTGTTTGCGCTCCATGGGGTTCCCCAAGAGATTATTAGTGACTGGGGATCCCAATTTACCTCCGTCTTTTTTAAATAGTTGTGTAAGACTCTTCAGATTTGCCCCTGCCATTCAACTGCCTATCACCCTCAATCAGATGGGCAGACTGAACGAGTGAACCAGTGCTTGGAACAGTTCCTGCGGTGTTACACCGCCGCGGATCATTCAGATTGGGCTTCTCACCTTCTCATGGCCCAGTTTAGCTACAACAATACCTTGCACTCCTCGATCAGTTGTTCCCCATTTTTCGCCAGCCATGGCTTTAACCCCGCCTTTAACATGGAGCCCAGCTGTGGGTCTAAGGTTGAAGCGGTGGTGGACTTTGCCAAGACAATCAAGAAGGTCCACCAGGGGGTTTTCTACAAGCTTGGAGGCGGCTATGCAGGTGTATAAGGAGAACGCTGATGGGAAGCGCCAAGTGGGTCCTGCATACAAGGAAGGGGATCTCATGATGCTTAATGCTCGTAACATCTCAATCAAGAAGCCATGTAAGAAGTTGGGACCAAATAGGATTGGCCTCTACCGCGTTGTTAGAAAGGTGGGCCATGCCTCATATCAGCTAGATCTTCCCCCTCATTCTAAATCTTCTCTGTGTTTTATGAGAGCAAACTGACGTTGTTTGAGGGCCCCCCACCAGAGACTCCTGAGGCCTATCTCGTGGATGGGGCGCCAGAGTGGGAGGTGGAAGAAATAGTTGCCTCCTGCCACGTTAAAAGAAGACTTGAGTACCTGGTATCCTGGAAGGGCTTTGACGCTGCAGAGAACAGTTGGGTTCCAGCGCGCGACTGTGTGCATGCCCCAGATCTGATTGAAGCCTTCCACAAGCGTTTCCCCCAGGCTTCTGGATCCCAACCTAAACTAACTGTTGCCGCCATGAAGTTGGCCCCTGTCCACAAGAACTTTTCCCTTGCGCAAGCCCTGGAGGGGGTTGAGCCCCATCAGGAGAGGGTAATGTCATGTGCACATGACATCATAGTGGGGACCAACCCCAAAGATAAGGCTGGGCGCCAGGAGGCCCAGAAGGTGAAGCTCCAGGCCCTACCTGACCTGAGGCACACCCTAGACCAACGCTGGGTATGGGCAAAATATGCCCAGGTTGGTACTAGTGGGGTGCCAAGTGCCCAGCCCCTTATATTGGTCCAGGTGATAAAAAGGACAGTTTAATGAATGAACGCGGATGGTTCAATTTGGTTTGTCAAGATACAGGCTTTCAAAACCCATTCTATTTATGAAACAACCCATTCAGGTCAAATCCAACTTCAATTGATCACTTGAGTGAAGTTGGTTTTTGCTTATTCCACCAATTTGGAAGGCAGCGTTGCCCTATTGGTGAGTCGGTGCTTGGGCCCCCTGAAGCACATCCCATATTCCCCCATCTGAGCTTAAATATGTTTTCTCCGACCAACATTCCTTGTTGGTTGATCTCCCAAATAATCCTTTTCCCGTCTACGTTTATTTTAAGTTTTATGATATTCCAAATGCTCCTGTGCGCAAACCTCTTTGAGGAGGCCTTGCGCTCCGTTAACCTTGCCATAGAAAATATCTTGTAGCTATCACTTCATGAACTGTTTGTTTGCCCAGGTTCCCTCCAACCTGGGCCACTTAGCCCCTTTCGCTATGTGCACCGCGTCACTTTTGGTGGGGTTTTTATTGTAAAACTCACACTTCTATGCCTAAGTAGTTATTGCTCCAGCACCCTCTGCTGGGCTCTAATTACTTTAGAACTAATGGCTAGTTCCCTGGATTTGGCCTTGTGCACCGTGCACTGCCATTCTGTAAACAGGAGAGTTATAGACACTCTCCTTTCAGTTCTGGAAGGGGAGGAATGGTTTGGCCATGTGTTGATGGAGGCAGAGGTTCTGGAAGGGGAGGAATGGTTTGGCCATGTGTTGATGGAGGCAGAGGTTCTTAAAAGGGGAGGAATAGTTATAATGTGATCTGGAAAATGTCGCAAGTTCAATGTCAGGTGTGGTTGGCTCATGTGTTTAGAGGAGTTTTGAATGAAGTGTACTAGGAGGCGGATGAAATGGCACATATCATGGCATATATTGAGGAAAATTAATGGAGAAGTATGGTGTGGGCAGTGGCCCAGCAGAAGCAACAGTCAGATCCATGAAGAGCATCTGAAGGAGATGTGGATGAGGTGTACTGGGGGCGAGCAAATTGGCATTGTCCATGGCAGATATTGAGGAAAATCTATGGGGAAGTGCAGAGCAGGTGGTGGCCTGGCATAAGCAATAGGCGGATCCATGAAAAACGTCCAGAGGAGCTGTGGATGGAGTGTGCCAAGGGTTGACAAGATGGCATGTGCCCTGGCAGATACCGAGGAGGAGCTACAGGAAGTTTGGAGTGGGCGGTGGCCCACCAGAAGCAACAGGCAGATCCACAAAGAGCATCCGGAGGAGCCATGGATGGAGTGTACCAGGGGGCGAACAAGATGGCGCATGCCCTGATGGATACTGGGGAAGAGCTACAGGGAAGTTTGGAGCTGTCAGTGGCCCACCAGAAGCGACAGGAAGATCAACGGAGAGCGCTGGATCCAGAGCTTGGGAGATGGTCAAAGGGCTGGCTTCATGTGCAAGTAAAGTGGAAAGGTGATCTGGAGGAGGAGGCGGCGTGGCAAATGGGAGAAGATGGCGTACAGTGCCTGGGGATGGTCCAAGGATTCCGAGTTTCACATGGGGGTGATGTGATGGATCAGGTGGCACCTGATCTGTACATTGCTTTGGATCAGTCAGTACTGGATCCAGATATGGAATTCATAGGAAGAAACCCAAATGTGAGGGAATTGGAGCAAGGGAAATTTGACTGTTTGAAGCTGAAACATATCCAAGTCAATATGATGTTGGACTTATGGGCGGCATGGACGATGATTCAGTGGGGTATGGAATCTTTGCCCGAGATGTGCTGGACAGTTCAGAAGAGCCTGTCATATGAGAAAGCTTGTTTGATATTTTCAAAGTACTATTTATTTGAGGATAGGTTGGCCTGAATGGCCAGTTGAGTCTTCTACAAAACCCCTGAAATTTAATAATGAATTACTTGCATGATTAAAGATTATTTTATTTTTAATAATATAATCAGATTAAAGACATGGGCTCCACTAGTGGGCTTGGTGTGGCGTTGTCGTGGATCTCAGAACCCTCCTAAAGCATGTGGACAGTGATCTGAGGTTGCGTGGCAACGACAAAACTTGGTGTATGGGTTTGGGGATTGACTCTGGCAGGCTGGTCCTTAGTAGAGTCAGCTATGAGGCTCTTACTTCCTAATTTCCTTATGGAATATTGGCGCAAACCCATTCGTTACAACAGGAAGCACCACCAATGGATTAATGCCCATGATACAGCAACCAGCTCCTTGTTGTAAATAGCCCAGTTATGCTCTGTGGATGTAAAATTGCAGGAAAAATATTCTACAGGATAATCCACACTCTCATGTTCCTACAACAAAACTGCTCACACTGCAGCCAAAGAGTCGTCACATGTGACAATGAAGGGTTTAGTGGCATCACCATGATTGAGCACTGGTGGAGATACAATTACCTGTTTGATAGTGTTGAATACCTGCTGGCATTCTGTAGTAAATGGAAATGAACATTCTTGTCAGTGAGGGGCTGCAACGGCGCAGCCAATTGTGATAGGGAAGGAGAAAATTTCTTTAGGAAAAGGATAGTTCCCAAAAAGCTCCACAACTGCTTCTGGGTCTTTCAAATGGACCACTCAAGGATGGCTTCAAGTTTGCATGATGGAATCACATAACTATTTTAAAAAACAAGTTACCCAAGAAGGTAACCTCAGCACAGAAGAACTCACACTTTGATGGCTTCAAAATAGGCCTGCCTTGTGCAGAGCGGCCAGCACAGCCTCCAAACCTTTGGCATGCTGTTCAGGGTTTGGAGAGTGAATGAGGATATTGTCAATGTAAGCAATTTCACACGTGTTGTGCAGATCACCCAGCACATCATTAATCATCTGCTGGAATGTGGCAGGTGCATTTTTTAGACCAGAAGGCATGACACAGAACTGGAATATGCCCCACCTCATCTGTATAGTGGTAAGCCATTACTGATCTTTGGCTACCCATATATTTGGTTGAAAGCATCCATCAAATCAAGTTTTGAAAATACTTTTGATTGCACAATTGCTTGGGCAATTGTTTGTTCCAACGGAAGTGGGTAGAGGTCATATACTGTGACTTTGTTGAGGTGACCATAATCCACACATGGGCGCAGTGTGTTGTCAGCCTTTTTTGCAAACACAATGGGAGAGATGGATGGAGAGGTCCCTTTGAAGAGTCATCTCTTTGCAAGATTGTTGTCAATTTATGCATCCAAGGCTACAGTTTCTTCCACTGTATGGGAATATGTGGGAAATTGATGTTAACCACCTGCGCTGTTGTGAAAAACTTAAAGTCATACTTTGAATATGGTGCAAGTTGAGCAGCTTTTTTTATACCAAATATTCCCTTATATTCTATCAGAGATGGGGGAAAATTGGGAGGCAAGTCTGTGGGTGTATCAAGTGTGGAAATGGTACCTCTGCCTTATACTTTACTTAAAAGTGTCAAGTAGCAGGAGCTCACCACCATGAGCATTTTTAAAGAGTAACATATTTGAAGTCAAGTTAAATATTTACTTGTTGGCATCTTCACTAACCCACACCAAAGATAACTGGGAATACCAAGTCAGGCATGGCTGAGAAAATATCACAGAATTTATAATTGCTCACTTGTAATGGTACTGGATGATGCACCTTTTAAGATGACTGACTGGCAGAAGATGCAGCTAACACCTCTAGACAAATATCCAAGTCTAATTTTAACTAATGTGCTAAATTCAAACTCATGCAATTTCCTGCTGCCCCTGTATCTACCAAGGCCTCAAATGACACCTGGTGTGTGCCCAGATAAATTTCCACAAAAATACAGAAAATAGTCTTAGTCCTGTTTGTACGTGATCATTTTGGGTACTGCTTAACTGATGGTGGTAACCAATGGATAGATGGGAGAATCTGATATAAATGCATCTTGGCTTTCTCCAGTGTTATTGGTGGAAAATATTAAGCACAAATTTGGTTCATAAACATCCTGACCTATTGAAGCTAGTATTGGGCTGAACTCAGTCAACTAAAAGAGAGTTAAGTGCTGTTTTGGGAAAACTCATGTGACATCCCATTCAAAGGGTGAGATGGATAGGGAAAGAGCTGTGGGTCACTCCATTATATCATGGAGCATGATGATAATTTTAATAATACTAACCTGGAACTCTAAGTGAGTTAACACTCAGAACCCTAGTCAGAATGCCACAGGCACAGCTGTCCAAATTGACATGTTGAAAATGTGTAAACGAGCCATGAAGGCCAGTCAGGGGGTGCTTAGACCAGATATCATTGCACTTTTTGGTTTTAAAATAAGCGCTTTAGTTTGGAATTTGGGGTTAATAACAAGGTTTATTTAAAAAAAGAAAATTAAGAAAAATGGAGCAACAATGGTACCCGTTGGGGACCACTGCTTATAAGCTCACTGGGGAACATGTATCATTTGCACAGCTACCATAAGGTAAAATTTGAACCAAGTTGTTGGATTGGGTTCCTGGACCTAATTTTCAACTGACATGGGTCTGGACTGCTTAGCCAAATTTGATTTGGGCTCATTACTTGAGTTTAATTTTTCCATCATGCACATGCATTTTCTATGCTGGTGGTGTTTTGGGCGGATGTCAGGTTGCACCCAGGGCCAAGCCATATAAGGGTGGACCCAGTTGATGGGAAAGGGGTTGATCACCCCCATAACTGTTGGGGATGGGTGTGACATTGACACAATAGTGGGATCTTGGGGGTTTTGTAGTTTTTGTGCAATTTTACCACCTCCTGGAAAACCCAAAATGTTTTCCACTAGCTCAGTGGAGGATAATGCTGGAAGAGGCACTGCAACTCTCATGGGGTATGCCATGACCCACATCTCATCCACCACATGGGCCATATCACCCTGGGTGGTGAGAGGCACAGGTGCTGGCCTCCACCCCTTTTTTTAGTGGAATGGGAATTGCTCCTAATCCAAATGGAGTGGTTTTTGTCCAAGCATATACAGCCATTCATTCAGTCAGTGAATGAGTTTTGTTAAGTAGATGACATCTCACTTGCATTTTTATTTGAAAGTATCAATCTTACTCAAACTTAGTTATAGGTACTATTACAATTAAAGGCTTATATACAAATAATCGCAATTAAAACTGTGGGTTTAAAAATGAGTTTTTTGCAATAACTTTGGTTTTTAACATATCATTAATAAATAATATGAAAACACTTCTATTAGGTACCTGTGAGTGTGATAATTTTTATATTTTATTTGAGGTAAGCCAACCTGGGGATGATACCACACCAATTAATGGGAAATCAATTGAATGGGAAAGGAAGATAAAATCTGGAAAACCTCCATGCATGGCATATGATAGGCCAGGAACTCCATGGACCACCTTTGCTATTTGCTATCTTGGTTCAGGGCACTGGTGCGCAACGCCAACATAGTCATAATTGTCCCCCACCCAAAGTTCCTGTACCAGAATCAAACTTGAGGAGGCAGCAGTAGAGGTCCCTATTCTACCACTGGGGTATCCTCCCCCTGTTTTCTTTTTAAACTCCATACTTTATTTTAAAATAAATTTTAAGGGAAAGTAAGAGGGAAGGGTGGAATACAGGCGATTTGGCTGAGGGTAAAAAGACTGAGGTTTTGGTCACTAGAGTTCTAGTACCTCCAACCATTGCTGATTGGTGCTCACCATCGCTAGCCACAGTTCTAGCATTGGCGGGCTTACAGGCCATTTGATTCTTAGTTGATTAGTTGCCTCATTGTGTATGATGAGCAATCTGGTGGGGAAAGCCAAACGTGCAGCTTTATAACACCCAGGGATTATGCGCAAAAATTTTGAGATCTAACAGAGCTGATTGGAAATAATTTGAATGATCTTCAATATTAAACCTTTGTGGTGGGGGTGCTCATTGTTTAAAATCTTGGAAACAAATGCACAGTGAATCACTCATACACAATAATGGTAGATGAAGGCTCATAGTTGGATCAGAGCTGTTCTAAGGTTTTCATGAAGAAAAGATCCTATGATGGATGTATTCTCATTGGCAATTGTTCGCCTTATAAGATGTGTCACATTGTGGACCAGTATTTTTTGAACACGGCGCATTCATAATAATGGTGGGCAATATCTGCTTCCAGTTCAGCGCATATGAGGCACTCCTTGTGTGGGTAATCCAGCCCGCTGTGCTTGCCCAATTTGAATGCGCGGTTTAGGATCTGCCAGGTCACTGACTGCTGTTTGACCATTACCAAACGGGAGTTCAGGCCTGAAATAAACTCCTTCATCAGGTAGTTGATGTCGTGGCCTTTGTTAGCCCAGTCATTTAGAATTCGTGGTCGAGTGGGTGGGTTGTGCCCCAGTTTCAGGAGTGGATCCTCATATTTGATTAGCATCAATTTGCACTTTATTTTGATTGACTTGGTGGTGTATTTGTTAGAGATTCAGTTACGTTCCTCCCAGCTCATTGCAGTAATCATGTGAATTATAGGCCTCAATATATTTTTGGTTTTGGTCAGCATCTTGGGATGATCACTTGAATGATCATCCGCCCTGGCACACAGCATGATTGCATAGTCGCCAGTAGTGTGGAGTACCCTTTTGGGAGGTTATCCGTGGGTGTTGTGCCATCCATTCACATATTGAGCGGGTGAGACAAGCTTTTGACGACCTTGGGCTCTTGCCCAGTTCACGCCCCACGCTAGGGTCAGGCAACGCATGTGCATCTGTGTTAGCTTAATGAATGACTTCCCCATATTCACCGAGTGTGAGATTTGAAGTCCAGGAGGCCCATGCCTACTTCATTCTTTGGTTTTGACAGGGTTTACAGTGCTATTGGCACTGTTTTCGCCCTGAACCACAGGAAGGTTTGGAGCATTGCCCTGAGTTTTCTTCTCTAGGTTTAGGCTCGTTGGCAGCACATGAGTGATGTACCACAACTTTGATAAGATGAAGATGTTGATTGCCTGCACTTTCTCTTCAAGGCATAGTCTGGCATTCTTTCAGCATGCCATTTGGATTGATAAGCTTGACAATACCTCCTGTTCAGTTTCCAGTACTGCAGGTCCCTTATTGTTGAATAGTATCCCAAGGTATCAGATTGTCTGGGAGTTCATGATTAGCGTTGTGTCAGTCGGTGGGCTGAAGTTTGGGTTGCCAATCCTCATTACTGAGGTTTTTGCCAAGCTGACTTTCACGTTTGAAGCAAGCTGGTATAGGTCTAATAGTTCCTTGGCGCCCTGGAAGTCAGTCGATGAGCTTATGCCTACTACAGTGTCATTGGTGAATGCCAGCATTTTCAGTGGCATTTGATTAGGTTGGACTAGGCCCTGGAGTTTCACGTCCACTGCCATCAGAAATATGTTGGCTGCAAAATTAAACAGTATCAGTAATATAGGGTCACCTTGTCAGAGACCCTGCCTGACCAGAATTTCGTTGGTTATGCCATCTGCAACAGTCACCTTCATTACCAGGCCCAAGTACAGCGTTGTTATCCATGCTCAAAAAGTGTTGGGGATACTGACCGCCTTTAATGCCTTGTGTAGGAATTACCATGATACTTGGTTGTATGCCTTTTCCATGTCGAGGAACATAAGATTTCCCTGCTCAATTCCCCTAACGTCCTGGAGTACACTTTGGACTGAACCAATGCTGTCCCATATACTCTAGTCTTTGAAAAATCCATTCTAGCCTTATGGAGAATGCACTTTTCCATTGCCATCAGCCAATTAGATAGTATGCATGTGAGCAGTTTATAATTGGCATTTGATAGTGCGATTGGGTGCCAGTTCCAAAGTTGGCATCAGAGTCCCTTTTTATACAAGAGTGCAATATGGGTTCTTAGCCCCCCAGAATTTGCTAACCATTTTTTAAACAGTGGTTAAAGAGGGCTTTGATCTCCAGCACAATACAGTTATGGAATGCACTGTATATTTCTGCACACATATTGTTGGGGCCTGGTGCTTTCATCCTTGGTAACTCCTTTAGCACCCTCTTAACTTCATCAATAGAGATTTCAGCAGATAATTTGGCAACATCCTCTGGCGTACAGCCCCCAGTGCCAGCTTGTCCAGGTCAATTAGGGTATTTGTCACCAATTCACTCATTTCTCGTTGTCAGAAAAGTTCACTGTAGAATTGCTTGACCTTGCACTTGATCGTTTCTGGGTCTGTTGATACTTCCCCTTCCACCGTCTCCACTTCCCATACCCTAGCCTTGGTTTGGATTTCCTTGAGGTGCTTCATGTCCTCTTTGGACATCAACCCCACTACGCTCTGATATCAGTAAGTCACATTGGTCCATCTCTCTGAGTCTTACTTCATCATTAGGGCCTGATACTTTTTGTGCGTTGTTTACACTTGCTCCACCAGTCTTTGCTGTCCTGCTGGGTGAGCCTCAGCCTTTCTAACTTAGACTTCAGCTGATTTACAGTGGCAGTTCGCTTGTATAAGGTCACTTTTTCAAACTCCATGCTATTGTGCTTCAGTTTAACTTTGATCTGAGTCCATCATTATAGTGGGTCCAACTTTGGGCAGCTATCCAGATACATGACCAGTTGATCCAGTCCAGCGTCAATCTTTTGACGCCATTCCCCATCCCTCAGCGTTGCTGGTGCCAGCTGCCATTCACGATTCCTCAGGGGTTCATCAAGATTGATATCCACGTGGATGACCATGTGGTCACTTTTGTCATTTATGCTGACTTTACTGTTGGACATTATTGATTTAAGATCCAATGACATTAGGATGTAATCTAAACATGATCCGGACTGTGGGGATCTGGCAGAGTCATATGACCATCACATTAAGTTGGCTGGGTCATCATCCTCTTCATCAATTGTTAGGCACATCCCCAATTTGACTAGGTAATCCAGCACTCATCAGCCTTTCTTTTGGGACATTCTCTCATTGGGAGCGTATCCTGGCTCACATTTGTCCAACAATTCAGGTCTCCTGCTATTATGATTGTCGCTTCAGATGGCACTTCCACTAAATATTCCCAAAAAATACAGTTTTCGTGGAGCTTCAGTGGAGAGTAGACTGCCACTGCTTGTATGCTCTTGCCAGTTTCTCTGTTTGAGGCCATTGCAAACAAGATCCTTCCAGCGTGAGTTTCCTCCACAAATTCCAGGTCTATTTTCTTGTCCATTGTGACAATTGCCACATGATCCGTCCAGAGGGCTTAGTTGTCACAGCTAGTGACATATTTCCTGGAATTGACCACCCTTCTAAAGCCAAGTCCAACAAGCCCTTGGGGCAGAGACCAGAATTCCTAAGGGTCACCAATGACCTATCTAAGGTCATTGACAAAAAATGGGTTTTGGCTTTGCCAGCCAGGGCTGAGGAAAACGGCTTATTTGAGGCAAAAGCCCAGGCAGGAATCTAACTCAAGACCCAGAAAATCACAAGATATGAGGTTACGAAATCTGGCCAAATTCAAAAATTTTAATTTTGTTGAAAAACGACGAATTTGTAGCTCATATCAGATTCAAACAACCACTGGAATCTTCATGAAGCAACCCCCTATAAATTAAGTCCCAAGATGATAAAGGCTTTGCTTTTCTCAGATACAAAGATCATTTTAATAAAGTTTAGGATTTTGGGCACATTTCCTGTATAATTTTTGTTTTTTCAAAAAAAAATATAACTCTGCAAAGTTCTGCAATGGCTGGAGTCCGTTTTCCACTCTGGTTTGCCCCTACTGTTGTACCTGAGTCCTCCACCCTACTCTGCCACCTATTCCGCCAGCTCCGCCTCCTCCTATTTTGCTGCATTTTGCCCTAGATTTTTCGCCACCCTTCCCAGCTCCCAGGGCCTCATGTCCCTGATAATTGTGGCCAGTTTGGTGTGCGTTTTTTCCACAGATTTATATGGAAACACAATAATGAACGTTTAGGACGTCTCTTCATTTTGTTGGGTCACTTGGCCTTGTTGGCACACCTTTGGCCTGTGTCTTTCCCTCCAGCGACCTCCTGCGCTCCAGTTTCCCTGACATTATCTGAGAAAAGCCTGGATTTTTTTGTGAGTTTCTTCTACTGTTGGGTGGCTAGAGTTAGCCCAATCCTCTCAGAGTTGTCACCCGTTGAAGCGGTCCACTGGGCTGGTACTTTTGTATCCCTTCTGGCCTTGGTTGTTACCTTTCTCAAAGGGTGTGCTGAGGGTGTTGCGCGGCTCCCCTCACTCAAGACGCTCATAAAGTGTGCAGTACCTGCCACTACCGGTCTCACTCTCCACTTTTCATGTGATTCCAAATTTAAAAATGAGATCTTCAACACGTTGTCCAGCCTTAGGGCCCGCCAGAAGTCTCAAGGCAAGGACTTAGCTGACGTCCTCCTCCTCCAGCTGCTGCTCTGTGAGATTTCAGAGGGAGCTCACCAATGGTTACTCTCCACGGGTGAGAATAATAGATCCCTCCTGGAATCTCTCCCAGCGTTGGAAACCTTTGTCAAGCCCTGCGAGTATCCCCCTGCTACCTTTGAGGACTATAACTCCTTTGTACACTTGTCCCAAGGAGACCTCACTACAGCTCAATACTTGCGCCTGTTTCAAGAGTGAGCATCAAGGTTGGAATCTCTTGAACAGTTGAAAATGGCCCTTCTCCGCAAGTCCCTAGATAATACTGGTGCTTCCCTTGGCATATGGGATAACCCTCCCCCTTCTCTATCTGGGACATGCTCCATCCTTGCATCCCTGTTGTCTATCAGCCTCTGTGCCACCAAGCCTAATTGTACCGCTGAACTTCAGATCCTAGAACTTGACAACTCCATCACTGTGGGGCACCAACATGTTTCTGATCCAGTGGTGACATATCCAGCTGAGACACTGGCCATTATGGACACTTCCAACCTGATTCTAGAATGCCCTACTTCCGTACTCTCCCAGTACCACTTGGAACCAGCAGTGAGCTCGCTGGAAGGTGAGACTGAAACCTCTGTCATAGGTGGGGGTCCCCTCACTACTGGCCCTGCACCGCCGCGCTCCACGGAGTACCCCTCACTTTTGTCCTCAAAAGTAGAGGGGGTTAGTAAGTCTAACCCATTTGATTCAGAGCATTCACTTCCTCCAGGGTATGGACCTGCCGTTGCCATTTTGGAACCTATGCCTTCTGTCCAACCTGTCATCCCAGTTGGCCCAGTTGAACAACTCTTTCCTATCACTCCAGAGTCACCTCTTGTGGCGGACTCCATCCAGAAATGAGTAGAGATCCATGAGAGGATGATTGAAGAAGAGATAGCCATGGCTGACCCCACCAAAAGCTTGGCTGTCCTGACTGGTGTAGTCTCATGTGATAAAGACCTTCCTCCTGCTGAACATAGAGCATTAAGCTACCCCACACCATTTAAGTCCCGTGGACAACTTTATGGCAATGTGAAGTCATACAGAAAAATTTTTAGGGGATACTCCAAATTATACGCCGCCCTCTGGGCTTGGAGCCATCCTGTCATCCCTTGGCTCTGAGGGAAATAAACCCTCCTCTGCTTACTTCTTGTTCATGGCTACTTTTTCTTCTTCAGGGAAGAGCTTTCAAGCACTCGCTTTGGTGGACACTGGTGCAACTGAAAACTTCATCCGCCAAGAGTTGGCAGAGGCCCTGGAGCTACCCCTGGGAGTTGGTCAGTTTGTGAAGGGTGGTGCATCTCAAACCATTCCAAGTTACCGTGTGTTAACACCTGTCCTTTCATTGCAGGTGATGGTTACTTTGTTGAGAGCTTCTCCTCGATAAAGAACCTCCTATACCCTGTTATTTTAGGGGTTGGCTGGTGGCGCCGATTTGACATCGCCACTAACCTCCTAGACTCTACCATGCATGCACAATTTCCTGGTGGAGTCACGGTTACCATTCCTTGCTTAGATGAGAGCGCCACGGTGCTCCCCAGAAGGTGGGGCCCCTCTCCTAAGGTGGGCCTAGCCTCTATTCAACCTACTGATGCCCTGACCCCAACACTTACTCTGCCAGAATGCATCCGTGGATATGCTGATCTGTTTGATCCCACAAAGGCCCGCCCACTCCCTGAGCACACCAAGTTTGACTTTGAGTTTAAGTTGACCGTGGATCTCATCAAGATATCCTCTCCAATTTACCCCTTGTCCCTGAGGGAGGAGGCTGCCTTGGACGCTTGGGTAGATGACATGCTCTCTAAGGGTCAAATCTTTAAGAAATCCTCACCTGTGTGCTCCCCCTCCTGTTTGTAGAGAAGTCTGATGGCTCACTTCGTCCCTGCGTTGATTATGGCAATCTGAACAACGTACAGTGCCTGACCCACATCCGCTCCCTCTGGAGCAACAGATTGCCCGCTACGTGGAGAAGGCTAGGGTGTTCAGCAAGCTTGACTGCCTCAACGCTTTCAACCAGATCCGCATTAAAGAAGGCCAGGAGTGGTTGACTGCTTTTGCACTCAGAAAGGTATCTACCAGTTCAGGGTTATGCCGTTTGGTTTGAAGAACGCTCCCGCCTGCTTTCAGAGGCTCATTGATGCTGTCTTGGGAGACCTTATGGGTACTTGCGCGATTGCATACATGGACGACATACTGGTCTTTTCCCCAGATGCAGAATCTCATGCCCGCCACCTTGTGTCTGTCATGGAGAGACTTTCACAGGCAAACCTTACAATTAAGGCTAGCAAGTGTGAGTTCTTCCAACCCAAGGTTGAGTTCTTAGGAAACATTATCTTCTCCCATGGTCACATGATGCCCCAGATAAGGAAGCAGCTATCCGTGATTGGGTTACCCCCTCATCTCTCACAGAGTTACGCAGCTTCTTGGGACATGTAACTTCCTCAAGAAGTTCACCCCCAGCTCTCAGAAGTTGCCGCCCCTCTCTACACCGCTTCAGGGAAGAAGATTTTTAGTTGGACCAATGAATGCAACGCTGCATTCCACGCTGTCAAGTCCATACTATTGTCCAGCCTGGTGTTGGTACATGCAGACCCCAGCCGCCCCTTTATTGTCGCCACTGATGCTTCCAACTTTGCGGTGGGAGCTGCTCTGCTACAAGAGGGGGAGGATGGAGTGGAACGGCCTGTTGCTTACTTTTCTAAGAAAATGACCCTGGCGCAGCTCAACTATGCAATATATGATAAGGAACTCCTTGCAGTTGTTGAGGCAGTACAACACTGGCGCCACCATTTGCATGGGTCTAAGTGGCCATTTACTGTCCGTACTGACCACAAGGCATTGATGTACTACCGCGCCCCCCAGAAGCTATCCCCTCGCCAGTCCTGGTGGTTAGAAATCCTGTCAGTGTTTGACTTCAAATATGACTTCATTAAGGGCACCCAGAACATGTTACCTGATGCTCTATCCCAGAACCCTGCCCTAGCACCTGACCCAGCACTAGTTGACGCCCACAATACCCAGGTGTTGATTAAGCCAGAACAGGTGAAGGAGAGCCCACTGTCCAACCCCCGCTCTGCTTATGATGGAACCTTTGGAAGGTGACGCTGACACCCCTTCCCGTGTTAGGTTGTCCCAACCTCTGTCAGCTGACTATGATAAGATTAAGCAGGCCTGCCATAGAAATGGCGAATCCCTGGACAAAGGCTACCAGTTGATGGATGGTGTCATCCTCCATCAGGGCAAGTGGTGGGTACCTCCTGGACCCCTGCGTGAGGAAGTGATCCGTGAAGCTCATGACCCTCCAACTGCTGGCCACCCTGGCAAGGACAAGACGCTTGAGTTAGTCCGCCGCTCCTACAGTTGGAAAGGTATTGCCACTGATGTGGCAAAATTCACAAAGTCCTGCTTGACGTGCAACCGGTCAAAGCCAAGCCGCCTGAAGAGTGCTGGATTGCTTGTTCCCCTCCAAGCTGCTGAGGGCCCTTGGACATCAGTGTCTGTCGATTTTATTGTGGAACTTCCCTTGTCCCAGGGTTATGATGCAGTAATGGTTGTGGTGGACCGTTTCACAAAGATGGCCCACTTCATCCCCTGCAACACCACCATTACTTCAGTTGAGACAGCCCGCCTCTTTGTAGATCACATCTTTTGCTTACATGGTCTCCCCAAGGAGATTATCAGTGATTGGGGCCCACAATTCACCGCTCAGTTCTGGGAAGCCCTGCTTTCCATCCTCAGCATCCGCCCCTGCCGCTCCACAGCCTTCCACCCCCAGTCAGATGGACAGACGGAGAGGGTGAACCAAGGTTTGGAGCAATTCTTGCGTAGTTATTCCAATGCTGAACAGAACAATTGGTCCTCTCACCTCCCACTGGCGCAATTCGCTTATAATAACCTTACCCATGCCTCTACAGGCACTTTCCCTTCTTCTTTGCAAACTATGGTTACAACCCCAGTTTCAACCTAAGTCCGCGGATTGAGTCCAACGTTGTCACTGCCAATGAGCGCGCTAAAGAGCTCAGGGACATACATCAGGCAGTGAAGGACCATCTCGTTGATGCTGTGAGGATCTACAAAGCATATGCTGATTGAAAGCGCCATGAAGGACCTGAGTATAAGCCTGGTGACTTGGTCATGGTCAACGCCAAGAATCTCCACCTGAAGCAACCCTGCCGCAAGTTAGGTCCCAAGCGTGTTGGACCCTTCAAGATCCTCAAGAAAGTTGGCCCATCAGCTTACCAGGTTGACTTACCCCCTCAATCAAAGTGTTCAGCACCTTACATGAATGCCTCCTGACCCCCTTCAATGGTCCCATGCCACCTCATTCAGATCCTGTGATAGTGGATGGTGAACCCCAATATGAGATTGATGCCATTCTTGCTTCTTGCCTATCCCAACGCCACCTGCAATACTTGGTGTCCTGGAAAGGATATGATGAGACAGAGAACAGCTGGGTATCTTATCAGGACATGACCAATGCTCAGGACCTAATTCATGACTTCCACTCTAGATTCCCAGATGCCGCAGGACCTGCCACCCAAGCCTCTTTAGCTGCCATGAAGTTACCCACTCCCCACAAGAACTTTGCCTTGGCCAATGTCCCCTCAGGTGGTGTAGAACCCTGTCCAAGAGCGGAGGGTGATGTCACAGCTAGTGACATATTTCCTGGAATTAACCGCCCTTCTAAAGCCAAGTCCAACAAGCCCTTGGGGCAGAGACCAGAACCCCTAAGGGTCACCAATGACCTATCTAAGGTCATTGACAAAAAATGTGTTTTGGCTTTGCCAGCCAGGGCTGAGGAAAACGGCTTATTTGAGGCAAAAGCCCAGGCGGGAATCGAACTCAAGACCCAGAAAATCACAAGATATGAGGTTACAAAATCTGGCCAAATTCAAAATTTTTGCTCATATTAGATTCAAAATAACCACTGGAATCTTTGTGAAGCAACCCCCTATAAATTAAGTCCCAAGATGAGAAAGGCTTTGCTTTTCTCAGATACAAAGATTATTTTAATAAAGTTTAGGATTTTGGGCACATTTCCTGTATTTGGGTTTTTTAAAAAGAAATACAACTCTGCAAAGTTCTACAATGGCTAGAGTCCGTTTTCCACTCTGGTTTGCCCCTACTGTTGTACCTGAGTCCTCCTCCTACTCTGCCACCTATTCCGCCAGCTCCGCCTCCTCCTATTTTGCTGCATTTTGCCCTAGATTTTTCGCCACCCTTCCCAGCTCCCAGGGCCTCATGTCCCTGATGATTGTGGCCAGTTTGGTGTGCGTTTTTTTCCACAGATCTATTTGGAAACACAAAAATGAACGTTTAGGACGTCTCTTCATTTTGTTGGGTCACTTGGCTTTGTTGGCACACTTTTGGCCTGTGTCTTTCCCTCCAGCGAACCTCCTGCGCTCCAGTTTCCCTGACATTGATAGCCTATTTGGCGGGACCACAGGTGGTTCATCAAGTCACAGTTTGAGCTTGGCCATTTTCCTTTTTGAAATCAGCTTGCAATTCTGAAATAAAAATTAAGTTGATATTATTATTAGTTTCTAAATGGTGCATCTTCCTCCTCCTTGTTTGTATGCTCGCCATCCCCCAAGCATTTGTGGTCACAATCCTCATTTCTGGCTGCCCAACCCACAGGTATGAGGATTAGCATTATCTGGGTTATGGATCAAGTCACATACTGAGGTCTGTTTGTTAGCTGAAGATGGCGTTGATGGTTGGCAGGGGTTATTACTCAGCTTTAGGGGGCTGGTTGGTTGGGACTGGGATTATATTCCTGGACATCCTGTGCACCAATAGTTTGGTTGCCATCCCTGTCTCCATATTGATGGATAATGGGGATAGTTTTATGATCAGGTCTGGGTGCCCCTTGTCCCCTACTGGCGAAGTGGCAGATTTCCCCTCCTCCATCATTTGGATTCTCTCCCCTTTGTTAAATTTGTCATCTGCACTCAATTTTTTATTCAGTGATCTTCCAGCCAACTTTACCAATTTTGTTGCATCTACTGATTTTTTGCCAGTCTCCTCATGTTTATTTGCTGATGACTTCCAATTTCATTTAGTATTCACTTTCAGCTTTTCAGGCTTTGATTTAAATTTATTAGCATCCTGCATCCATCCCTTCTTGGGGGATCTTTTTGGGTTCACCTTTTGCAATCTTTCTTCCTCGCGGGTCATCCATTCTGCTTGGGATGGGCGTGGCTCTGTTGGTTCAGGATCCACTCCTTCATCAATTACATACAATTCAGGGTTTGGATTTATAAATGGCTCATCATCTGCTTCAGGTCACTTGGCCACTTCTCACTCCCATACTTCCCTATGTGCCAGGTCCAACTCTTGTTGTTGGCGTTTCATGTCCGCGACCTCTGTTAGGTTGTGCAGGATCCATTCTCCGGATTTTGGGTGGAGGAAAGTCTTGGTACCAACCTTGGTGACCCACCCCAACAGGGTCATATTCATACTTTTGAGTTGTTTTATCTTTGCGGTGATGGCATTGAGCCATTGTGTGGCTGATCTGGTAACAGAACCAGCACACTTGGTTGACATCTTCTTATTATACATATACTACCCTGTTTAGGCCAGGCAGGCAGATGAATTGGGGCAGGGCTAATGTGTTCAGCTTTATCTAGGGTTCCAGTTCATAAAGCGCTTCCACTGTCTGGGGGCAGAGGCACTTTTCAATGTAATTGCCACTGGCTTGCCAAAATTCTCATACTTCCCCATAGTATGATAATCCAGTCTGATTGCTTCATGAACTCACTCCTGTTTGCAATCAGTTGGGAGGTTCTGGAAGGTTACCCACCTTGCTGTTTGGTTGGTATATCTGGTCAGCTCCATTTTCAGATAAATCTCCTTGTATTTGATGCCAAATTTGAGGAGTTTCTTGCGGTCCAATTTTCCTGGAATTGGTATATCATTATACCCTCATTTTGGTACCCAGTGGTGATTGAAGTCCCCTCCTGCTAGGACTTTGTTGAGTTCCTGATAAATTAATATTATCCTGTAAGACCATTCCTCCTCCTCCACTAGCTGCAGGTGGATTTTGATAACATCCTTTAGGTACAATTTTGGCGCCTGGCGGTCCATAAAGCCTCCACTGATTAACTGGTGAATGTATTTATTTTGGCTTCCTCTCCGTTCCAGGTGTTGTAATCAGTATGTGCTGCCACTGTGCTGTAGGACTTGGTTTTCACGCTTGGTTTGGGCACATTGGCAGGGGTCTTCCCCTTCAAAATCCAGCTTACCAATTCATTGAGGCTGAATCCCCAATTGAGAAACGCTTCAATTTGATGAATGCTGATACCTCGGTGACTGATACTTTTAGCTATTTGCACTCTGATCTTGAGGTTTTGCCACTTGAGGGCATCCATCAGTGAGAAACCCTGTCAGTACCACTTTAGGGCAGATCCTGGGCTGCACGTTGGGTGTAGGTATTTTTGAAGGACCTCCAGCGTAACCAAACTATGCTGGCACCAGTCCCTTACTGTGACACTATTCCAGCCCCCATATGTAAATATTCATGCCATAGCTGTCAGAACTCCCGCCTTGCTCCATTGGAATGCTTCAGAGGAGGTGAAACTTTTGGCAGCATACAGGACAGCTAGCATCAGTTCCAGGAAGGATTGCTTCCAATCCTGGATGGTGTCAATGCAGATCCCCACTTTGAGCTATTCTCAGTTCAGGTCCAGGGTCATGACTGATAGGAGATTGTCTATAACTCTCCAGTTCCCAGCATGGTGGTGCTCAGTGCACAGACCTAACACCAGGTAACTAGCCGTTAGTGCCAGAGAGATCAGAGACCAGCAGAGGGTGTTGGAGCAATAACCGCTGAGGCATAGTATTGAGAATTTCATAATAAAATTCCATAGAAGGGCAACGCGGTGCACATATTGGACAGATTTAGGTGGCCCAGGTTGGAGGGATCCTGGGCGGACACATGGTGCATGAGGGGAGAGAAGAATGGCACTTGCAATGGCAAGTGGAATGGAACATGAGACCTCCTCAAAGAGGTTCACACCCAGGAGCGTTCTGAATATCATAAAATAATAAAGACTTATAAAGGGGATAGGTTTATTTTGGAAGTTGACCAACAAGGAATGTTGGTCATGGGAAAATGTATTTAAGCTCAGATGGGGAAATTGGGTTATGCTGCAGTGGGCCCAAGCAGCAACTCGCCAATAGGGCGATACTTCCATCCAAGTTATTAAAATAGGCTGAAACCAATTTCACTCAAGTTATCAACTGAAGTTGGATTCAACCTGAGCGCGTTATTTCATAGCAAGAATGGGTTTTGAACCCTTGTTCTGAAACTAAGCAAACTGAACCATCCGCCTTAATTTGGTAGATAGTTTGTTTTAACGCTTGGGCTGCTGTCAGGGGCTGGGCGTTTGGCGCACCTCTGGTCCCAACCTGGGCATATTTTGCCTGGACCCAGCATTGGTCCAGGGTGTTCTTCAGGTCAGTAAGGGCCTGCAACTTCACTTTCTGAGCCTATAGGCGCCCAGCCTTGTCTTTGGGGTTGATCCCCACTATTATGTCATGTTTACATGACAATAACCTCTTTCATCACCATTGCTGCCTGTGGTGAAATCTTGTGTTCCATCCACAGTTGGGCTGACTCTGGGGTAAACCCTGCTGCATCCCAGTCTGCAGCTTCAGCAATTGTTGCAATGTTCCACCATAATTTCCACTTTTTGATAGGGAAGGTTCAGCCTCTAAGGGTTTTGTGAATCAGTTTTGTCACCCCCAGATCCGCCCATTCATGCACTAGGTTCATACTGGCTCCCACTCAGAACCAGTATTTCATTTTCATCAGTGTGAATCCATTGGAAGACCAGTTAATGGCCTCTTCCAGTGACCAATCCTGGAAGGGTCCCCACTCCACCACTTTTTCCTTCATCTAGCCTGCTTTCATCAGGTCTGATGCAGTGGCTGGTGGGATTTGGGTGTATGACCAGTGTAGGGCCTCAGTGGCCTTGAACCTGGCCATAATCCATGGTAGCGCCTCCTCTGGGGAGAATGTGGTATTATACCATTCCAGTGCCATGTCTACTGGAATGGTGTGTCAGGCCCATTCAAGGGTAGTCAAGACGTTCAGGAATTGTTTCATGTATTTGGCTAATTCTGTTGGGTTGAGGCCCAAGCTCCTGATGGCTTGAGCAGATCATGCTGTAATACTGGCCTTGTTATACTTTATTGCATTTAAAAGGTCAATGCTGGCATCCATTCAGGCCTTCACATCCACCAGTTTTAAATCTTCATGAATTGTGACCTTGATCACCTTGTTCTCCATGGGGATTTTCATCCATTCCAGGGAATCTTTGGTCTGAACCCATGATGCCTTGAAGAGTACTGCCATGTTGATTGAAATTTGGGTATTGAGCCAGCATTTGGCCGCTCTGGTGGAAAACTTGTGGTCTTGCCAAGTAGCCATGATGGCCAGTTTGATATTTTTGGAGACCAATTGAGTCACATTAAGTACAGAAACAGGAAGGACTCCCATTGTTTGATTTTGTGGGTAGACACGCTGCAATGTGCTAACATGTCTGTCTGAACTGAGGTATAATTCACTGGAGCCCTGGCCACTGACTTGATTGATGTCAGGGTTTTGGCCCCTTCCAGTAGCACTTTTAGTTTTTGCCAACTTTTCTTGAGTGTCCAATCCCTCAGATTCAGTCCTCAATATAGCTTCACCCCCATTGGGGTTGGTCCAAGATGGTTTGTATTGGTTCAGCAATTGATTTTGTGCTAATCTAGCTCCCTCCATTGACTTGAAATTGTTGAGGTTTGTTTCCAATGGTCCATTCATATTTAGCCATCAATTCTTGGTTAAGCTAGCCCCCACTGTTGACACAAATTTGTTAAGGATTTTGCCCAATGGTGCATCAGGGATCATGCCCGACAATTTGCTCAGGTTGCCAGATTGATTTTGGTTGGGGACTGTTCTCCCCCTGACTGGGCCTAGTGGAACTGGCGCCTAACTTCTCCTTCACTCAAATACTCCAAGTGTATTCAGTAAGTTTCTCCATATTGGTAGAAAACTTTTTATGTTGTTGCCTTGTTGGTTTGGGCAGCTGATTTTCATTGATTGAATCTGAGTCAGTTTTGGATTCAACCAATACTTTGTCTGGATTTTTTGTCTTTTCCAAAAAATTGTTTTACCCTGCAAGGCCCCAATCCCCTCTACTGATTGAGGTTTGGTGGGAAATATCCCTGAAACAGCTTTTCTCGACATTGGTCCTCACTCCCTGAGGATAAATCCTGGGGAGTTGGTCCCATTATCTGCTCTTGTCACAAGGGTTCTTTTGTGACCCTTTGACACATTTGCACGTTTCATTGTCATTTATGCCACCAAATTGTTATTTGATATGCACAGGTTGTTCAGGCCTTCCCCATTATTAGTCATATGGGGGCCTAGGCCAGCAGAAAGTCCATCAGATGGTATGTCCATATTGGCATCCTTCATTATTATTTTATATTGGCACAAGCAAGCCATACATTTTTATGTGCTTTGCACAGATGGGCGGATTGACTTCCCTATGCTTGGGTGGTTGGCTGTGGTGTACTGCTCTATAGTTGCAGTACTCACTAGCAGGTGAGTATTCTCTCTATACTTGGTCTTATCAGTTTTTAATTAAAAGTGATGTTTGCAAGAGAAAAAGTGTATCCTTTCCCCTGTGAGTGTGTAAAGCTTCATTTAAATTGGTTTATTAGGTTCCAAGTTTCTCAAAAATAAACATAGACCTTCTAGAGATTTCTTATCTTAGATCAATGCTCATGCTTAATAAAATGATCTTTACACTAACCTTAGTTTTTAACCTATCTTTATTAACCCTTTCACTGATTTTCAAAAAAATCATCTGCTTTTTGGCCTTAAATTTGGCACAAATTTCTTAGCCAATGTTCACTTTTTAACCAACTTTGAAAAAGGAGAAGGTTCTCAATTTGACCTGTATTTTTTCTATGTTTGTTCACACATAAAACTGAAAATACTGGAGCAATTTGGATGATCATCTCCAAAAATTGAGGATGCTCCAACTTAGGTCCCATTTTACTTTTGTAAGTATTGGTCAAGTATCTGCTCATTAATTTAGTAAGTAAAAAAATGGGCTCAGAAGTGATGAATACTTGTGGGACTAATACAACTCCGGATAAACTTTTTTCCAGCATTGGTGAAGCGATAGCTTTGAAGCACTTTTGATATATGTCCTATGGCTGGTGGTATATTCAAAATTTAGTCAGTATGAGCTCATAGTGGGATGAGCTTAAATCATTATAGATGGCTATTGTTTCTGCATAATTTGGCCAATAAACTCATCTAAATTTAATAAAAATGAATTATTTTAGATAGTGATCAATAAAGTTATATAGATTGACCAATAAAAGCAACCAAATCTAATAAAATGAATTACTTTAGATGGTGATCAGTAAATTCAGTATATGGTGACCAATAAAATCATCTAAATTTAATAAAATAAAGTATTGTAGATAGTGATTAGTAAATTTGACCAATAAAATCATCTAAATTTAATAAAATGAATTATTAGTATATTTATTTATAGAATAATATATATAATAGATTTACAATGAGTTTTAATTTTATAGAGAAATAGTAAGGGGTCAAAAATAATATATAGAGATAGTAATATATAATAAAAGTAGGAAAAAGAGCACTTTTAAAAGTGCACTATTTTTTGAGGGGAAAAGAGGTGGGGTAGTTTTTTGGGAAAAATAACCCTTCTCAGAAAATTTTTTTGGGAAAAACCCTCTAAAAAAGCTCTAAAAAGTATGAAATAATCAAGAAATTAAGCCTACTCAATAAAACTCTTTTTGAAGTTGGCACCATATTTTAACTGACTTATAATAGGTATTTATAATTTTTATACTCAGTACTATTTATTCTAAATTGCTTATAGTTTATACTTGGACCCAATCCAAACATAAGATATAATTTGTATTTATGAGTAAAATTCTATAGTTTAGTTTAAATTATGGCGCCAACTTCAAAAATAGTTTTATTGAGTAGGCTTAATTTCTCAATTATTTCATACTTTTTAGAGCTTTTTTTAAAAAAAGGTCCTTTTTCCCCAAAAATTTTGGTCCTTGTTGTAACATGAATATTTGATAATTTAAAAATAAATCTATATAAATCTTATTTTAATTGGATACATATATGCATTTTTAGAGTTACATCACCCCTCTATTTTTTGGACACATAAGTGTCAAATTATCAAAAGGGTTAAATAATGTAGAGATCTTTACAAGGGTACCTGGTATGAGCTTATAAAGTTTCTATTAAATCAAGTTTATTAGTTTCCAAAATTTCTAAAAACAAACGTAGATTTTCTAGTGAATTGTTAGTATAGATCAAAGCCGCGGGCTTAAATTGAGTTTTTTGCAATAACTTCAATTTTTAACCTATCATTATCAAATTTTGTAAAAAAAACTCCCATTGATAACTGCTATGAGCATGCAAAATTTCATTGAAATTGGTTCAGTAGATTTGTGAGTACTATGGTTAAACGTAGGCTCCCTAGAGATTTATTAGTATGGATAAAATTAGAAGGATCTTTTGGGGACTTACTTCGCTAACGTGTTCATTTTTGCGTTAGTGGTTTCACCAAGTACGACTCTAAGTTTGTTAGTTGCATTAGGCTCTAACACCTCGGAAGTCTAGCTTGCATGCTGGGCATCAATCGGGACTGTCAGTTGGGCCAATTTTATAATTAAAAACTGGGATATTTCTGACTATTACAATTATAAGGGCTTATATAAAGGTCTACATACTCTGATCACAAAAGAATAACCTCAAAAATATAGCTATGTACCTTAATAACTAATACTTTTGGCTTTTATTTGTCAAAAAGTATATTATATATATTTAAGATTTAGATTTGTTCTAACAAGATATCTAAAAACATTTAAAATCTCATAAATCTATAAAATCATAAATATAAATTATTTGAAATGGTTGCCTATAAGACAAGTAAAATGAATGTTACCAATAACAAAAATTAGTTTCTTATCCAAAATTAAATGATTTTAGAAATTTATCATAGAACACTTTTTGGCTAAATATTGCCTTTAATAGTAACAACTTATTAAAGTAAACCTATATAAAATCTGATATAACTTATAACTGAAGCTGAGAGTTGGGCTAAACATATAGTATTATAGCATTAAAATGAGCAAGTGCAGCTAATCTAGTCTTAAGAGTAAAATGATTTTAGAAACAATTAAAATATATTTATAATATAGTATAAAGTACCTATATAGAACGTATAATAAATGAATTTTATATATCGGAAATATATAATTTATTACTAAAATTAGAAATTTGATAAATATATAATTTTTTATTAGAAAACAGTCTTTTATTCAGTCATCTAACAAAATGATTAGAGGTGAGCTTAAGAAATATAGGCAAAAAAATAAATCTCAGTCAAAAGTAACTTTTCACTTTTAAAAAAAATCAAGATTAGCATAGAAATTTGGTCGATCATAGAGTGCTCAAAACTTAAAGCGCGAATTACCTAGATGATGAGATTTATTAGTATATGAAAAAATAACTGATTAGATAAAAAATAAATTTCAGCTAGTGCGGCTAAGCACGGCTTATAAATCGACATTGAAGTCCATCTTAAGACTGGGGCGACAAGCGGTCATCATCACACTAAATAAAAATAAAGAACTACTCACCTATTTAATTAGATTGGTAGTCCTTGTGTATTACTTGTGAACTAAAGAGAGTTAGATGAGGCCAAAAGCAAAGCAAATTAGAAACAAATCTTTCAGGAAAACTGTTACAGCATGGAAATTTTACCACTAAGACAGGGATAACTGTTTAAAATATATCATCCCGTTATAAAAATAGCTCAGTAAGTAACATACCTTTTAGAAACAATAATCTAAATCTAATATCAATCATATTTATATACAACTACTATAGACGAAAAAGCTTTTTTTCAATGGTGATTTGGGCTGTCAAAATCAAGATTTTAATCTAAAGTATATACGTTCATCCAATTGAAAGTAACTTGAATTTAAAATCGAGTCTGATGTAACTTAGGTTTGGATCAGATATTCATTTAAAAGAATCATTTTTCGGATTGTTCGGATTGAGTTTGGTGGAGATCAGGATTCGCTAAAATTTCACAAAGGCGATTCGGGCACCTCACGAGCATCTGATTTATAGACGCGGCATAAAGTGGTTATCAGCTATCTATCTATATATATATATATGAATGAATGTCTGTCTGTGTGTATGTATGTCCCGAATGCATTCCTATACCATTCATCCAATTGTGATTGAACTTTGGTGAGTTGTTATGTGCATGCCTGAGAAGGTTTATGAATTTTAAAAAATATTATTTTAATAGTAAAATAAAAAGTTTTATATGTAACAAGTGAAAATCCTATATATACTTCGATGGTATTCGCTATATTGTTACAGCTGAGCAGTTTGATATTCAGCTGATTTGATATTTTAAATGGTTTTGTTAAGTGGTTAGTGATTATTTGGGTATTTATTAGCTCTAAATCGTGCAAAAGTTGATGAATTTAAGGATTTACATAGTACGAGTTACAAAAAGTCGCCTAAAGTGCCTTGAGATCGTTATTAGATAATGATTTAGAGCGATTTACATAGGTACAAGTTACAAAAAGTCGCTTCAAGTGATTTTTTGGTTGCAAAAACACACTTTTTGCACGATTTACATAGGTTCGAGTGACAAAAAGTGCACTTTTTAGCTCTAAATCGTGCAAAAAGTGTTAATTTAGAGCGATTTACATAGGTTCGTGTCGCTTTTAAGTGATTTAGTGAGAGTTGTCCCATCAAGATTTAAGCAATTTGGATTTGAATTCGAGTTTACCTAAAAAGGAAGGTTTTACAGTTCAAAACGACTTTCATGTCTACGGCTCCAATTTATAGGGTATTTTATACTATTTAGAGGGTATGTCTACCCTCTACAATACTGGGTAATTAAGGGCTAATCCTGCCCTTAGGGCCATTATGCCCCTTATACCAGATTTTACTATTAAATCTTATTACCCATTATCTAAATAGACAAGTGTAGTTGTCACTATAAAAACAATAATTTAAGCACTTTATGCTTAAAAGATTAATGTTTTAATCTTAATCTTGCTTAAAAATGTTAAAAAATACATACTGATAGTAACTTTTTGTAGTTTTGTATACTCTACTAGATCTAAAAAGGTGAATTCAATTTACTTTTTAGTATTTTAGGTTAGTTTAGGGTAAAAGTATTGGTCCTTTGAGTATGAAGGTTAAGTTGTGAAGAGTATATATATTCTTTTCTCTATAGGTTATATTTTTAGGTTGGTTTGCTTTTTTAATTACTTTTTATCATTTAATTTAAATCTAAATAACTGTTTATTCTAGGTAAGCTGACCAGGGGACAGATATTACTGAAAAGAGAATAATCAGCTATCCTATTGAAGCAAGGTAAAGTTTGATAGCTCCAATAGGTCTGGACCTCATATTCTCTAATTTGGTTATTTGTAGCCTAGTCTGAATTTTGTGTATCCCCCACTTTGAGCCTCAATACATTTAAATACTAAGCATTGATATATTAAGAGCGTTCACTTCTTGATCCCTCTTAAACTATTAATTAAAACCTCATAAAACAATTATGATATCTAAATGACAAGCATTTGGTCAATCTACACCTCAAACATAAAAGAAAAAGGCATCACAAGCTTCAAAAACAGATGAGCAATGGGAAGCAAGGCTGAAAACTGATCAAGTATACACTGCTCAATCCAAACAAACACTGCACGCTAATTTAAAGCTTGGTGCATTCCATTATGATGCTAATTATGATTACAGTCTTCATCAAAGTATAGTTATTAGGCAAATGGATAAATTATACATGTATTGCAGTGCTTTCAAATTTAAGAATGAACCATCAGAAATGTGCTGCACAGGTGGAAAAGTGAAATTATCAGAATTATATTTACCACCCAAACCATTATCAATGTTGGTATCAAGTGACACAAGCCAATCAAAATATTTTTTGGTAAATATATACAAGTACAATTCATATTTCCAAATGATATCATTTGGTGCAATAAATATTGTGCATGAGAATTATATACCAACATTCAAAGTGCAAGGGTAAATTTATCATCATGCAGGATCACTACTACCACTTTTTAATGCAGATTATAAATTTCTTCAAATTTTTTAATGGGAAATACTGATGAACAAATCAATCAATGTTATCAATTCAATACAGGCACTAAACAAGAAATTGTCACTGCATTACAAATTTTATTTGATCAGCACAATGAATTAGTTTGATTGTTCAGAACTGCCCTTGAACAAATGCTATCTGATGACTACAAAGTTATAGTTAGAGCAGATAAAACATCTGTTGGGCAACAGAAAGAAAGTACAATGTACCTATAATTGATGAAGTGGCAATCATTATAGTTGGTGAAGAATTTAACTCACATGATATAATTCTTCATCATAAAAATGGTGATGTTTGGTGAGTCTCAGAAATTTATCACTCATATGATGGATTACAATATCTAATTTTATTTTGGCAAGGAGAAGATGGATATCATTTTAATATTAAATTGAGAAATCCATAAACAAATGAGGGAATAAATAAGAAAGTCAGTGCCACGGATTACTATTCATATTGATTAATAATTCATGAAAATGCTGAAAATCATATCTTGAAATGTTGACAATTGTTCCATCAGTATATTATCAATATGTGTGCAAAAACTGAAACTGAACGTCTCCTCTACATTTGATTAAATCAAACTAAATTGCATTCTGAAGAGTACATTTATTTATGCTATGCAGTTGTTAATGATGGCAATGTGAATCCTAATAATTTGGGAAAATGGTCATACTACCAGCCACATTTACAGGGAGTCCACACCACATGCATGAATATACACAAGATGCAATGACATATGTTCACGCATATGGCCGCCTAGATTTGTCTATTATATTCACATGCAATCCTATGTGGGATAAAATAAAAGAACTTTTGTTAACTGGACAATTAACATCAGATTGTCATGATATTTCTGCATATGTGTTCAAACAAAAATTGAAATCTTTAATGGATTTCATTGTCAAGAATCATGTTTTTGGAGAGACACACTGTTGGATTTATTCTGTTGAATGGCAAAAAAGAGGATTGCCACATGCACACATTTTGATTTAGTTGATTGAAAAAATCACACCAGATCAAATTGATCAAGTTATCTCAGCAGAAATACCAGATATCAACATTGATCCAAACTCATTTGAAGTTGTCACCAAAAACATGATCCATGGTCCATGTGGCTTACTAAATAACAATTCACCATGCATGTCTGATGGGAAATGCATGAAACAATATCCAAGAGACTTACTTGCTGAGACTATCACTGGTAATGATGGATATCCACTCTATTGTCAACAATTAACTGAAGATGATGGCAAATCCATCCCTTTAAAAGTAAAAAACAATGATGTTGAAGTTGGTAATCATTGGATTATACCTTATTCACCATTACTCTCAAAAATATTCAAAGCGCACATCAATGTTGAGTATTGCAACTTGGTGAAATCAATCAAGTACATTTGCAAATATGTCAACAAAGGAAGTGATATGGCAGTTTTTGGAGTGGGAAATGCAACTGCATCTATCAATGAAATTGACCAATATCAACTGGGATGCTACATTAGTAGCAGTATGGCACATTTTATCATTTCCTATCCATGAACAATATCCAACAGTTATTCATTTGGCAGTGCACCTTGAAAATAGACAGCGTGTGTACTTCACAACAGAAAATGCATATGCAAGAGCATTATCACCACCGCCAACAACATTAACTGCATTTTTCTCATTGTGCGGGGATGATATGTTTGCAAAGATGCTACTTTACTCTGAAGTGCCAACATACTACACATGGAATGCATCAGCAAAAAAGTTTCAATGTCACAAACAAGGAAAAGCAGTTGAAGGATATCCCAACTTATATTCAGCTGTTGTGTTAGGCTGTCTGTACACTGTTCACCCAAACAATTCAGAATGCTTTTACTTGTGATTACTGTTAATCAATGTATATGGACTGACATCCTTCCAAGGATTGAGAACAGTAAACGGTCAAGTATGTGCCACTTATCATGAAGCTTGCCAAGAATTAAATCTTCTTGAAATGATGTACATTGGGACACTTCACTTGCTGATGCATCAAATACTGCTCACCTATAGCAAATATGCACATTATCTGCAATTATATTGACAACATGCTTCCCATCAAATCCAAAAGATCTTTGGGAAAAATACAAAAGCTACATGAGTGAAGACATCCTACATTGTTTGCACACAATGAATCAAAATTCAGACATTCAATTCACACCAAACATGTATAATGAGGCATTGGCTTTAATTGAGAACACATGTTTAACAATTGCTAACAAAGCACTGGTACAATTGGGAATGGCTGCACCAAATCAATCTGCAAATGAACTTTTTGATTGTGATTTGCAACGAGAAACCCACTTTGACATTGATGAATTGGGTACATTTGTTCAAATGAATCTTCCAAAATTGGTTCCAGAATGATGCATAGTGTATGACAAAATTATGCATGCAATTACAAGCCAAAGTGGGGGATTGTATTTTCTAGATGTGCCTGGAGGCACAGGCAAAACTTTTCTCATTTCAATTATTCTGGCAACTATATGATCACAAAAAAATATTACACTGGCAATTGCATCATCTGGAATTGCGGCAACTCTTTTTAATGGTGGCCAAACAGCGCATTCAGCACTGAAATTGCCATTGAATATGCAAATCACTGAGACACCCACATGCAATATCAAGAAAAATTCTGGAATGGGTAAAGTACTCCAATCATGTCAACTCATTATATGGGATGAATGTTATATGACACACAAAAAAGCATTGGAAGCACTTCATTGTACACTAAAAGATTTATGAGAAAATGAACAGCTCTTTGGTAGTGCACTCATTTTATTGTCTGGTGATTTTTGACAAATTCTACCAGTTATACCACGCTCAACACCCGCTGATGAACTTAATGCATGTCTCAAATCATCAGTTTTATGGTGACACATACAGAAATTAACTTTGAAGACCAATATGCGTGTACATCTACAGCATGATGCATCAGCTGAACATTTTGCAAATCAATTGTTGAATATTGGGAATGGGAAAATGGCAATCAATGAATCCACACAATGTATCACATTGCCAACAAACTTTGGTAAAATCACAGCAACCACAGATAAATTGATTCACAAAGTTTTCCCAAATATTGCACAGAATTACAAAAATCATAAGTGGCTAATTTCATGTGCTATACTAGCAGACAAAAACAATGATGTCAATGCCATCAATTCTAGCATTCAAAATGAAATACCAGGTGAAATGACAACATATAAGTCCATTGATACTGTAATGAAACAATTGGGACCATCTAGTACTAAAAAAAGATACTGTAATGAAACAAGATGAAGTTGTCATTTATTCAACTGATTTTTTTGAAATTTACTTGATTTGCCAGGTATGCCGCCACATGTTTTAACATTAAAAATTGATGTGCCTATCATTCTTCTCCAAAACATCAGTCCACCACAGCTTTGCAATGGTACCAGGATTTCAGTAAAAAAGATGATGAACAATATCATTGAAGCTACAATCTTAAATGGATTATTAAAGGAGAAGATGTACTGTTGCCATGCATACCAATGATTCCAACAGATATGTCATTTGAATTCAGACGTTTGCAGTTTCCAGTGTGACTCACATTTGCAATGACCATCAACAAAGCACAGGGATAATTGCTACAAGTGTGTGGACTAAATTTGAAAAATCCATGCTTCTCACATGGACAGCTGTATGTGGCCTGCTCATGGGTCAGAAAACCTTCTGATTTATTCATGTATGCACCAGATGGAAAAACAAAAGGTATTGTGTATCCAAAAGCGCTTCAATAAACAGAATTAAAACACAAACACTTTTTATCTTTAAGTGGCATTGCAATGCATGTCATGTACTCATACTAATATTATCACATTAATTTAAAAACCATGCAAACAAAGTTGTGAGCAACAGCTATTTATCTATAAGAAACCTACTTTAATTGAACTTTATTAATTAAGCTAATATTTTCATTATGTACAACATGAAACTCTGATGCAAAGCATGGGTATTCTGCTAGTTTCAAAAAAACTTTGATTTCCCCTTGGTAGCCTTAATCAAGATTTTTTTATATACCAAAAAAATTTCAACTGTAAAAATTGAACTTTTATGGGATATGAAGCAGGTTTATATATATCTCTGCAAATACCTACAGACTTTATAAAAAGTATAATGACAAAGATTATATAAAAATGACCAATGTTAATTTGAGGTAAGCTGTAAAAAGATGGTTAGGGTAACACATTTAAGTGGGTGATTATAATTATTTGAGTTTATCTGGTTTAGAAACCAAATTGGAACATAGAGCCTTTACATATACAAACAATAATAAGATTAATCATATATGATAAGAACGTCTGATCCTAAAACTTAGTGTCTATACCACAGGCCCCTATAAAAACAAACATTGAGATAGATTCAATTGTCATGACCTCTAAAATCTATATATAGCTAATAAATAGTACTCCTATAGTCATTTTTATATTATTATGCTTATATTTCAGTTACAATTGATAGTTGTCTGGTAGAGCACCCCTATGATAGTTTCAAGGTTATATTTTTTATAGTAGAACTTTAAAACTTAGAAAGGGCCCTTGATATAAGGTAATTTTCTTGGACCAAAAAAACTTTAACTCAATTTAGTTCAATACCAGTTCCTGATAGTAAACTTAAATTTATATGGGTCTATCATAAAATTATAACTTTTTATGTATACTATAATATTTTTGTAAGGGTTCCTGCTGCACCTATTAAATTAGTTCAAACAATTTGCCTCCTTTGATCAAGAAAGGATAAGAGATCCCAGGCATTTTCACTGGAAAAGATAGCAGATCTGAACCACCCTTGAAAAAAGTTAGGTTTCCACTGCCCCCCATTATCTCAAGTTTATAATTAGACAAAAATAAGGAAAGATCATTTCTGTCATGAAGTTCATTTTGGCTGAAAATTATGTTAAAATTGAGAGGATCTGTGATGAAATCTAAGTGAAAAAGAATGGATTGAAGCTAAATTCCCAATGGACTGCAAGTACAAGATTGATCCAGTTGAAACCCCTCAGATATTCAAAAAAATTCTTGTTAGAGTAAATTTTGAGAAATGAAAAGATGCTGGAGCACCAACAAATGAGCAAAGTTTGGCAGTATAAACTGCAAGATGAGCAACCTGCAATGTGAAACCCATAAAATGGTGCAAAGGTCCTGGTACTCTGGAGAAGAATTGCATATCCTATTATCAAACATCTTCTCTAATCCCCTTTATTAAATTCCCTCAAGTTATAAAAGCTCAGCGCTCTGCTAATGGTAGAGTACTGGGTTATTTTGGTATATCCTGGATAAGCTATTAATTCCTCCAAAAGTACTTTTAAAATTCTATAAAGTTTAAAAAAATAATGGTTACCCTGAAGGAACCATCTCACAAGTAAAAGCACTGTACTCAATTGTAACAGTGATGGCCATGGCCATCTCATTGGCAATTACAGCCTTAGCCTCACTTAGCAAAGAAAACCTCAGAAATTGGTCCATAGGAGTATCACATGCTCCATCTGACCAAGGAAATAAGTATTTAGATTATCACTGTCAGGATTCCAACCCAAATTAAAGATTTAAACAAGGTAAATAATGGAAAGTGAACCCAAGATGGCCAAATAGCTAAGCCCTTATTGGGGACAATTTCCAATGACATTCCACACTCTAGTATCAGAGATCAAACTTGATGTATGAGGTGAGCAAATCCTATTGGACCATAATGACTAACCTATCACTGAATCCCCAATTTGTTATGAGTCTAGATCTTAGCTTGGGGATTTACTGAACAAAACTCCCTTATAATGATGCATTGACTAAAATAAACTTTACTTTTTTTCTTTTTTATCATCAATTTTAAGTTAAAGTTGGTATAGTCTATTTCTGGAATTTCCTTACCAGGCAAAGTATCTGGTAAAAGACTTCTTGACCAAAAAAAGAAAACAGGAATTATCTAACACCCTTCAACTTTGGGTTCCCTGGCCAAAAATATCAAGGGATATGTGATAGCACCCTCATAATCCTGACAAAACTGGTGCTCCCTGCAAGGTTACCCCAAGTGTTAGAATTTTGAGAGAAATTACAATAAACAGGTGCTACAAAGGCTAAAAATTATTAGTTTCATGGCTCTAGCAAAGATCAACTTAAGTGCAACAAATTTGCTAGTTCCATTGCGATGTTTAATGCCAATTGAATATACAGAATCCTGTATGAAAAAAGACTAAAACTAAACTATGTGAGATGAGAATTGAGGTACTTTATTAATTAAAACTAGAGATATTTATAAGAAAAATTTAGTGGTTCTTTGAGAGGATTTTCTTGATTCACCCAAAGTAAGATCTTTCCTACCAGAGGACCAATATTGTTGATTATCATTATTATTATTATAATATTCATGATGATCATATCTAATAGAGCTCTAGTTTGATGCAATCGACCTTTTTTTTGAGGCCTAGCCTCTTTAAAGTGATTAGTCATTTCAAATTGCTTGGCCATCTTGAATTACTGAGTTTCTTTGGGTTGATTAGATCCACCCATTGTAGGAGGTCAATAACTCTGAAGAGTCTTCCTTTGGTCAAATTGAGAATTGGAAATATTTATTTTAAATTTCTCCATATTATTAGACCAAGATATCAAATCTCGATCTAGAGTACTTTTGGTCATCTTAGTTGTATCTCCAACAATGCCCCCCTCAAGATCTTGCCTAGGGGGCACATACTTGCAAAGAAACCTACTATGCACTCTATTGATAACAGTACCAGTATCAATAGAGGCAATGAAGTATTCAACACCCTGACAATAGATAATACGGTAAGAACCAGCCCATAAAGGTCCAGTTTATGAATTCTTCCTCATGGCCTATAGTGGTAGAAGAGTACAAGGTCTCCAAC